>CM039666.1:14772926-15060426 GCA_022405105.1 Aristolochia contorta
AGAGATAGAGAGGAAAAACCGAGAGAGTAAGAGAGAGTTAGAGAGAGAGTTAGAGAGAGATAGGAAATCGGACAGAGAACACTTCAATATCATTCAACACATCTAATTAAACTTGCTCGAGAGCTCATACACTGAAATAAACGCATCCGACAGCCCAACCAAGAGAGTAAAATATCTAAATTCGTTAGAGCATACATATATAAGAAAAGAAGAAAACATGCACCGAATTATAAATCAATCCACAACATTGTATTCAAAAAACAAAACAGGGACAAATGTCTAAAATTAAAAAAAATTATACCGAAAGAGAAGGAAACTTTACCTCTTTATTACAAGCAGTAAGGTTCACAACGACCTGCACACACCGAGAAAGAAATCCGAATGAACAAACATTGAAAACAGTGGACCAAGCCGAATGCACAAATTAAAATAGGTTAAAAAGTAAAGTTTAGCTAAAATTTCAAGAAACAAAATTATCGGCGGTGAGGGGGAAGAGGATTCGGTCGTCGGCAATGAGGTCGGAGGAATTCGATGTCGGGAAGTCAGCCGGAATGCAGAGGAGGCTGCCATAAATCACCCGAAAAGTCTTCGAATGAACTGAGTTTTCGAACTCCAAGGTTTTGCGGAAGCTTGGTCTTCGGCCAGAGCAGAACATGCGCCGGGAAGAGAACGCCAGAGATGCTTTGACTAATGTGGCCGGAAGCTGAACGCCGAAGGGAGGTGGTTCACGCGCTGGAGAAGAATTCGGCAAATTTTGTTGAAGTCCAAGGTGGGAGAGGAAATAAATCTAGAGAGAGAGAGAGAGAGAGAGAGAGAGAGTGTTACGCAGCGTTACGGCAGCAGGTAACGTGTTGGCAAGAGAACTTAGGTCCCGATTCAAATCGGGACCTAATAATTTCATATGGGTTTATAAGGCCCATATGAACCTGAATGAAATCCGGCTCAACTGCCGGATTTCCTTCCGCCGGCGGTTGGGTCGGATCTGCGATATTCCGCCGACAACTCATACACGACCGCCGGCAGAACGGTCTTCCGCCAACGAAAATATTTTCCTTCCGCCAGCGGAGACTATAATTCTTGTAGTGTCTATGTTACTCTGCGATTTTTTTTCTCTATGCATTTTTTCTTCGTACTAAGTCTTATGTAATCTATTTTTCATTGCAATTTGCCAATGCCCTCATTTAATTTCCTATTTCTCTGCGATTTACTTTTAACTTATTTTTTATTAATTACCCATTTTTACCCTTTTATTACCTGTTGGAAAATGGATAGTAAACGGAAATGGATTAAACCAAAAGTAAACAGAAACAGACAATGGGTAAAGGGTGGTCCTTAAACGGAAACGGTAAATGGAAGACCCTTACCCATACCGTTTATTACCCATTTACATCCCTGGGAAAGAGTCTATTACCGCGTGTCAACTGTTAAGTAAACGAGAAGACCCAGTGGGTGACGACAGTACAAACACTATGTAGGGACCACTCAGCTATGAGAAGATTATGACAACTTGGTGGGGCAGCTTGGATCCGTACCCAAATACTTTTTCTTTCTCGAGGTATGTATGTCTTTATGAACAGTAATACTTGCTAGCTAATTATGGCTTAATTATTCATGAGACTTCCACTAGACTTTTTGTATATCCAAATCCAGTCAATTCATGTGCATAGATAAAGGTCTTATTATGTGTCATTTTGGATTCATAAGTAAGCGTAGATTGAGAGAAAAAAAAAAGAAATTAAGCAACTTTAGATAAGAAAAGGGGAAACAAGAGTAATGCTATGAGTACTACCATGGGTACATTTTCGGGAACATTTTGACATGGAGCATGGGACCCACTATACCAACTTGTCACAATGTACCCGAAAAAGTACCCATGGCAGTACTAATTAATACCACTTAGTGGGACATGGACAAGCATTTCCAAATTAACAGGAGATTGACTAGATTGTTATGGCTATTAATAGTAAACTCATTTGAATATTCTTGCCTCTAAGATGGTAGGTTGCAAGATTTGTCAGATCCATTTTTCTAACACCTAATTGAAAAGAGCGGTGATATAAGTACTGCGGGTTTTTACTTCTAAGGCTTTACATCCTGACGTGGCATCCACGTTGCAGCTAAGTAAGAGATAAACTTGGAGATAAAATCTGTAAGATTTTAGTTTTTTAATAAAATATTATCAACCTATTTTATGGGTAAACCCTAAACCCGAGATTTTCTCCTACCTAGACTGCCAACTATGCAGCCACGTCAGGATTTAAAACCTTGAAGTAAAATCAGGAAGTACTGATATCATTTTTCAATTGAAAATTGAATCGTCCATCACATTGACCGTCCAAATTACACAATCTCGCTATTGGGCAAAAGATCAAGTAGCCAGAGTTGATCGTCTCCATCTCTACACTAAGTATTAGGTTGTTTCTTCTTTGATGCACTGTTTCTGCTCCCTAGCATTCTTTGAGCTTTGACACCGCAAAGCTCATAGTTGGCCTCTGTATGGCTTCGGGAACCTCACACACGATCGCTATCTCTACGGATTTCCAAGCAGCCTTGGATCAATAGCAGCTCTAATGTCTCCTCAGGAGGCCAAAGGATTAGTCCAGTCGACAATGCTCATCCGTTTGGAGCTGTCGGAAGTGTTACGGGTCCCACTGAAAAGTAAAACCTGTAGATAGTCGATTCAAAACATATTGCCCTGCTGGAATTTTGTCTCGATCTGAGTTAAGTCCACAAGTGGGGTGGGTCTAGTGTAATGGGGCCCGCCAAAAAATAAAAACAGTTCATGTTGGTGCAAAACGATGTCAAAATCATTAAATCTTTCTGCTTGTAGAGCAGAACTAGTCTAATTAGAGATGATTCCACATCAATATGCAGAGAACGAAGGAGATTTACTCTTTCCTATGAAATAACTAGTCCATGAACAAATTACATTCTGTGTATTATATCATTTGAGTAATAATAAACCAAAATTTAATTAGTTTCGTAAGATACAATGGAAAGGTCAAACCTCCCTCCTCACTTGTTATGATAATTTGACTGATTGCACAAAGACTTCTTCAGCGGACTAAAAACTCTCATAAAGAAAACATATACGTCATGTGGAGATTGTGGAGACTGGAAATTACATATTAAGTTGACAAGAAGTGGTACAGGATGAAAGGTCGACAAGTATTGCAACCAAAAGAGTCCAAAAACCAAGAGCAAAAGAATTGGATTGAAAAAGAGTCGTTGGTGTAATTGGTCTATCACCGCATGTGTAAATTGTCAAGTAAACGTGAAAACCCACTGGATGACGAGTACGAACACAGAACACTTGATGAGAAGCCAAAATTTAGACGTTTGAATGTAATAGTAAAATGAGTAGCATACTTTATAAGCCTTGAGGTCATTCACTACCATTCTTTAATCAATGTCATTCAAAGAAAAAAAAAATAGCTCGCTAATTGTAAGTGTAAAATGACAAAAAAAAAAAAAAAAAAACTGTCGTCTCGATGATTTCATTGATATGTAGTCACCAATTTATAAACATCGATATGAGATACAAACATGGTTTACAGATCTAAGAGTAAAATCAGGATCCATATGGCCGATCAATGCTTTAAATAGATCTGGTAAAGTGGGGAGGACCTGTGAATGACTCCTTAGGAGTGACATTAATGCTAGGCTTCCTCCTGCAAGCTGAAGGGGTGCAACGACAATGAGTTTGGTCCATAGTGATGCAGGACATAAACTATATCCTTTTAATTAGGATCTCTTCCAAGTTCTATTTTATTGGGGATTATCTTTGCTTGTACGTGTGTTGAGTTAGAGTCCTAAATTAAGTAAACTAGCAAGTTGTAGTAGATTTGGCTTCTAGTCATTTTAGAATTTTCTTTCCTTTCTTATAGGAGACTAGTATAGATAGGATTTGGAGGGATGTTATGAGGGACAGAGAAGATATAGAAAAATATTTTTTTCAAGCTTCATTATTCTCCTTCTTCTCTTTGTTTCCATCGTCCAATTCACATTCCATTCTTCTCTTAGCATCCTTAAGCACTCCGTTTCGTGTTCTTCTTTACAAGTGCTGCATCAAGTGGTATCAGAGGGTAATTTCTATGATATTCATCAAAGAGACGATCCAGTTTTTCACTTCCGCAATCAACGACTAATATTTCAGAAAAAATGGAAAACGAATTTGTTACAAAAGAGAAGCTTCAAGGAGTTCTTGACAAGTTCAAGAAATATATGGTGCAAAAGTTTGATTTTAGAGGCATAAAAAATATGTTGGGGCAAATCATGGCAAAGTTGGATGCCCTCCCTCCCAACCCAAATCAAAAGAATAGAGATCTTGCAAAAAGTGGTAGGCATTCTGAATCTTTTTAACACCAAAGTTAATCTATAAGTACGTATTAGTGTTGATGATGTTCTTTTTTATCATGATGTTATTCTGGATGATGTTTGGTCTAAATTACTCCACAAGAAGCAAAAAGAGGAGTTTATCAATTTTCCTTTAGTAAAGAATTCTATTTGTGAGACTGATAGTCATGAGGATGATTCGATTGAGGACGCACAAGTGAAAAGATGAGAGGATAATAAACATCTCAAAATGGAGCAGAGTCTTTATGGTGCTTTACCAGAATATAAGTTGAATGCAGATATTTGAAATTTCAATGGAAGTTTTAATATTGAAGATTTGTTAGATTGGTTTTATGTGATTGAGGCATTTTTCAAATTTATGGAGGTTTCGGATAGCTCAAAGGTCAAGTTAGTGGCTTATAAACTGAAAGGAGCAATCGCAACATGGTGGGAACAACTTTGTGATGATCATACTATGTATGATAAGTTACCTATCCGTACTTGGGAGAGTGAGAAAATTGTTCAGAGATAAATATTTACCCAGAGATTATAAACAACAATTTTTTGTGAAGCTTCAAAATTGTCAACAAGGAGCAAAATCAGTGGAAGAATATGTGTCCGAGTTTTAAAATTTGGTTGCTCGTAATCAACTTTGTGAGTCAGAAGAACAATTGATGACAAGGTTTACAAAAGGCTTGAATAAAGTGATTCAGTATGGGATGACTCAATTGGCCTTTACCATGGTTGAGGCAATTCAGCAAGCTATTAAAATTGAAAGGCGTGTTATTACTCCTTCTAGAGCACAGCCACAGTGACAGGCTTCCTGTTTTCAAAATAACTACCGCTCCCCCAATCCTTCTTATCCTAAACACAACTCAACTTCTTAACTACATATAAAGCTGCCTTTCTTTCTTCTGCATTTCAACAACCCCACTTCCCAAATTTTACTCAGTCTCAATCAGCTCTTCGACAACAAAGTTCCCCCATACTTCCAACTCCTAAAGACACTCAAACAATACAACCACAACCTTTTCCTTCCACTACTCGTCCAACTATCAATCCCAATAACCGTTTGCTCAATCAGACAACTCCACCTTTCCCTACCCAGCATTTCCCAGCCCAGCCCAAACCTCATACCAATCCCTATGTCAGATTTAGAGGGGAGAAGTGAAACAAATGTAAAAAATTTGGTCATACTTCTAGTGATTGTCGCAAGAAAAATTCTCTAATTAGTGATGATCCTCTAGTTGATGACGAAGTACAATAGGATATTGAACGTGAGCTGGAAGATTCCAAAGACGTCTATGAAGCATATTGTGATCATTTTGTGGGATAATTCATCCTTTTTTACTTGCTCAACCTTGTCTTTCTCAGAGGAATAATATTTTCCGATCTCAGTGTGCTATTGGATAATTATAGTAGTACCATGGATAATTATATTGCTTCTAATGTTGTGGAAAAGTTAGAATTACCGATGTCACCTAATCCACGTCCTTATTCAGTTCGTTGGATCAATAGATCATCTTCTCAAAGGATAACTCATTAGTGTCTTGTGACATTTTCTTTTCCAGGTTATGAAGACTCAGTTTTATGTGATGTGATAAATATGAATGAAACTCATCTACTTCTTGGCAAACCTTGGCAGTATGATATTCGTGTTGTGCATAATTGTTACGATAATACCAACACTTTTTACAAGGATGGCAAAAAAAGGTGCTTCATCCAGCTCATAGTGATGCTAAAACTTGTGCTTTAGTAGCTACTATTGTTCATTCCTTGCAATAGACACATTGAGTTCTCATGAAGACAAGAAGCCTATGGTGGAGATCCCACATAAGGTATGACCTTTATTGGATGAGTTTAGTTCTTTATTTCCTGCTGAATTGCCTACTACTTTACCTCCTTTGCATGACATTCAACACAATATTGATCTTATACTGGGCGCTTCTCTTCCAAATCAAACACATTATCGGTTAAGTCCTACTGAACATGTGATCTTGGAAGGACAAGTCCATGATTTATTAGAGAAAGGTTTGATTCGACCTAGTAAAAGACCTTGTGCTAGTCCAACATTCTTGTTTGGAAAGAAAGATGGGGGACGGAGAATGTGCATTGATTATAGAGCTTTGAAAAACATCACCATTCCTTATAGATTTCCTATTCCACGCCTGGATGATATGGTTGATTTGTTTGGCAGATCCAAACTATTTACTTAAATCGATCTTTGTAGTAGCTCTCATCAAATCTGCATTCCTGAAGGTGATGAGTGGAACACAACATTCAAGACAAGTGAAGGGTTATATAAATGGATTGTGATGCCATTTGGTTCATCTAATGCTCCTAGTACATTCATGAGGCTACTAAATCAGGTTCTGCAACCTTTCCTTGGTCAATTTGTTATTGTTTACTTTGACGATATTTTGATTTATAGTAACAATGAAAATGGTCATATTACACAACTTTACTAGGTGTTCAAAGTGTTTGCTGATAATGCTTTGTATGTGAACTTGAAGAAGTGTACTTTTCTCTCTAACAAAGTTATCTTCTTGGGTTATGTTGTCTCAGACAAAGGGATTTTAGTAGATAATTCTAAGGTGAAATCAATTACTGAATGGCCAACTCCTAAGTGCATTCAAGATGTTAAGAGTTTTCATGGATTGGCATCTTTCTATAGATGTTTTGTGAGAAATTTTAGCACTATTGCTGCCGGTCTCATAGATGGTTTAAAACTGGAGAAATTTTATGTGGACTGAAGAGGCGGATAGGAGTTTCAATACACTCAAAGAAAAGTTGTGTAGTGCTCCAGTCCTTGCTATGCCAGATTTTCAGAAACCCTTTGAGATTGATTGTGATGCTTCCATTATTGACATTGGTGCAGTGTTGTCACAGGATGGTCATCAGGTTGGTTATTTCAGTGGAAACAATTCTGATGCTAGGACAAAATGGACTACTTATGAATTAGAGTTATATGCTCTTGTTCAAGCTCTAAAACAGTGGCATACTTATCTTGTTCATTGTGAGTTCGTCATCCACACGGACAACCAAGCTTTAAAGTTTTTTAAAACATCTTCTAAGCTGAATAGGATGCATGATCGTTGGTTGTCTACAATAAATAAATACTCTTTTTTAGTAAAGCAGAAGAGTTGGAACTTACACCAAGTGGCAGATGCTTTAAGTAGACATGCTCTCTTGCTTGTGACCATCAGGAATGAAAGTTTGGTCTGTTATTACCTCAAGACCTGTATAGTGAGGATGCTAATTTTTAAAAAATATGGGAAAATTCCGTTCTCTTACTCATGGTACTGATGATTTTCTTATTCAAGATGGTTTTCTTTTTAAAGGTAATCGCTTTTGCATTCCTCAAGGTTCTTTCCGTCTTCACCTTATTCGTGAATTACATAGAGGACTTGGTGGACACTTTGGTCGTGATAAAACTATTGCTTTAGTAGAGGAGAGATAGTATTGGCCTTATTTAAAGCATGATGTTCAAAAGTTTGTTAAAAAATGTGTGATCTGTCAGATGACTAAAGGAACTGTTCAAAATATTAGTCTATACACACCATTGCCAGTTTGGATGCCCCTTGGGTTGATGTCAGTATGGATTTCATCTTGGTATTACATCGTTCACAAAGTAATGATTCTGTTATGGTGGTTGTTGATAGATACTCCAAGATGGCTGATTTTGTTGCTTGTAAAATGACAATAGATGCTTCTAATGTGGCTAATCCATTCTTCAGAGAGGTAGTTCACCTACTTAGTGTTCCAAAATCCATTACTTCTTACCGTGATTCTAAATTCTTGAGTTATTTCTAGAAGTCGTTTTGGATGCGTTTGGGAACTACGTTACAGTTTAGAACTACTTCTCATCCTCAAACAGATGGACAAACGGAGGTTGTTGACCGATCTTTGGGTAATTTGATTAGAGGGAGTGTATGGACAAAGCAAAATAATGGGATAATGGGATAATCTCCGTCTCCATATGGAATTTGCCTTCAACACTTCTGTTAATCACTCTATGGGTAAGACAACTTTTTAGATTGTATATTCCAAATTTCCTAACCACGTTCTTGATCTTGTGGTACTTCCAAAAATTCAAGTATCAAATGTCAAGGAAAATAATTTTCTGGACAAAGCATCTCAGGTTCATTTTGAACTTGAAGAATGTATTGCCAAATATAAAGTAGCAGCAGATCAGCATAGACGTTTTAAAGCATTTGAAGAAGGAGAGTCGGTGATGATACAGCTTCGCAAAAAGCGTTTTCCAGTGGGTACTTACAACAAGACAAAAATGAAAAAATATGGTTTGTTTAAAGAGCTGAAGAAAATAAGTGTCAATAATTATGTAATAGACGTTCCTCCGGACTGGAATATTTCAAATATATTCAATGTGCAGGAGCTATTCACTTTTCATGGATGTAATGAGATCATGTTATGTGAAGACCACTCGAGGATGAGTTTTTCTCAAGAAGGGGGGATTGATGCAGGACATAAACTAGATCCTAATAATTGGTATCTTCTCCAAGTCCCATTTTTATTGGGGATTATCTTTTCTTGTGTGTGTGTGTTGAGTTAGAGTCCTAAATTAAGTAAACTAGCAAGTTGTTGTAGATTTGTTTCTAGTCACTTTAGGTATTGTATTTCTTATAGGAGACTAGTATAAATAGGATTTGGAGGGACGTTGTGAGGGATAGAATATATAGAAATATTGTTTTTCAAGCTTCATTATTGACCTTCTTCTCTTTGTTTCCTTCGTCCAATTCGCATCGTATTCTTCTCTTCGCATTCCTACGAACTCCGTTTTGTGTTCTTATTTGCATGTGCTGCATCACATAGAAGCTCAAGCTGTGAGCCATAGAGTTGTTTGATGAAGAGATTACCAATTGGCTCGAGTTCAGAGTGTATGTGACCCTGAAGACATTGTAGGCTATCTTTTCTATGATGATAGAGAAGAAAGAATGTGCATAGTCCTATCCGTTTGCGACAGATTCTATTCTATTATAAGAAAGAACAAGTCTTTAAAAAATAACTACCACCTTCTCCATTAAGATCCGAAACATTAGGATCTGGACTTAACCCTTCAACCAATTAATGACAGTAAGAAAAGCAATCTGTAGAAGATAATATAAAGAGTAATGTTAGGTGCACCTAGGCACAATACCTATCCTACGTACAACCAATCTAAACCATAAAAATATAAAAAATATATTTTTATTTTATAAAATCCTATATTCTAAAGAATAAACCCTAGGCATTAGTAGTTTAGATTAACTTATCCGTGGGATGGGTATTATGCAATAGGTGCAACTAGCATTTTCCTAACAGAATATATCAAGACACATAAGCGCTCGGCCCAGGCCCGTCCAACCAGGACCGGACCGGTTGGACGGTAACATATGCCGTTTTTTAAACATTCTCTACTTGAAATACTTTCACTAGAGACTACTCTCAACTTGCTGACTTTTCATAATCCCTGAAACATTATGAATCCCCATCTTTATTATGAGATACATGGAAAACTTTGTTTTGCAACTAGAGAGTCAGATATTGTAATAACCAGAGGATCTTAGTTTACAAGAAAGTTAGATAAGATAATGTAGCTTAGGAAATCTGGTACCCTTGTCAGTTTGTTTGCAGAAAAATATTTGAAACGGGTAACAGAAAAATATTTACAGAGTTTGTAATGAACAGAGGTCTCCAATTGCACGCACTCCCACTCAATCCACTAGAAGAAAGGCTTCTGCGACCTAAATTCCAGATTTTTCAAAATTCTTAGAATCAAATGGTTCTATTAACTGGCAAAAAAAAATTTCATGACATTTGATCAAACTAAAGAGACAATTGGAAGCAGTGCTTACAAAGTAACGATTCTTGGAGAAGTTTGGTCACTGTACCTGCAGCCCATGCATGTGTCTTGCCGCCTGATTGACGACGAACTCGGTATTCTATAGTGTGTGGCTTAGCTCTCAAGTCTGTCTGAGGCTAGTCAGCCTTACTCAAGATAAGATTTTATCATATTTAGAAATCAAATACAATGATATCTTACCTAAGTTTGAATTCAAGTCCATCTGAATTTAAATCATCTATATCTCATTCGAATATAAAACTATTAAATTCAAATTCTTGTTCATCCTTTGGTCCGGTTCGCTACGCTCTAGTTATCATCTGACTCGTTTGTTTGCTACGCAGCTCGAGGTTGGTTTGGGTCGGATGGAAACCCAAACTAAATGTCCCACCTTTGGATATGTACGGTTTCGGTTGGGTGCGCCCATGGCCTCTGACTTCGTCGTGCCCCTAACACATGGGTCACCATTCCTGTTTCTTATCACTCCATAGCCACTTTTGACGCCCATGGTGGAATTAACTAATAAAATTCTTATGAGGACAGGACTCAGCAGAAGAATAGAATTGTGATTTGTAAACTTCATGAAGTAATCTGACATAAATATTAACAGGATAGTTATGTATAACCTTGTTGAGCGGCCTGAACAAGTGTCAGAAGAATTAAGATGAAGAGAAATCGAGCTAGATGTATAATCAAATTAGATGTCTAATCAGTAATATATATATATATATATATATATATATATTGTTGTGAGAATTAAGATTATGAAAGACACAGAAATATACCTCAACTGAAGTTTCCCCCCTTTTGACATTTGTAGTAGAGTGGAGGACACACCAGTGAAATTGTTGTCGGATAAATTCCTGGAACAAACACAATCAATGACTAGAGAAAGGAAAGTATTTAGAAATTAATTCCTAATTGCCAAGTTTGGATAACCTACAGGAACGTGAGAGAAGGTTATTAACTTTGCAAGGAAATCAGGTATTTCCCTGAAAGAAACAGCAGTGAGAGAGCTATTAATTGTTAAAATTTTACCGCAATGAGCTGAGGTTACTAAAGAGATGGATAACTGATTGCCCCCATTAATCAAGCGGAAGACAGGTTTCTGTACGCAAACAGATAGAAATCAATACCCATTTAACAAAAATCAATAATATTGATACTCACTTATTACAATAAGAAATCCGCCACAGGTAGAAAAGGAGTTTACCCGGTGGTGAAAAACCGTCGGCTACACAGTCCACACCGTCGGGTTAAATGATCACGATGCGAAATAACCGTCGGGTCATTACCGGGTCGGGCAAAGCTTTGAACGACGGTAAACCACCATCGGCACCAATTAATCCTTAACGACGGCAATTAACAGTCGGCACTAACAACAAACGAACACGGCGGTCGAAAAACACCGTCGCCTAACACCCTTCATCCCGACGGGATGGAACCGTTGTTTCAGAGGGAATATCCGACGTTTCTCCCCCGTCGGTGAAACACTGTCGGCGGAAAGAAAACCCGACGTACTATTCTCAATGGGTTTTCCTCGTCGAGCAAGTTTAAAGGCTGACCGAAAACATCCGCTGTCCATAATACGAACAAGGTGGACCAACGGTACACACCCGTCGGCCTTAAAACTTTTAGAGCATTTCAAGTCCGACGGTTATAAAACGTCATCTTAAAAGGAAAAGGGCGACTGCAAATCACCGTCGGCATGAATGACTTACGTTGAACTTTGGCCCGACGGGTTTACACCGTCGGCGAGCAGTACTTTAAGTGGAAACTTGCCCGACGATCGTATACTGTCGGGTCGATCAACTTTTAAATTGGGAGGGCCTGACGGGTTTATACCGTCGGAAAGTAGTATTTTCGAGGGCTGACAGAATTGAAACCGTCGTCTACAAGCACTGAATTTCCGTTGCACTTTGGCCAACAGTTATGTACCGTCGCGCATTGTATCCGATGGTCTTATACCGTCAGGCTGAGTTTTAATCTGTTCATTGGTTGGCCGACGGTCGTATGCCGTCGGGTTTGGTCTCATTCTTGCTTTATGGAGCCGACGGGTTTTTGTCGTCCGCTTCATTGTTGCAAGTTGTGGGTGACGGGTATTTGTCGTCGTGGCTTTTTGTATCTTGACCAACGGATCTGTTCCGTCGTTGCCGATGGCATTTAACCGTCGTGGTGTTTCTTTTTTTTCCCGACGGGTGTCGGACCGTCGGCCTTTTTTTTTTAAAAAAATTTTTCCGTTTTGGTCGTGCTCTATTAAGAGAGTTTACTTTCAACCTGCATAAACTTGATATCAACAGGAACCTAATTTACATGGCATGAACAACATGCTTAACCTTCATGTACAAATAACATAATTGCCACTCAAACAAAAAAATGATGAAGTTGTAAGTCCAACATAACAATAACATGTGCAACAGTTTACATTCAACATAATTGCCTCACTCCCACTGTCACCACCTCTCTGGTACTCTGTCCCTAGTCCTTCATTTACATAAAGCAGAAAAACATCATTCAAATCCACATCAGTCTTCCAATGTTTGGAAGTTGAGTTTTCCATCTTCTTGACCTCTAGAACCATAATCTCTTTGGCGAGCTTCATAATTATGCAGATCAAGAACCTGATGGAATCATAAAAAAAAAAAACCAATTGGTCAACAAGATAAATTCGCAAGAACCTCGCAGAGCCTCAGAAAACAACATGAATCTATTTCTAGAAAATAGGCTATAAGAATTTAATGTAAGATAGTAGTTACAAGGGCTACCCCATCAAAGGAGGAAAGCCTAAAATGGGAGAGTTTCAAAGCTCCATGCTCTACTATGTATTTATTACGTAAGTAATAAGAAGGGATTGTCCATTTGCAAAAATGCCTAAAATGATATTATACAGTAAAGCCTAAAAGGCAAATACTGTAATCATAAGATTCCACAAGGACATAGCATGTAGTAAGTGCACCAACATATTTACCAAAAACATCTATTGATCGATAATTTTGTTAAATAAAGTATACTGAGCATATCATTAACCTGTTGATTTGAACAAAGATCCCCACAAGGATAGGTTCATTGAACACATTCTATGTTAAGCATTCTGTTCAAACACTCATCTCCACAGCCTAAACTGCCATTTGATGGTGGTTTGCAGTGGCAAACCATTACTTGTCTCAGATATTAGACTCAAATCAGTATTTCATAACAATCATTGCAAATTGTGGTAGCGCAAATGTAGGCATTATTGGTTGAACCTCATCTATGGTCTCGGAATTTGGGCTGCAATGCAAAAATGTATTGTGCTTGATAAGAGTCCAAGGAGCCTGCTGTGCAACTGTAGGAAAAAAAAACATGAAAAAAATTTCCACAAACCATATGAGTAACTTAAGCAGAGTCCAACACATTAGCTTGATACATATTTAATATATTTCAATTTTGGGAAATACCTGGTAAGAGTTTTCCTCCTTTATATAACCAAGTCACCATCAGTCCTTTGACAAGGTGGAACGTCTTTAAATCTCAGCAAGGATAAAAGGGAGATACCCAAGTGGTTCCTTGACTCGAATTGTTTAAAACTTGGTTGCTGACACCGATAATCTTCATCACCAGAGGCATCTGAAATTTCCAACTCAGCATTAATCTCGGCATTTGACTTCTCTTGAGGTATTGAGCAGTCAGCAAAATGCTTGTCAGCATTGTCCTTACAAGTCCTACGAGACATTAAATTATCAATAAAAAAACATTGAAACATATAAGGAACCCAAATAATTCTGTAGAAAATGATTGCAAACATAGCAATCTTTTTAGCCTCTCTATAACGAGAAACAAAATGATGACAGTACCTTGAAAAATTCATTTTAAATACCCTTACACATCAGGACACAGACCACAGATTGCTAGACAGAGAGTCCCCTAATTCTTTGAAGCTACGAGAATGCTTACATCTGCAATTAGTTTCACCAAATTTAACATCAGGACTCAGGAGATATGCATCACCACTTGTAACAATTATAACAGCGGACCCAATCAGCTCTCGGTTTAATCTCTATTTGTCGCTCACCTCCTATTGGTAACATGTTTGAGGAAAACATGTGGTAGTCATTAATAACTTCATTCCCCACATGCGAAATACCTCTGTCTGCCAAATTTACAAGAAAAGTCAGTTAACGAACTTTAGCCGACCAAAACAAATAAAGTCAAAAAATATGGAGTATAGAATTTAACTTCTATCAGTGGAAGTGCACACGTCCAAAGTCCTATCCTCTTCCACAACATCTCTCCCTGTGATATCCTTCTTGCCTTTTTCCTCTGTGACCTTCTCTCTCGAGCCTTTCTTTTGCCTAGCAGTGTTCTTCCCAACTGGTGATGTTAAATCAGAACTTGGATTAATTTCTTTCGTGTAACCACCTACGGATGCTCTGGAAGCAGCAATTTCTTTAACGTGAACAAAAGTAAACGAAACAGACAATATATATTTAAGACTTACAACTCAGGGCGAAAAAAAGCTTCCACATAACCTATTCTACTAACAGGTCATGTTTTTGCTAGCACGGCAGTGTTGAGCAGATGAAACAGCTAAAATAGCATGTAATCAAAAATTAGTAAGCGGAGTAATAAATTTAATTCAACTGAACTTTAATTTGTGAAAATCTCAAACTTGGACTTGACTCTTGAGATTTTTGCCATTGCATTATTGCCAGCATTTGTTGCTTCATTACTCCCATTTCTTCTTTCATTTTATCTTTGCCTTCCTTTTCACTCTGCAATGTTTCTCTCAAGATCTCCTTATCTCGCTTTTCTGCTTCCAACTTTGCTTTGAGAGTGGCAATCTCAATGGTGTTCATAACAGTAGACGCAAACACACCTCTCCGCAGGGGCGCACCAGGCCCAAACCCTCGCTCATAGCCACCGTGGTGTCCCCCAAATACCTTGTCCAACACAGGTATTACTTCTGCCGGATCCTTCGACCGGTGTACTTCTTGTTCAATTGCAACCGTCTCTACCTGGGTCTGCAAAGAAACATATCTTAGTATAAGAAAAAACCAATTCTGGTAGGAGGTAGGACTCCACGTCTTATGCATATGAATTGAATAATTAAGATCACTTACGCATATTGCTGCCATTTTTTCATTTGGATAGGTTTCTTCTTTCCTCTAATGAGCTAGGAGGTAAGACTCCACGTAGCTGAATTCATCCTTCTTTTTGGCTTGCTGAATTGAAAACTAATTTCAGTCAGAACACGAGTAAAATTCAATCCGATATGCACATAGGAAAAAAAATGTGACAATTACAGGCTTACCTCCTCATCATAAAAACGACTTAGGGACTTTGCCCAAGAGTGTGCGTCGATCTCATTCGTGTCCTATTCACCTTGTTCTGTTTGGACATCTCCACCATCGCATCATCATTCCAATAAGGAACAAGTTTATCCCATGCTTCTTGACTAATAGTGCAAATCGGATTTCCTCGTAGTTCCTCTTCAGATTTTCCATCGTAGTGCGCCTTCTTAAAAGACGTCCGGTTATCTCTGATTAGTTTTTGCAGAACCGGCTTTATGGCTGTCATAGCGACACGCCAAGTCACCTCCTCCCCATTTTCACCGATGAATTTGTACTTTTCCTACGAAACACAAATCTTGAATGAGTGTTCCAAAAAAATAAAAAATTCTGAGGTAAAAAAAAATTTTTACATTGATATGTACGAACCACGTAGAATATTCCTTAGCGTCGTAGTCTCGCCATTGTAGGTGGAGGGGGAAATACGTCTCAGCCCATGCATAAGTGCCCATCAACTTGGACAAATAGCTCTGATATTTCGTACTCATCTGCCCATTCTAAATGGTTACCTTCCACACACCTTCTGCAGACATACATAAAGATGCCCTAGTTGGGCCCCTACCCCTCCTGTTGATGGGTTCCTCGGGTAGTTCGGATTCCAAAACTACCTCCATGTCATCTTCTCCCGCCTGGTCCTCAATGTCTTCATCCAGATTTTGAGTCTCATCATCTTCACCATCGCATGACATTCGTTCCATGGCTTCATCTTCTATAGGGGGTTGGATCTCTGAACCCAATGTAGTGGCATGACCAGATGTCCCTAGTAGATTAGAATACCACAGTATGTTATATACTAGATATTAGTATTAAAGCTAACGTTATTATGAAGTAGTCTAAATTGCATGATTACTTCTTACCTGAACCGTCGGTCGAAGGGGAAGCGTACTCCGGAAACAGAACTCGAATGTCTACAGAGCTGGATAATTAGTTGTTGGATCAATACATAGATAGTAGAATAAATCAAAATCCAACATATTCAAATTAACAATTAAAATCCTACATGGCGGTTCGGTCGAGTCCGGCGGAGGACCACGTCACAAACGAACGTATTGACTCGTAGGTGGAGTCTCGATGGGTTGTTTGAGTCTCGATGGTAGTTTGCCAACATACAATAATAACAGTTGTTACATTTATTACAATACATATCCGAAAATATACAGTTATACCAAACATTGATACGACGTAGTAATAACCTGACATATATTACGTTACATCTAAATCAGCCATGTCAACCCTTACGCCTGGACCAAGTTCTGTACGCACCCACAAATCCTCATATTCTGTATTGCCCACATCCATTTGTCCCACCCCTGGATCTTGTGCCAACAACAAATTTTCATCGTATTCTACACCTGAAGGCACACTACCCAATGGGATATCAACGTAAGTCGCCCTTGGTTTCCAATGACAGATGACACTCCAATTTGGGTCAATAGGGCCTTGACAATAAAATACTTGTTGTGCTTGCGATGGAAAAATGTAGGGTTCATCTTCGTAATTTTGCCTCGTCGTATTAATTAATGGGAAATCATATTCATCGAACTTACGACCAATACCCTCCTTCGTGTCATACTAGAGGCACTTAAACAAGCAGATGGATGTCCATGTTCCCATGTACACCTCTATAATGGATTGTAGGACCCCATAAAAAATATCTTCCCTTCTCCTACTGTTGCAATGCCACTATTTTGAGAAATCCATAACAAATCAATAGACTCTGTCTCAAATTTGTATCCATTATGAAAGAACCCATTGTATGATTTAACTTCGCGATCGGGGCAGCACGCAAGGGACATTAATACATGGAAATCTTCCTCCTGGTCAGCTGAAAGATTTTTCACCTACATTTCACATTTAAAGCTCAAACCGTCAACTATGACATAGCAGGTGGTGAAAACCGATAGAGTAAGTGCAAAAAAACTAACTTACATTTGTTTGAAACCACTGCACAAATTGGTTGTGCTGCTCAGTTTGTATTCTATGTTCAGTCCAACGAGGATGCAACTATCTCAAGTAATCTTTGTGTTTCCTAAACGCAATTCAAATGGATGGTTTAATACGTACCTTATGGATGGTTTAATACGACGAATTGAAAATGGATGGTTTAATACATACATTATGGACTGCTGAGTTTGTGGACTGTTAAATAGTACAAACCGATGGATCCGATACGCCTCCTCACTTGTAAGGAAATAAGAATGAGCCGCCCCCAGAGGACCTTCATCGTATCGTACTGGTCTCATCAACTTTGTCTCAATTTCTCAACGTACCGAGCACAAAAAGTAGTTGCTTCCTCCATTAAATACCCTTCTGCAATAGATCCCTCGGGCCGGTTCTTATTACGTACATAATTCTTCAACGTCAACAAATATCGCTCGATTGGGTACATCCACCTATACTGCACCGGACCTGCTAATCTTGCCTTAGTGGGTAAATGAAGCGTCAGGTAGATCATAACATCGAAAAATGCTGGCGGATTGCTTCAAACTTTTCAATTTTGTTCAGATCTAGCACCTTAGCACATAATTCTCTGAAGAATGAACAATACTCATTTATGACTTTACAGACAGGGCTAGTAATTGATTTCCTCAAGGCCAACGGGAGGAGTTGTTGCATAAAATCATGATAGTCATGACTCTTCAGCCCAATGATTTTCCTTTGTTGGACTTGAACTTGGGTGGAAATGTTTGACGAGAACCCAGAAGGGAGTTTCAAATGTCTCAGAACACTGAGGAACTTCGTCTTCTCTTCCCTGGTCATATTGTACGAGGCATGAGGAATGATAACTTTCCCAACTAATATAAGTGAAGGCTTTGGGTGGAGTAGTTTACGTATATTTAGCCGCTGTAGATCTAACTTGGACTTTATGTTGTCCTTTGATTTGCCATCTTTCTGTAAAATGGTGCTCAATATACTCTCACAGACGTTCTTCTCGACATGCATGACATCTAAATTGTGACGTATCAATAAAGTGCTCCAGAATGGGAGTTTAAAAAAAATGCTCTTCTTCTTCCACCCTTCTGGTAAATGATGACCTTTACCTTGTTTCTTACCGAAAACAACATTGTCGTGACCTTCCCATATATTTAAGATATCAACGCCTGAAATGCTTGGAGGAGAAGTTTCACGTTCCTCTGTCCCATCGAAAGATTTTTTATCTCCTCGCCATGGGTGATTTTCCGGTAAGAACCTTCGGTGCCCATATATACACATTTACGACTATGGGGCAGATACATCGAACTAGTGTTCACATTACATGAAGGACAAACCTTGTACCCCTTAATACTCCAACCAGATAACATCCCATATGTAGGGAAGTCTGATATAGTCCACATCACCGCAGCTCGCATCTGAAAAGTAGACCTGGTATGCTCATCGTAAGTCTTCACGCCTGATTCCCACAACACCATCAACTCATCAATCAAGGGCTGCAAGTACACATCGATATCATTACCAGAAGAATCTTTTGAATATTTTAATCTTTTGTCTTTTTGTTATCATGGATGCTTATCTCTTCTTTAGAGATTCCTCCTTATCTTGTTAATTATTGTATCTTATCTCTTACTGTTCTCCCTTTATAAGGAGAACTTCATTCATTGTAAAACACAGCTCGAAAAACCGAGAGAATAATACTTGTGGTAGTGTTTTCTCTATGGCTTTCTAAGCTTCTCTTTTCCCATGGCTTCTAAATGAGTTTTTCCCATTGAGCTTTTATGAGTTATTATCCATTATGAAAAAACCCAAAAAGAAGACTCGGATGTATATTCTTCGGTTTTGTCTTCCGCCTTCTTCTCTGTAAGAAATTTCCCTCTCTTTCTCTTTTCCTTGTAATGTTTTGTTTGGTTTTTCTTTTATCTTCTTCTCTTTTGTTTGCCATGTTGCTGTGAGCAGGCAAACAATTACAGTCCCAAAAACCTAGAAATAGAACATGTAGATGTTTTATATGTGGTGATGAAAAACATTTAGCAAATAGGGGACTATGAAATAGAGGAATTTAGAACAGATACTGATGATAAAACTATTTATAGTATAACTAGCGACTTTGAACCAGAGTCATCCTCAAAGATTACATATACCTATGCTAACATAGGGTGTGAACATACGTGGATTAGATTTAGAGGTAATAATCATATTAGTTGCTTTAATTGTAAATTATATCCTCCATTAAATAGAAGATACCAGAGCGATAACTGCTTCTTAGAAATATGTTTTCTTTGTATTAAAAAACTGTTTAATATAGAAACAGACTTAGGAGAAAAGGGAAAAAATATAGAAAAACTCAAATAACCCTTAGAAATCTCAGAGATATACAAAGAAAAAATAGAGAAACTTGAATTAGCACTTGAATTAGCAAATCTTAAAACTCAAAATCAATTTAGTGCCTTAGAACAAAAGAATTCATATCAATTTAATACAATAGAACAAAGACTAGAAATATTAGAACAAAAGGCGGAAAGGTTTGAAAATCCTTTCCAAGATACTTTAGAAGAAATTAGTCAGATGGCAGTACAAACACAGTTAGAAACTTACGCTGCCACTATTACTCTTAATAATCCTATAGCTACCCTTATAACACTCTCTTGCAGGGTATGGTTCACCAGTAATGAATTTGTGAAATTAACACCTACTTTAGATACTGGTAGTACTAAAAGTCTCATAGGACATAGTTTAGTACCAGAAAAATTTCACAAATTACTTCCCTACAAAATCTTCACTAAGACTGTAGAAAACAGAACGATGAAAATAAAAAATTATATTGAACCTACAGGAATACAATTTTTAGATTTTGCAGGAAACTATAGTTCAAAATATGATTTACCACAGGTTAATATTTCTCCCCACGAAACTAAGTCAACAGTATTTCTTTTAGGATTAAATTTCTTGTGTAGTTTAAATGGTAGTATTACCATAGCCAAAAATTAACTTACACTTAGTAAACAAGTTTACAGTTTTCCTACAAATAGATATAATAAAACATCAGAGTTCGCTCAAAAGCGTGGTGGACAAGAATCATTAGAATTTTTAAAACATGAATCTCCTAAAGAAAAAAGTCAGGTTAATATAGAAAATGAAACTTACAAACTTTTAGGACAATTTGCCGGTATGGAATTAGAAAAAGGACCCTTACCCTATAATTCAAAAGTTAGAAAAACTAGGATTTATAGGAGAAGACATTTCTAAGAGTAAAGTAAATCATATAGTAAAAATGAAAATTAAAAACACTGATATTAGAATAGTAACTGCAAATAGAGATTATACACTAGCAGATAAAGAAGAATATAGAAAACAAATTAAAGAACTTCTAGATCTTAAAAAGAGGAAAGGCTAGAATAGTATATAATTACAAAAGATTAAATGATAATACAATAGATGATGCCTATAATATTTCAAATAAAGATTCACTTATTAGATTAATACAAAATAAACAAGTCTTTAGTAAATTTGATTTAAAATCTGGGTATAACCAGTTAAAACTAGAAGAATGGTTTAAACCTAGGACAGCTTTTACCTGTTCTGAAGGACATTTTGAATGGAATGTTCTTAGTTTTGGTTTAAAAAATGCACTTGCAGTTTTCCAAAGATTTATGGATTCCATGTTTCTAAATTATCCTTTTTGTCTAGTTTATATTGATGATATTTTAGTAGCCAGTGAAAATATAAAAGAGCATGAAAATCATTTAAAGATTGTCTTAAAAGAAATTGAGAAAAATGGTCTAGTAGTTAGTAAAAAGAAAATGGAATTATTTAAGAAAAAGATTGTCTTTTTTGGATTAGAAATAGGCTGTGGTAAAAAAAAAATTACAGCCACATATAACTGAAAAACTTTTAAACTTTCCGGATAAAATAGGTAGTGTAAAACAATTACAGGCTTTCTTAGGACTCTAAAAGTATGCTAGAAAATTTATTCCAAATCTTAGTAAATTAGCAGGACCATTATTTAGTAAGCTCACTAAAAATGGGCAAAAACACTTTAATAATGTAGACGCTATACTAGTCCAAAAAATTAAAAATCAAATTAGAAAAATCAAATCTTTAGAATCACCTTTCGTAACAGACTATATTATTATTGAATGCGACGGATCAAAAGAAGGTTGGGGAGCAGTAATGCTCTGTAAACCCAACAAGTACAGTAGTAAAGAAATAGAGAGAATAGCTGCTTATGCGAGTGGAAATTTTACCAAGACAGGTAAAAATTGGACTCTTTAGATTATGGAATACAAGCCCTGATTAATGCATTAGATAAATTTAGACTTTATTTACAAAATGAATGTACTGTTAGGACTGACTACGAAGCTATTGTTAAATTTCTTAACAATAAACATAGTGAGAAAGCTAATAGAACCAGATGGGTAAATTTACAGAATCTTATCCAAGGTAGCGGCTATACAATTAAGTTTGAACATATAAAAGGAAAAAACAACAGTTTAGCCGATTTACTATCTCGAACTATTAACAAATTCTTTGCAACATGTTATGTCATAGATTCTAAAGATCAAGAAGAAGCCTAGTGCTTCTTCACCAATTAGTTTCGACAGTCAAGAAGAATCGAGCATTCCCATGAATCTCGATATCAACACAGAGGAAATTCAAAAATTAGTTTCGACAGAAGCAAGCAGCTCTCACAGTAAGTCTCCCTTGGAATCCTTTAAAATCCAACAGATACAGATTCCATAGACTTTTCCCTCTATTTTTTCATTAGGTTCTACACTTCTTCCAAGATTCCAAAGACAGTCTTCAAACAGTCAATTAGTTTTTGGAACAATTAGTTTACAAACATATACAGAAGTCCAAAGAAAGTTTAGGCCCTATCAAGGCCTGGTTATTGATGAATCTCAGCAGTGCTTACTAGATAACTTATGGCACATTCAGACATTACCTCAAGCTACCACGTTTAAGGTTCAATGACTGAATGCTCTAAGTTACTATTTCTCTGAGAAAAATTCCAAAAAAGATCTTCGAAAGTATACTCATTACGTTATATTTAGAGGTCTAAAGACCGGTATATTCCACAGTTTTGACAGCATTCGAAAGTACATATTATCAGTATCTCATCCCATATATAAGGGATATTATAGTTTTGCCGAAGCCCTCCAGGTGGCTAGAGAATATCTTGGCCAAAAATTCTTTGTTGAGGCCGAAGAGCTCAAAATTTTTGCGGATGTTACTAGAGAGTCTTCCAAAGCCTTTGAAGAATTAAGAATATGAGTACATCTGGCAGAAACACAGATACTACAGAAAGAACAATAGTTTGAACAAAGCCAGAAATACATAGCTGAATTACAACAGAAACTACAGAAAATGGAAGAAGAAAGGAATTTCAACAATCAGACAGTTGAAATTATGGAAAAATTGATGCAGAAAGTAAACAAGGAAAAACAGAGTCTTGAACAGAAATTGATCGAGACGACAAAAGTTCCAAACAGAAAATATGAGTTTTTTAAGTCTAGATTGATGGATCTTCCAGCATAGGTTACCCTTAAACCATTATTTGACAGCTAGCCCGAAGACGAAAATCTTATTCGAGAAAGAACAGAAGCCAACCTATTTACAGAATTCATTGCTATACAAAGGGTTTTTCAACAGATACATTTTAAAGAACCAGGATTTCAGTATAAAGGAGTCATAGTTACACAAAGATTCGAAAGAGGAGTTCCGCAACTCCTAAAACTCCAGGTGGATTTAAACCTAACAGATCTTCCAAAATCTCTCTTTCTAAAATATTACTATATGGGAATGATTGATTCCTTTAAATTAAAATTAGAAGATGCAGATGAAACGATGGAAGAATTTCTTCAATTATTTGGAGAAAGGTTCTTTTAAGTAGGAGGAAATATAGCTCCTGGAGGATGGAAAGGAGGAAGAGATAAACTCCTTTGCAAAATTTGGTCTACCCTCCCAAGAATGGAAAAATTAGAGTTTATCCCTCCAAAAAGAAGAATAATCTTTGGTTGGGATTTCAGACATACAGATCCTCACGATTATAGTTTCATAGAAAAAAATTGAAGTCTGCAGATATTTTGAGGGAGAAGAGAACCTAGAAAGACATCCACAGTGGTCCCAGTATCAATTTTTATCCGAAGGATACTATTCACAAATCTGGGGACCACCAGAATATAAAATGCTGCTACCTTTCCACGGTAGCGGTCACTTATTAACAGAAAGCGACATCAACAGAGAAGAAGAAGAAGACAACATACTCGACACATCTGACACAGCCAACACTCAGAGTATTCCAGACACTCATCGTGCGCTGTAAAACATAAAGAGATTCGACACTATCTTCGACAATTTTCTTTTTACTTTTGTAAAGAGATTCGTTTCTCTTTTATCGTTTTGTAATCATGATGGCAACTTTTAAAGATGCCTTCTTATCTTCTTAAGGCTCTCCGCCTATATAAGGAGACCTTACATTCATTGTAAAGACACACGAAGCTTGAATATCAATGAGAATATGAAGTTTGCTCTCATGGCCTTCTAAGCTTCTCCTCTTTCCCATGGCTTCCTAGATAGAATTTTCCTTTGATCTTTATTTTCCTAAGTTCCCCTATGATATAAAAATCCAAAAAGAAGCATTCACTCGGCTGTACATTCTACAAGGTTTCTCTTGTTCTTCTTCCTCCTTATCTTCCGCCTTTCCTTCTGTAAGTATCTTGTGGTTTAGTTTCTTTTATGTTTTTATTTATATAATTTGCTTTTACCCTCTTTCTTTTTTATTTTTTTTCTTTCTGCGATTCTTCTCCCTTCTCACTATTATGTCTAATTATTTTTGGGGTTTTTTTTTATCATTTTCTTTGTTCGTCGTGTTACTGTGAGCACGCAAAAAATTACATAGTCTCAACAAATGTTCTCTCTCTCTCTCTCTCTCTCTCTATCTATCTATCTATCTATCTCTCTCTCTCTCTCTCTCTCTCTCTCTCTCTCTCTCTCTCTCTCTCTCTCTCTGAGATGTCTGAACCCATTCCGTACCTGCGCTAAAAGTGTATCCTTATATATTGTTCAGTCAAACTTATTTTTTCGCATCATACTATCTCATACTCATTAGTCAGCATCAATCTTTAACTGACTACAAAAGTATTTGGAGGGGGGAGGGGTTCTGCCTTTTGTTTTGGAATGTTGGTTATGCAAGCACTCTACACTCTTTTCTGCAATAATAATTGAACACAAGAGCCCAAAATAGAAACACTTCTATCTCTCCCCTTCTTACTTATTTTTGCTTCCACGTATTTCTCAAAATATTATCTTGGATATAAATGAAGAAAAGGATAATCTTTAGGCTTTGCCTTGGAGGGTTCCACCAAAATTTTTTGTGTACACTTTTTTGAACAATATGAGAATGAACCACGTCTTATGTTTTGACAGATAATTAGCCAGCAGTTTTAGGCCTTCTCTTTGCACAAATAAAGGACATAATCCTTCTGCTTATTCCACCTATTTTCCATTCCTTAAAATGAATTAATGTTGAATTTAATCTTTGGACAAAACTAGCTCTTTTTGTCAAATAATTATGTTCAGGATATTAGGCCTGATCATTCTGATTTTCTTCACAGCAAATAGTTTGATGTTATAGAACTTTTACTGGTTGTTTTTGGACTACCTATCCTTTCATGTTTTGTGTTAACTCTCTTTCTCTTAGTAGATAGGGAATGAACACCTTGTTGCTGGCTTTTATTTCACTCTGAATTTTCTCTCTCTGAAATTTTCTCTCTCTCTCTCTCTCTCTCTCTCTCTCTCTCTCTCTCTCTCTCTCTCTCTCTCTCTCTCTCTCTCTCTCTCTCTCTCTTTCTCTTTGTAGATGGGGAATGAACACCTTGTTGCTGGCTTTTATTTCTCTCTGAATTTTCTCTCTCTGAAATTTTTTCTCTCTCACTCTCTTTTCACCCTCTCTCTTTCTCCCTCTCTCTCTCTCTCTCTCTCTCTCTCTCTCCATCTCTCTCTCTCTCTCCTCTCTCTCTCTCTCTCTCTCTCTCTCTCTCTCTCTCTCTCTCTCTCTCTCTCTCTCTCTCTCTTTCTCTCTGAAATTTTTAATTAACTACGTTGTGATTTTCCCCACTTTTGTTGCAGTGTTTTTTTCTTCAAATTATATTGATTTGCTGCATTTTGCTGCATGCATTTTTTCTTTGTGTAGTCTCTGCTGCATTCTGCTTTTTATTTCGTAGAACGTTGTTGATTTTTTTGCTACAGTGTGTTTATTTTTAAAATTAAATTGATTTGCTTCTATTTTTTTTATCCACAATTTCTTTATCCACTTTAAATATAATTTCTTGCATGGATAGCTGATAGCTTATTAGAAGTTTACATTCCTATTAGTTGTGCCTTACATTATCAAGGCTTCTGTGCATTTAACTCAATATATCTATTACTTTTGGATATCTTAGACTTAGTTGCTTTCTTAGACTGATTCATATTTTTTATTTTAATCTTCGAGAGTATATAATAGCTGAATGGATAGTATTTCTGTAATTTGGAAGACTGCTGCTTGAAAAAAGCTCAAAGTCAGGTGAGAAATCTATTAAAAATCTTGGTTACAAGAAGAATATACAAAATGGAGCAGAGTCTAATAATAGAATATAAGCTTAAAAAACATACGACACAAGCTTAAAGCCCAAAGCTTGTACCCCTTAGTTTAGAACTATAAACCTATACCTTAAACCCCAAACCCAAAACTCTAAACTATTACATTGATATTGTTATATTCCTCTGACAAGGACTCATCATCCATTTTTTGTTTTGTGTAGTCCGACATTGATTACTGTAATTGAGATGGACTACCTCAATGACAGAAAATGGATGTACGAGTTCAACAACAAGGTTGATCGGTGTCATCCTGACTTTGTTCGTCGAATTTTTTCTTTGTAGAGCACACAAAACAACATAAAGGGATTCAGGGAAATGGAGTTATGTTGTGTCCATGTGTTAGTTGTGAGAACAGACACTATAACAATTGTGAGACCATCAAGTATCACATAGTTAGAGAGGGCTTCGTCAGAGGGTATACCATATGGATCTATCACGGGGACCTGCAGCCACAACAACAACAAAATCCTTTGTGGTGCATTTATTCCAGCTAAAGTGTTTGAATAGATGGAATAACAAGTCGTTCTCAGAAGTCGTAGCACCTATCAAGGACGCTCTTCCCCCTGATAACACCCTTCCACGCAATTGGTATGAGGCAAAAAAAAAAAATGATGGCAGACCTAGGGATGGACTACAATAAAATACATGCATGCCCTAACGACTGTGTTCTATTTAGGAATGAATACAAAGATTTAGACAATTGCCCAAGATGCGGTTCAGCAAGATGGAAAGAAAAGCAGAGAGGGGGATATTCGTGTCAAGCCAATGAAAGTCCTTAGACATTTCCCTTTGGTTCCCAGATTGCAGGGGATATTCATGTCAAAGAAGACTTCATCACTTATGTCATGGCATGGGTCGTCTCCTGCAACTGAAGAAGGGAATATGGTCCACCCTAGAGACTCTATTGCATGGAAGTACTTCTATACACGATATCCTGATTTCAGTAGTGATCTAAGGAGTGTGAGACATGGTCTTGCCAGTGACAGGTTTAGTCCTTTTAAGATTGGAACTGATTCGAGCCATAGTACATGGCCAGTGATTTTAACCATATACAATTTGCCTCCTTGGTTGGCTATGAAACAAATTTACTTTGTCATGAGTCTTCTAATTGATGGACTGAAGTCTCTGGGTAACGATATAGATGTATATATTTATAGCTATTGATTGACGAGTTAAAGGTTTTATGGGAGGTGGGAGTCAAGACGTACGATGTTGAGACTCAGTCTTTCTTCATGATGCATGCAGCTGTGTTATGGACTATAAGGGATTTTCCTGCATATGGTATGTTATCAGGTTTGAGTACAGAGAGGTACAAAGCTTGTCCTTCATGTCAATTGAAGACTGGTTCGATATATTTGTCTTGCATTCGTAAATGTGTGTACATGAGGCATCGTCGTTTCCTACCTAGTAGTCATACTTGGATGGCAGATAAGAAGTCATTCGATGGGACTGAAGAATATGATAATGCACCACTTACTTCTACAGGAGAGGATATCTTGAATATCTGGGCAAAGGTATTTGGAAAAGGTAAAGCCCATAGAAATGAAACAAAACATATTCCCGAATGGTGGAAAAAGAAGAGCATATTCTTTAAACTTCCCTATTGGAGTACTCTATTGCTTAATCACAATATTGATGTCATGCATACTGAAAAGAATGTGGGTCAAAGTATATTACACCTATTTACAGAAAGATGGCAAGTCAAAGGATAATATGAAGTCCAGATAAGATTTGAAGGGACTCAAAATTTGAAAACCACTCCATCCGAAACCATCAAAAAAAGATGTTGGTAAGGTGATCATTCCACATGCCTTGTACAACATGTCGAAGAAAGAAAAAACCATGTATCTTCCAGAGTTAAAAGATCTTAAAATGCCATCAGGTTTCTCTTCTGCTTAAAATATTTTTTATTATAGATTTGAACATTTCTTTGTCAAATGCAGGCTTCTCAATCAAATGATTTTTCACTGATCAAAAACCTAACTGCAAGCTTCTGTGCCACTCATTCTTTTTCTTAGAAAACGTACATACTACCTGCAAATAAATTGATTAAAGTTGTGCTATTAATATCGAAGCAGTAGTTTGTGGCTAGTCATGAAAGAAAAGACTGAGATTCTTCCTATCTCTCTCTCCTTCTCTCTCTCTCTCTCTCTCTCTCTCTCTCTCTCTCTCTCTCTCTCTCTCTCTCTCAAATTCTGTTTCACTTTTTAATCCTCTCCTTTCCTCTATCTCTGACTTCACGTTGGTAAACACAACAAAACAAGCACTTGAAGACGAATCTTTTATCTATCCAAGTCAAGCACAATAGGTATTTTATTTTGTTGACTTGATTGACCCAATTGACCCATGTTGGAGTATTGTCTGTCGTTGGAGACCAAGAGACAACTACGACATCACCTTAGGTGATGATAATGCAAGGATACAAGAAGATGAGGCATTGCTACTGGTACAAAATCCAGGAGTCGGAGAAGAAACAAATCTCAATTATGAAGATGATATTAAATGGGTGCGTTGTGACCTTGGTCAAGGACTAAAGGTCAATAGTACGGACTTGGACGTACTAGAGCATAGTTTTATCGATTGACAATTGTAAATGCGCTGCATGTAATAGTTAGTTACAGTAATTATCCTCTAGCTGATAATCCTGAATCCTTTTATTTTGTTGGATAATTATGCCACTGAAGGGGGATATTGTGTCGGTTAGGCACAAACGCAATCAGGTGACGACATCGGCCCCGGCTCCAGCAGCCCCCTCTCCATCAGGGTTGACTCCTGCAACCCCATCTCCATTGGGCCTGACTCTTGTAGGCCCTTCACCCTCGGCTTGGGCTCCAGCAGCCCCCTCTCCTTCAGCCAGGACTCTAGCAGCCCCCTCTCCTTCGGCCTGGGCTCCAGCTACATCTTTATCAGACTCTTTGTCGATAGGTACCCACATATTCTTTAAATTTATTTCCCAATTTCATGATCTGTTAGTAGTGTGTACAATTTGACCTTATTTAATTTGAGTTTAATTCATTTTAGAGGGATCAATGCGTAAATTTAGAGAGTTGTTCCCATGTTATCAATCACCTGAGAGTCAAGATTCAGGTACAATTTGATTGTGATCAAATGTCATATTCATATTAACTGAGTGTGCATTTGATGTAGGCCTGATGGAGGACATGGAGACTCAGACGCCAGATTGGGCTGTTGACGGCATTGAGGCACCGCAGCCACAGGAACCACGCCTCAAGCGTAAGGTGAGAGCAACGTCGTTCATGCTTGTAAAAGAGGCAACGACCATAATCAAGGATGGACAGATGGTCTCTGATGCCCTGCATGACCTGTCCTATGTCGTTGGAACACAAATTCGTGCTCAACTGCATTTCCCAGTACATATCCAATGGTGTGACCTCCCCCTAAATGCATTCAAGGAGTGGTTTAGAGAAATCAACGTAAGACACAAAACAAGTTGTTTGTTCTTCTAATGGTCATAAGTACTAACCAAATTTTTTTTTTTTGCAGGGAAAATACAAAATGACAAGGCTGAGCCCATGACTGAAATCGTAGCGAAGAAAGCTCTTTAGCCAGTTGTTTAGAAAATAATACGAGACAACCGTACCTCGTGTAAGAAGCAACACTATGATGGAAAGACCCCAGAGCAGCGCCAAGACTATCCCCCCGAAGGTATGGCTCCTTAAAACTGGACATTATTAGATAAATACTAGGATGAGGTAAGCAAGAAAAAGATTGATGTGAAGAACAAGGCGAACCGACAGTGTCTAAAGATGACTCACACGCTTGGGTGTAGGTCCCTTGCCCGTTTTTAAGAAGAAGAGGTATGTACTAATATGATTTTTTATTTGTCTTGTCGTCAATATTTCAATTTTTAAACTTTGCATCTGACTTAGTCTAGGAATTTAAATTATTTGCAACGACAAGTTGAAGGTCCAAACTTCGTATTTTTGAGATCTTTCTTCAAGGCACACAAGAGAGAAGAAGAGACATATCCTGATGAGGAGACAACAGCATCATGTGTAAGTTATCTGGTTCCTTACAACTTCATTTCATACCAAATGCATGCTTTAATTAAGTTTTGTTTCTTATGCAGGTGGAACTTGTCCGGAGCGTAACTGAGCAACAGGTCCAACACTTGGCGGACCCCGAGGATTTGACACTTATCATAGCTCTGCAGGAACAATAGCAAAAAGAAACACGAGAAGCAAATAATGATGGACAAGATGCAATTAATGGAGACTCGGTTGCAGGAATTGACCCAGTGGCGAGCCTCTCTCCAATTGCCTAAAGGATAGTATTATTTTCAATACATAATTCATTACGAATGTTATATATTTCATTAAGGGATATCATTAAACTTATGTTCACGTGCACGGCCTTCTAACCAACAAAGGAGCGATCACTCAAACAGTTGAACGGTCTTCTTCGTTATGTTGTATATATATATTTTTTACCAGTTTAAACTATTGTATATTTTTTGTGTAATTGATTAAAGTATTATTGTATACAATACTTAAAATTTTCCCCCGGCGGTTGAACTCGTCGCCGGAAACGTCCATTATAACGGTCAACAGCGGCAGTTAAATGCAGCCGTCGGCGGATTCTCACTCGGCCGGCAGGTGTCCTCGTCTGTGGAATTGCCTTCCCCCAACGAGTTTAGTTCATCGGCGGAGAGAGACTCCGCCGATGTTGACAAGACGTCCGTGGAAGCACTCTCTGTAGATGCCAAGATGTCGTCGGCAGAACATCCTTCCACCGACGGAATTTCTCTTCGCTGGCGGAAGGTCATTCCGCCGACGAAATTCTGTTTCAACTGTCAGCGGAGTGAAGAAAACCGACCGGCAATTGTTTTCGTCGACGAAATGATTCCGTCGACGCTTCAATGGCCCAAATTGTTTCACCTGCCGGCAGAACGTCTGCCGGCGGATTTGGGCTTCTAGCCACGTTTACAAGGGTTGCGTACGAACAATTATGCATGAATGATTGCACAAGCTCCTAGCCACGTTGACAAGTGGAAAAATGATACCAGTACTTCTATATTTTACTTTGAGGTTTTACATCGATGATGTGGCAACTAGTTGGCGGTCTAAGAAAGGGAAAATTTAGGGTTTAGGGTTTACCCATAGTATAGGAAGATAATATTTAAAATAAAACTAAAAACAAAAAATGTTGCCTATTTTATCGCCAAGTTTATTTATTACCTGGACTGCCACGTAGACGCCACGTCAGAATGTATTCCATTGCAGTAATAGTTTGCAGTACTCGTATCACCACTCTTACAATTATTGCTAACCGTAAAGAACTGACATGCAGTGCTCTAGCCAGTGTGAACCGACCTCGGAGTGTGTTATAACTCACATTCATTTTCACTTAGAGCTTCACTAGATCTGTTTCTACTGTATTTTGATTCTAATAAATTTTCTTCATCACATGATTTCAAATGCATATTATACAGATAACAGCGTGTTGGACATTTCCACCATAAATTCACAGGAACCACCTTTGTCATCACCAATTGACGAAACCTCCCCAAAGAGATAAGATGAAACCAAATCTAAAGAAAATAAATTACAAGCTAAAAAGCACTACTCTTCATTACACCACTCCTAATTTATCGAGATTCAATTTTATCACTTATCTTGGTATTGGGGAGTATAAGGAAGTGGAAGAGCTTCCTGTTGCGAATTCCTCTGCCACCACCACGCCCATGCTTCCGCCGGTGCATGTCTCCACCTCCAAGCATTCTTTCAATTGGGCCACTAAACTGCTCATGGAAGGCCTTTGAACAGATCTTGGCTGTGTGCAGGAAATAGCTAAATCCAGGACTCTCCAAGCAGAGGCAACGTCGTAATCGGAATGCAATTTGGGATCGACGATGCTCCGAATGTCCCCCGCTGAAAGAAAGGGAGCCACCCATTGCACAAGGCCCGTCTTCTGAGAGTCTTGGGTTTGGGTTATGGCAGGTCTACCTGTAACGAGCTCGAGTAGTACGACCCCGTAGCTATAAACATCGCTTTTCTCGGTCAGGTTGTTGTAGCTGAAGTATCTACATGTGATGGATACAACGGGGCAGAGTCAATGAGTACTGACGTTGTAAGCTTAGAGAGAGAGAGAGAATTAATGTGAATAAAACTGAAAGAAGGGGAATTAAAAGAGAAAAAGACATAAAAAAAGAAAAAACAGAGTAGCAAGGAACCATTGTAATAATATATATCGTTAAATTCACGATAAATTCTTAGATACTTACTCAGGATCAAGATATCCATGAGTTCCCTTTACTTGGGTTGATATATGGGTGTGGTGCTCATCAGGGAAAACCTTGCAAATGCCAAAATCAGCCAGTTTGGCCTCTAAGGTTTCATTCAAAAGAATGTTTGCAGCCTTCACGTCCCGATGAACAATTGGTGATCTACAGCCCACATGTAAGTATTCCAATCCTATACCATATACCAGAGCCGATAATTAAAAAAAAATGCATTACCAGGTGGTTAATTTCATGGTAACATTCAAAGACTAATGAAATATAAAATCAAAGAAAAGATGGAATAATTAAATAAATATCATCTCTCCGGCAATCAATTGTTTGTGTCATTATTTCTTCAAATGCTGTGGGATTAATTATGCATGGAAGAAGTAGCTTAGCAGTACTAATTAATCAAGTTCAGTGCTAAGAAGAATTATCCACAAGCAGTTCCACACGAGTATGTATTGCATACTCAGCGTAGAATAAAATTGTCATGTATGAAGATAAAAAATAGAAAACAATTGTCATGTATGGACATAAAAAATAAAAAAATTGTCATGTAAGAAAATAAAAAATACAAAATTTTTACTAACCTTGTGCAACATGTAGTGCAATGCGAAGACGCTGATCCCAACTGATCAGAGTTTCGTTCTCATCTTTTACTGGCAGGTATATGAGAGTAACTTGACAAGTTAGGCCTTTCTTTACTGAATCTTTGAGCGTAATTTAAGTCAGTAATAATATTTTCAAGCCCTACCAGCTAAAAGCTTTCCTAGGTTTCCTTTGGCCATGTACTCCAAGATTAGGGCTCTGTGATCTCCGTCCACGCAGTAACCAACAAAGCGGACTAGATGCCTATGGTAAAGGGTCATCAATAGCTGCGCCTGCATGTAAATACCCACCACTCCTAATAAACATATGAGTTTACTTACAGGAGATGTTTGTTTATAATGAGAATCGTGTATTTAGGATAAATTTGACAATCAATTGCCATGTACCTCCGTTTGGAATTCAACAGAAGCTTGAACATGTTGAGAGAGCATCTTGACAGCAACCTCGTTACCATCTTTCATTTGACCATGATAGACCGTTCCGAAGGCTCCACTGCCGAGTAGTTTCTGGAAATTGTTGGTCATAGTTGTTATTTCTTCAAATGAGAAGCGCCGATTCTCAAAACTGAACGATCCAGCTTCTCTATCGATATTATGGGAGTTTGGTCTTACAGCTGATTGTTGTCAAGCGCAAAGAATTACAAGTTGTAAATATTAATTACGAAACTAGTAAGGTAACTAATTCTCTATTTAAAAAGAACATACCTCTTGTTCGTCTGCGCTTGTACCAAATCAATCCGGCAACTCCTATTACGAGCACTGCAGCGACAACAACTGCAATCACCACAGGGACGACAATGCTTTTTCGGCTCTTTTTACACGATTTTAGAGCACAGGTATCAGTGTCATTGCATGAAGCCGAATTACAAAGACTTGGATCAACACTACCAGAAGGAGCAGAACTATGCATTAGCGAAATTGAGTTGTTCATGCATGCATCGAATATATGACATTCAGACAATTACTATTAAGTCTAAGGTGTAATATACATATACTATACCTTAATGTAAGTGATCCGGTTCTGGATTTGTCAACCAAAGACGTCGGAACTGATCCACTAAGCCACTGTAATTAAACGTACTAGTCTTTTGAAGATTCACAAGAACTTACAAGTAGGAAAGGTATATCAAAGTTCCAAGAACCTGTGGCACCGTTCCCGTCAAGTTGTTGTCCGATAAATCCCTGAACATTGACCCTTGTGGATTAGCAAATGATCTATTTCAAAAATATATATTAACCTACCTAGTTAAGATCTGGCATAGAAATTGGTATATTTACAAGTAATCTAGGGAAGTTAGCTTTGCAAGGAACGAGGGTATCGGTCCTGTGAGGTTGTTTTTCGATAAGTCCCTGTAAAATTAAAAGGAGAGAAAAAACTCAGTTATTAAATTATTCATCTTACTCAAAACGTTGTAGGTTTTTTTTTCTTGATGTGAAAAACGTTGTAGGTTGAACACGGGATGGAATTGATTACTTAATTATATATTTAACTTTCTGAAGAAAAAAAAATCAGAATGATGTCTTACAATGTTTGAATCAGGTTGAGGTTCCCAAATGACACGTCTATGCTGCCCGTCAATCCGGATGAAGACAGGTTCCTAAGGGCAACACAAGACAGAAAATCTAGTTATAATCCAGATGCCTAAATTCATACAAAAAATATTATATAATTACTGATCTTTAAAAAAGTAAATATACATAGAAGTGTGTAAATTGGCTACGTTGAGAGAGTCTAAAGTAGTTTAATTAATTACAGAGAAATGATTCTTGGTGGACTGTCAGCATCACTGTCATTGCTGCAAGTCAACCCATCCCACAAATACGTATTTGGCAGACAAGGATCGCCCATCCAGTTTTTCTGCAATCCGTAGATATCTTTGATGCTCATGATCGCACGAACTGAAAAGATCCCATACATAAATCACGAATTCGAAACAGATTCAGAGGCATTTTGAGGACGAACAAGAAAAAGTTTTTTTTTTGGAAAGAAATGAATATAAGAAATGATGAGGGCAAGGGTACCAACCATCTTGTTCGTCAGTTGCAATTTCGTTGAGGTTAAGGACTTCATATATCTCCAAGGCATTCAGGATTGGAGGAAGAGCTGATTTTTCTGTCTTCGAAAAAGAAACAGAGTAGTTACTATCACCGGTCAGGGGCGAGGTGGTATAGACTGTGGAGGAAACCAAGTATTCCGGTGCGTGTGGGAAGCATGATCGCCCGTTGTTACAGCAATCGATTTGTCTGAGAGTAGCGCTCCCGTTGGATTTTTGAAAATCTGCAAAATGCCTGAACACATGGAACTCTGTGCTGTGATTGTTTGCTGTCCGGTAGAAGTAGAGAGAATCGTTTGCATTCAGAGGCGTGGCCGCAGTTTGCATTACTGTTGATGGAGGTTCGAAGCCCAAGTATATGTTATCAACAGTGAGAGAAGTGCTGATAGATGCCCAAGAAGGATCCAGATAAGGTTCCCATAATCGATCATAGTCATCGTCCGGATACCTAATGGAAAAAAACCCAAAATTAACAAGCGAATGAAAGATGTTATATATATTCAGATCTAGTTATTGAATTCGATCCTCTTCTCCTACCTAATGATTTTTCCAGAAGTTGAACCTGCGTCGTAGAGCCACTTAGCAAGAAGGGACTGATTGTATGAGGCTTGCGTGTACATGGAACTCTTGACAAGCCTCGCCTCCAAAGCGGATATGAAAGGTGATCCCTTGCCCGTATTTACCAGACACACCGGAATGAAATCCCTCGTCGCTACCACCACAATCTCAGTGATCCACCCAGGAAGCGATGCACTCGTTAAACTCACTGTAGTCCACAGATTGATTCCCACATAGAGATCAAACTCTGGCGCTTCCTGTACTTCCTCATAATCCACGTACATGAAAGACGCTCGCAGGAAGTACCTGCTGCCCTTCTGAACCGGTCTGACTGTGTAACAGTTCCGTCCTCCCTCCGGGAAGCTTCTCATAGTCCTAAGCTGTCGTTTAAGTGAAGCGGCAACGGAATTCGAAGATGGGAACTCCCTGTTTTCGCCGGAGTGTATGAAATCGACGTCGGAAGTGTAAAAGATACCCGTCTCAGCGTCAGTGTAGTTGGAGCCTTCAGGTATCCCGCAGTCGATGCTAATGAATCCTGCATACAACAGGTACAAATTAATATGTTGAACTCTTATTGGGATTCTTTAGTATGTTATATGTATTCTCTTTGATTGATTAAGGTTATTCTTCTAGGTGGAACAACGACGTAACTAACCTGTTTGAGCCTGGACAAGAACTGCAAATGGAAGGAGGAAGAAGAGAAGCTCCGCCAATATCGCCATCTGTTTTGGTTTCTATCGGAGGATTCAGGGGATCAAAAGCCTCCGGCTGTCCTAATTTAAGTCATATGGAACACGAACCGAGATGGGATTTGGCGAATCTAAACTTCTCAATTTGGCATACCATGGAATGGGACATAATTAAGTAAATCTTTTGGTGCTTCCACGGGCAGCGCGCAGGTAGGAATTAAATAGATTAGTATCATTAATATAAAGCATGGAATTGTTTACATTTTTGTTTGGAAGTATCAGCGGAAGTTTAATCACCACTTTCGAATATCAACTGAATTCAACTGCAGAGCAAGAACAAGTCCAAGAGACAAGCATCTTTGTCAACTACATCATTTTCTCGATCGGTAAGCACCTAAATATGTAGACTCCGAAGCAGAACAATTAGTTTTTTCCTTGGAAAAACTAGTCCGTGAACAAATATTGATAGTGCACGCATTACCGGCTTTTTATTTGTCCCTACTTTGATTAAAAAAACTTAATTTGATTTGTTTTCTAAGATGAAATGCAAGGTCAAACCTCTCTCCCAAGTAGTTACGGTAGTTTGACTTACGATATAAAGACTTCTTCAGCTCAAAGAAAACTCAAACGATGACCCATTGATTTTGAAGGGTGAACGAATTAACAGAATGAGTCAATATTGAATTGCTTGCTGTGAGCCTGTAACCAAAAAAACCCTTATAGTTTTTTAAGGTCTATAAAGAGGAATAGTTATATATTGTTTTATACACGTATAATCTGTGGATTAAAAAAATTATTAGTATATGGACCTAATTAAACCACGTAATATAGATGCAGGTTGCATATTCTTATTAAGTATGGATATTTACCCCCATAATTATAAAAATATGAAAATATTAATTTGGTAAATTAATAAAAAAATAAGTATAAAAATTTAAGAAATTACATAAACATATACGTAATAAGACAAGTGTCATTCTAATGTTTATTAAATCATTAAAATGATATTCCTAATGTGCAGAAAAAGACACTTCAATCATATTTTTATATCATGATGTCACATGCATGCATACTTTTAACCGCCAAAAAAATGCTGAAGTACATGAGAACCGGGTAAATAATCCTCACTCATTTTTATTATATTTAATAAATAGTAAATGGGCAATCGGATAGTATTATCCATAAGCCTGGGCAATGGAATTTTAATACTAGTTTCACCAATAAAACCCCAATCAAAGACCATTAACATGGTTCGGTCAGGTCAGGTCTGTTAACAATATAATTATATGTTATATACCTTGTCTGTTACAATTCTTTAATAAGGTCGTCGCATTGACAAACCAACTTGTAGAATGATATTAAGGGAAAAATCAATCTCATATCATCGCGTAAGTGGTGAAATAATATTAAAGGAAAAATCATTCTCAAATGATAATTTTTTGAAATTCTAAAAAAAAACCACCTAAACTTGACAAATATTTCTTCAAGAAGAGCGACATTGAGAGATGATTATAGAAACTTTGTCAAAATAACGTCTAAAACTAACAAAACATTTCTTTAAGAGTCCTATCTTTGAGTTTGGTCTTCTAGTTATATACATCTCGAGGAACGAACAATCTTTGTATTCCCTGTGGCTTTCCTCACTCTATCTTGCAGATATATAATTGCTCAAGCAGCAGAGCAAGAAGATTTATTTGCTGCTATGATCAGGTACGGCTAATAAAGTATTCGGTGCTTTACTCGGGAATTATATGGACGGAGCTTCCAAGTGAGTAATGTTATATGCACATTACTGTGCATACACTTTGTGCACTTCCCGCCCACAGTAGTGGCACAAAGTGCATGCACTTAAAGTGCATATAGCATTTTTCTTTTAGCTCAGTGACTACACGGCTCATCGTGGGTCTGTCAACTCCTTTAGGAATTAGTGTGCAAGCCACAGAAATCTCGATGTTCTTCCCAGCGGAATTTATATCGTAGTTCTCTGTTCATATTCCATGAATCATCACTTTTAATTTATATTGTAGTTCTTTGTTAATCTTCAATCAAACATAAATTGGAAGAAAGCCTGCAAAATTCCATAATTTTGAAGAAATTTAATCGAACAACCGTTTCAGAAAATGAGTTGAACGGGTTGAATTCAATACAAACAGTGACAATTAGAAAACAAAGAAACAGGGGAGGTAAATGCTGGTTACGGCGGGAGGTAAATGCTGGTTACGGCGGGAGGTAAATGCTGGTTACGGCGGGAGCTTCTAGTCTTCTTGGTTGGACTCGGTTGGTTTAAAGCGAACTAGATGTTTATGGTAAAGTGTCATCAACAGCTGCACCTGCCTATAGCTTAAATATTCCCACCACTCCTAAGTCCTAACATACATAGTCCAGAATTCACGTATTGATCAGTAAAGAATTAACACTCAAAGTATGCCCGAATAAAAATATACCTCTGTTTGAAATTCAGTAGAAGCGTGAACATTTTAAGAGACAATATTGACAACAACCTCATTCCTATCCTTCATTTGACCATGATAGACGGTCCCAAAGGCTCCTCTACCCAGCAACCTCAGGAAATCGTTGATCATAGTCGCTATTTCATGGAATGAGAAGCTCAGAGTTTCAAAATTGAAGGAGTCCCCACTATTTGAAGCACCCCAGGAATTTGGTCATGCAACTGATCATAATACAGCCCAAATTAGGCATATATAGTTGAAATATTGGAAAGTTAGAAATATTGGAAAGTTAAAAATATTGAGTGATCACTAATGAGACCATTTAAACAATGTTGCCAGCTTTCAATTACCTATTTTTCCTCTACATTTATTCCAAATAAACGACCCAACAATTCCTACTGAAGCTACAGCCACAACAACTGCCACCACCACTGGGACGGCAACGCTTTGGCTCTTTTTGCATGGTTTTAGAGCACAGAGATCAGTTCCGTGGCATGAAGCCCAATTACAAATATTTAGATCGACACTATCAGAAGGAAGATCAAAGGTATGTATCAGCAAACGTATTGTGCCCTTCATGAATTAAATCATAAGGTTTATATATATATATATATATATATATATATATATATACCAAAAATTCCAGTTACCTTAACGTAAGTGATCTACCTGTAGATTTATCTACCAAAGACATGGGCACTGAGCTGGTTGTGAGATAAATTCCTTCAAACACAAAAATATTACATTATATGATTGGCCTCCTTAAACACGGTAGACGTACAAGAGTGGAACACCAGTCTTTTAGAAGCTTAAGTCCCTACTTATACGTACGTGAGGGATAACAATGTTGGAAGAAACTCAGGCACGATTCCGTCAAGTTGTTCCTTGATAAGTCCTTGAACATTATATCTTTGTGGATTGGTGGATATCTAGCTTTAAAATATGATATGATGTTAAACACTATAGTAATTATGATCTGGTATATATAATTATAGTTTAGTATATTTACAGGTGAGCAAGAGGAGTTATCTTTGCAAGGGATGAGGGTATTGGTCCTGTGAGGTTGGCTTTTGGTAAATCCCTGTAAAACAAAAGAGAGCAACGAAGTCTAGTTGATAATTTTACTTATGTTAGAGTATAATGAAATTACAAGAACTTGAAGAATATTTAACGTTTAGAAAGGAACCATATAATTAATTAAACACTTTGACTTACAATGAGAAAAGTTGGATGATCATGGATTCCCAAAGGACACATCTATCTCTCTAATCAATCCAGATGAAGACAATGTCCTCAGACGACAAATCCAGTAAATTAAACAGATGCATGGATTCCCAATACTTGAGATTGAAAATATATGCAAGGGAGCTCCTAGAGTGGGATAGAGATTGGTTGTGTGTGTGTATATGTGTATGGCTGTAGGCAAAGTTTGATATATTTTACTTATAGAGATATGATTCTTGGTGCAAGATATTCCCTTTGTCTGGTGGTGAAATACTGTCGGCTAAACAGCCAAACCCGTCAGGTCAAAATTTCCCGACGCGAAATGACCGTCAGGTCAAAATTTCCCGACGCGAAATGACCGTCAGGTCATTACCGGGCCAGGCAAGCCTTTGCATGACAGTAAAAGTCCGTCAGGTAAGTTCTAAACAAAACGACGGCAAATGATGGTCGGCCCTAACCCATTGCGACGGCGGTCGTTTTGAGTGAAGAATGGAAACAGAATCCCGCCGGGTGTTTTTCGTTGAGATAAAAGATTACGCTCGACGGTGATTTGTCATCGAAAAATAATCTTTAGACCGATGGGTCCTAATCGTCAACATATTTTGCACTCTCCCAACAGGATAAACCCGTCATGACAAAACTTTCGCACGGCGGGTTTAAATTGTCGACACAATTGGAACCGCTCTAGGGGATTGGTTCATCGAGAGAGAAGTGAGTCGACGGGTTCAAGTCGTCGAGTCAAACTATTGGGCCGACTGAATACCACAGTCGACGGTATAAGACCGTCGGGCCATTTTCAAAATTGCCCGATGGTATATGACCTCCGGGCCATTATTTTTCTAAATCAAAAATTGGACACGACCAAATATGACCGCCGTCCCTTTAATTTCACTCACGATGGATTCTACTTGTCGACATAGATCTATAGGCTGATGGTGTACATCCGTCGGCCAAAGGAGGAAATTTTGCAGTTTCGCATGACGACCCTTACATATCGTCTATGTTTATTCCCCTCGACGACGGTTAAATTTGGTCAGCCTAGACAGTTTTGAGTTGTTAAAGGACGGTAATAACCAGTTGGAATAGGTGTTTTGGTTTTTTTAAAAATATTTTTTGGTTCTTATATTGCTCATTTAAGAGACTGTCGCTTGTAAATACTACCTGTTATCAACCTGATATCAATAGAATACATCTCAGTTTATATCCAAAATTCCTCCACAACTAACAACATCTCAAATTTGACCCAAATAAATGCAAAGTAGTGAAATTCTACACACTACCTACAAAAGGCTAAAGGCCATAGAACGAAACAAATGCAATGGGGACGATTGCCATAAACATAGCTTCTGCCACCACATGTTTTAGCTCTTACAATCTCCAAAGTTAAACGGTTCTTCAAATCAAGAAATAAGAATAAAGATTGAAGGTATTATGCCATATGCATGGCATGACAAAAACAGCAATGCATTTAAACTAATCCACCATTTAGCATAGGGATAAAGCAAAAGTCACATCTGATATAAGAGTTCATAAGAGCAGAATGTTACAATCCTCAGTGACATTCTTGCTGGAGTGTTGATTAAATCCACCACAAAAAAAATTCCACCACAACTAACAACATCTCATCTTTCCTATTGGATGAAAGATCTACCACAAACATAGTATATTTCACAACAAACACAATCTCAATTATATCAATACGTAAAAAAATCCACCCTTCTGAGAAAAAACCTTTCAGCACTACACTGACATTGCTATCAGCTATTGTTTTCACCCACATTGCCTACTTTTCATGTTGCTCTGCTCGAGAGCATTGCCTGCTTCATTACCTTGTAAATACAAAGACATTTTATCAAATAAATTTGTTCCTAAGAATTAAAATTTGAAAACCTCAAGCAAATACAAAGACAAATTATCAAAAACCTATTTCACATAAAACTAATCTATTTCACATTAAAATTTGAAAAGCTCACAGATTATCAAAAGTTAATATAAAAAGAAAAAGTAAACATGTACTAGATGGTACAATAATCTTTTTCACACACAAATCAAAAATACATAATCAAGTTCTAGCAGACGTATACGTACATGAAATACTTAAAAAACATGGATCATAGAGGCATAAATTTTTGTTAGCCCCGCCTACTTTGAGCAGATGATCCCGCTAAAATAACATCATCACGTAAATTAGTGAGAGGAGTCAGAAAGTTAATGCAACGGATTTTTAATTTGTGACGGATCTCAAACTTAGACATGACTCTTGAGATATTTGCCATTGCATTACAGCCATCATTTGTTGCATCATTATTTCCATCTCTTCTTTCATTTTATCTTTGTCTTCCTTTTCACTCTACAATATTTCTCTCAGCATCTCCTTATCTCGCTTTTTTCCTTCTAATCATTTGGGCATGCATGAATTTTCACATAATCCATCCCTAAGTTAGCCATCAATTTCTTTGACTCATACCAGTTCTGTAGGAGAGTATTGTCCACAAGAAGAGCGTCCTTGATAAGGGATATCACATCCGAGAATGACTTGTTTGTCAATTTATTCAAACACTTTAATTGAAATAAGTGCACCGTAAAAGACAATGTAGAATATTTCTCTCACCCAACATATAGTGGTTTCTAGGCCTTATCCAGTAACTGTTCGAATCTACGCAATTCTGGGATATCACCGACGGGATTTGTACCGTCATCTCCAACTTCTTGCATAAAAGCATCATTTAACATCATTCTCATTTGTTTACCATGTCCCATCTCCAATTGGACGTGTTCTTATTCATTTTCAAGTTGTTCCCCATGGTAGTACCACATATTGTATAGTGGGGCAAAACCTTCTAATATTATATGGAACTTGATGGTCTCGCACACAAGGAAATGTTTGTTCTCACATTTGGCACATAGACACTACATTGGACTGTTTCCTTGAAAACCAAGTTGTTGTTTAGTATACTCGATAAGTAATCGATTCCACCCACGAAGTTTGGATGGCACCGAGCAAGCTTGGTTCTATACTCGTACATCCATTTCTTGTCACTGAAATAGTCCATCTCGATGGGAATTGTCAAAAAGCGACTACAAAAGACATGAAATGAATGATGAGTATTTGTTACAAGATTACAAGTCCAACCAATTACATCTTATCCATCACTATGTCCCTCTATCCCTCTTTTTGCTTACGTCCCTCGCTATTGTAACCCTATTGCTAACTCAAGAAATGATCTTGTAACCCTATAGCAGTACCAAATATGATTTACTAAGATTATTATACGAGACAAAATCAGGGGTAAAACAGATGTTTCTCTGGCATTTGCCGTCGGAATTCGCCTTCGGCAAAGACGATGAACAGCAACTTCGCGCGCGGGGGAGAGAAGAGTAAAAAAAAATGTTACTCGCGTAGTAAGGAGAAAGGAAACTTTTTTTACTTAGGGGTAGGTTTAGTAACACGACGGGCCATAACCATCGTTGATTCAGAACTAAAATAACACGACGGGCCATAACCATCATTGGTTCAGAAATAAAATAACACGACAGTCAGACCGTCGAGTGAAACCATTAACTCGATGGTAAAGCAAATCCGTCGTGTAAAGAAATTCCCGCGACGGGTTTTCCTGTTACGCGACTCGGACCTACTAGGTCAGACCAGACCGACGTCTATGATAGGATTACCCGACGGTTTTAAACCTGGACCGTCGGGTAATCGCATTTTTCTACTAGCTAGAGGGTCTTCGTCGTAGCTGCAAGTGAGGACATCCCAAAAATTCTTTTTAAGGAGACATGGATCGCCCATCCAGTTTGTCCACAATCCCTATGTCTTTCATCTTCATCATCACCTGATGTTCAAATAACACTACCAGAAAATTGCAATTCAAAACAGAGAGATCAAACAAATGCCTTCTTGAGAAGTTACAAGACTACAATTTTTTTTGGAAAGTTGTGAATATATACAAGACATTTGGGAAGGAACAAATTAAACCAACCATCTTGTTCATTAGTTGTGGTTCCTGCAACCGAGCTCCGCAAGCAGATTTTTTCTCAAAATCTCGTGTCTTGGTTTGACGGCGTGGAAGACTCTAGTCCTGATCCAGAAGAATGCCCCTTTTGTTCGTAATTATCTTCGTCTACAACTAAAAACATGATCTCGTCACTTTTTTACGCATGAGCTATTTGAAAACTTGATCTTTGCTCTTCAGGGTCTTTCATCTTTTCCTTTTAAAAATTTTGTAATTCATTCTGTTTTACGGCTTGAGTTTCTGATGTATTGAATGATCAATAAAGACTCTATTTTTAAGGCAAGTTACTTCTTTTCCGAAGTTCATTCAGTTTTTTCTAAACGGTTGATCCTCCTATGTAGAGTGCTTTTTTCAAAAGAAGAGAAAAAAAAAGAGCCTGCCGAATGTGTTATCATCTTTTATTTCAGTGTATAAGTCTTTAAGTATTTTTAGTATCAGTTTTTTTTTTTTTTTGAATTGAACGCAAATTGGTTCTTTTTTTGTAATGGTTTAGGAAGAACAGAAAGTTATTGAGGCCCAAATGAGAATACAGAGGTGTGAATTTCAGAGTGATCAGAATTTGTCTGATGAAGACCTTGTTCTAATGGAGGTCTCCAATCATCAGGTTCTAGCTTACTCGACAATTTACGGATTTTAATTTTTATTTCATCTTCATGAGGTTCAGAATGTGATATACAGTTAATATTTGTTTTGGTATATTTGGAAATTGTTAGCAATTGAATTCTGAAGGAAAAGGTTCTTTATAGACCCTCTATATATACTAGCAAAACAACGATTTTTAATGGGGGTTTTAGAGCAAAACCGCCGGCGGAAATATATTTTTACTGGAGGTTTTAGATAAAACCCCTAGTATTTGTAAATAATCAGGGTAACCCCCATTAATACGTTTTACTGGTGATTTTGAGAAAACCCCCAGTAAATAATACTTAAATTGGGGATTTTGACCTAGACCCCCAGTAAATGAATCATTTACTGGAGGTTTCCAGCAAACCCCCAGTAAATGTATTGTGTAAGTAATATTTACTGGTGGCGTTATGCAAAAACCGCCAGTAAATGTTTGAGTTACTGCCGGTTTCGAAGGAATCCGCCAGTAAAAGTTTTATTTGTTGGCAATTTTGAGAAAAACCCCCAGTAAATGTATGATTTACAGGCAGTTTCTAGACAAACCTCCAATAAATGTTATGCGTAAGTTTTATGTACAGGCGATTTTGAGAGAAACCGCTAGTAAATGTATGATTTACTGGCAGTTTTCCTGAAAACCACCAGTAAATAGTTGATTTACTAACAGTTTTGAGAAAAAACCCCAGTAAATCATGCCTAAACAGGGGGTTTTGATCTAGACCCCCTTGGATTTTGGGCTTAATTGCAAATGATTTGTTATGCTCCGGCCCTACTTCCACATGTTTTTCACTCCCACAGGAAGTCTAAGTCCCTAATCATGCGCCTGAATCATCTCTGTCGTGAATCGCTTTCCCAAATCCCTGGAATTGTCATGGTCGTTTCCTGAATCCCGCGAAACTCCTACTACCACATTCCGTCGTCACCACCGCCGCTGCCATTGCTGTTGTCGTCATTGTCGCAGCTATCGTCACCGTCAATGTCACAAAAGGTTGGTACGTTAGTAATTCTTTCTCTGTATTTGGCTCTCTCAAAAGCCGTAGCCTGAATTTATGAATCTGTTCTAATTTCATCATGAACCACTTCAAAAGCAGATTAATTTGTTTTTTTTTTTAGTTTTTGTTTAGTATTGCTCATTGGTTCTTCCTTTTTATTTTATTTTTGCAAATCGCTGACCAGCTTTTCAGCTTACTTTTAATTGATAGCAGATAAGTATGAGCTCATTACATCTTTAATTTAATGATTCAGGTGTTGTAGCCCCTTGGTATATATGGAAATTGTTTATAATTGAATTCTGAAGGAAAAGGTTTATTATAGGTCCTCTATATATTTCTTGAGATGTTTCTTATCGACATAAACTTGTTTATATATATTGTGGATCATTTGCATTTCAGCAGGTGACTCACACCAGGTGGGTTACTGTCGTGTGGTGTACCGACAAAGATTCTAGTGACTTAGTCACACGAGAGGTTTGTGAACATATTTGAGCTTCTTTAAGTAGCATGGAAGAAAATAATTTTGTTTCTATTTGTCCTCAAATTTATAAGCATACCTTGCAAAAAATCTCTTTTATGCCGATTGTTAAATTAATATATCTCTAAGGTGTCAAAGTGTTTTCTGCCTTATCGTTCTTGTGAGATTTGTCCGACAGAGATTTCTATCATATGACAAATCGATGCATTTCTTTCTACTAGAAGCTTAAAAGGATTTTCCGATTGAATAAATTCCAATGGGAAACACACCCTACGGACCAAGTTTGCATTTTCAGATTAAGTAAATTTGCACTTCAAATAAGGATTAAATAGTTTCTATGCCATCCAGTGGCAAGTGGTGCCACCATAAGGATTGGTCACTGTCAACTGTTGCTGTAGTATAAATTAAGTTCATTAAAGACATCAAAATTGAAAGTAATTGAGCCACGCTTCGATTGTAAGGTATCAGATAATATATTGCAATCGTCTATTTTATGGTTTCATTCTTGTAATGGTGAACAAAAATCCTAGAGGGTGTGATGACGCTGATTGGATCATTGGCAACATGCAATATTTTATAAGTTCCCTTTTCGTTTAAAGTGTTTATTATAACATGAGAACTGACTGGCCTGTAATGCCGTTGTCTAGGTGTTAGGCAAATTCAAGTAACATTCTTAGGAAGTAGCTTTTGTCTTTTAAATAAAAGTGAGCTCTATGTCAATGTGGTTGATGTGCACTTTCTACTGCTAGTCGCTTTTATAGCAATTGTATTTTTATGAGCCATAAAGTCAAAAATGTTGTTTATGTTCAGATCTGAAGATCTTTGTCATGTATTTTTATGTGTAACTTTTCTACTATTTATCTTAAATGCTGACGCGGATGCATTTGATTATCTGATGGATGTTCTTACCTAACTTGCAGCAAGCTTAGCATTGCTATCGAGTGCAATACGATAGTGAGTTTGCAGCAAGACTGAGATATGCAATGGAGGCAGGTCATCTATCTGCGACTGATAGATTTGATAAATGCGGATTTGTGCTTTGATAATTTCCGCCTCCTTGGGAGCTAATTTTTCATTGCAATTATGTTTAAGGGAAACTAATTTTATAGCTACTAAAAGTAATTCATCTTATACCTTAGATGTTCTAGATTAGGTGGTACTTGATATGTTAAGAATGGAACTCCCTAGTCAAGAACATTGATAGATAGCATTTGATTGCCAATAGGAAGAGACTTTGATGCATTGGAACCTTATTCTCTCTCTCTCTCTCTCTCTCTCTCTCTCTCTCTCTCTCTCTCTCTCTCTCTCTCTCTCTCTCTCTCTCTCTCTTCTCTCTCTCTCTCTCTCTCTCTCTCTCTCTCTCTCTCTCTCTCTCTCTCTCTCTCTCTCTCTCTCTCTCCTTTGTTGTCCATATTGTTTTTTAATTTTTTAAAACGTTCTGCCGGCAGTCATTATTCGCCGGTGGAGGCTTTCGCCGGCCGAGATGCCTTCCACCGGCAGAGGCCTTGTCGCCGGTGGAGTTGCCATCCACCGGCGGACACCTTTTCGCCGGTGGAGTGGCCATTTTGCTGACGGACGCAGCTTTCAACTGCGGCGTGGCAGTTGTTTTCGTCGGTGCCAACGCCTCACCCGCCGACGACGCCTTTTCCATCACCAGAGATTCCGCCGACGGGTATGTGCTGCTCTGCTGGAGAATTTTAATGGCCGGCAAAGATCATTTTTTTTTACCAGTGAGAACTTGTGTCCTCCGTGAAAAACCGCTGACATAAATAAGATTTACCGGGGGTTTAAATGAAAACCTCGGCATTGTTGCCAGACGAATTAAACCCACTGGAACATAATTTTACCTAGCGGCACCAAACTACTGAGAGAGATATTTCTAGCCGGCCGTTTTGTCTGGAACACCCGGAAAAAAATTGGTTTAGCCTGGTTGTAAATTGCCAGGTGCGTGATATTAAGCAGGGGTTTTGTTCTAACCCCCCGACAAGTTGCAGTTTGCCTGCAACTTGTGTCCAATCACTCATTTGGCAATAGTAAACAGTACCAAACCCTCTTTTTCTGAGGATCTATGGAAGTCACTACTTAAGTTCTTTAATTTAGCATATGTGAATCAAAAGTTGTCCAAGTTGAAGGAACCACTGCCATTATTGGCTTTCACAACAAAATCTGAGCCTAAAGAAGCAAAGAAGTCAGAAAATTTTTTTAAAAAAAATGAGCTAAGGGTAAGCCTTAATGCTTAAGTTGCTAACTCAACAAGGAGACTCGTGCCAAAAATTGGCAGGAGCAGGGTTCACATTGTTTGGAATACATTAAGATGACACACGCTTTTACATTACCTCCTACTCTTCACCCAAATTTTCTCCAAAAAATAAACCCGGTGGTGTTATGACTTTCAATTAATCATAATTGATAAAAATATTCTTCGAGCGAGTGCCAGCACCAAGAAAGAGAGAAGAGCAGAAGAAGGGGATGAGACAGAACAAGGGAATGAGCCGAAGTAGCAGAGAACACAGAGAGAAAGGAGAAGACAGAAGAGAGAAACAAATGTTGTATTGCTATTTGATAACATCTCAATTAATGTCTGAGTACACCTTATAATTCCCCCTCTCGGAGGTTACAGACTGTTAGGCTAACAACCATGCCTTCACTAGCTAAGAACCAATGATAAATCAACGAAAATATAAAAATGACAAGTCACACCTTCTTCACTCCTATCACATACTCCTTCCCCCATGTGGAAGCTTTCTTCACTCATTGAGACGCCCTTGTTGGCTCATTCTTTGTCTTACTAGGTTCCTCTTGATGAGCCTTGGCCCCTTGAAGTGTAATGGGTCAAGGTGTATCATTCTCCCCTGCTTGAAATACCACCTTGTCCTCAAGATGAAGGTCAGGGTATGCAACAACCAAATCAGCAAAATCTTCCCAAGTTGAGTCTTCTAAAAGGCAGCGGACTATTGCACAAGTACTTTTTGAATGACACAGTTTTGGTTAAGGACACAGATTGCAATTGGAGACAAAATTAGGTCATTAGCAAGTCATTGTTCTGGTAAGGGATGCACAACTAGTGGAGAGAACCCAACAATGGTTTAAAAAAGACACATGGAAAACCGGATAGATTTGACAACCAACCGGAAGTTCAAGCTTTTAGGCAACAAGACCAATTCGTTAAAATTTGACGTTAGGCCTACAAACGTATCAAAACGTTATCATCTGTTTCAAATTTGTAGCTCATAGCAATAAGCATTGGCCTTTTGAGTCATCTTGTTTTGACTTTGCAGCAGGTTGTGACGAAGCATTCGCAGCTCGGCATCACACTCGGTTAAGGCTTCATCAAGTGCTTGGAATGAAGAAGAGCCCCTGCAATAAGATAGAATGAGTGGGGAGGCCATCTATACAATGCCTGAAACATAGACATCTTCAATCCACTATGATAGCTGGAGTTGTATGCAAATTTGGCCCACCTAAGGAAAGAAAACCAAGTGTCGGGCTTCTCATGTGTGAAGGCTCGCAAGTATTGCTCAAAGTCTCTGTTAACCACCACTGTTTACCCATTCGTTTGGGGGTGGTATGTTGTGCTATGGCGGAGGGTAGTGTTGAAACAACTTCTGGCTGAGGAAAATTGGATCACGATCGGATATGATAATACTTGGAAAGACATGCAATTTAATCACAATATCGGCGAAGAGTTTTGAGGTTTTGATTGCTGGGAAGTGTGTTGGTAGAGCACAAAAATGAGCCAAATCCGTTAGACGATGCACCACCACTAATATGACTATGTAGTTGTGTGAAGGGGGAAGACCAATAATGAAATCTATGGTCAGGTCGTTCCAAATCAATATCGGAAAAGGAAGCAGCTAAAGTGGCTTGGCTGGCGCTTGTGTGGAATACTTAAGTTTGCTGGCATATTAAGCAAGCTGCTACTAACTCCACTACTTCTTAGAACATACGTGGCCAATAAACAACAGCAGCCAGTCTGGCCAATGTTCGTCGAATGCCCGGGTGTCCAGCTAGAGGGGAGTAACAAAATTCACAAAATAATGAATGTCGGAGATGGGGAAAAGGACTTACATACAATCGCTAGTGTTAAAGGAGCAATCCATCTTACGCCAAATAATTTGCTAATAAAGAGTCGGCCTGGAGCTTTTGGTGGAGCAAGGCGATATTTGGAATAGAGGAGTTCTCATCATGAAGTGCTATGAGGAGCTCTAAAGTGTGCCTTGAAAGGATAGCCATGTTCAAGGTCACAGTGGGTGTTTGCTAAACTTCTTCCGTCACTCTAGACAAAGCATCCGCCACACAGTTTAAACAACCTGGTATGTAATCAATACGAAAGTGGTATCCCAAAAGTTTACAAAGATAAATCTACTGGTCAGGGGTCTAGGTGACATGTTGTTGTACTTCCTTAATGCTTTTGTGATCTATTAGAATGAACAAGAAGCAACCGGATAGAAATTGTCGCTATTTTTGGACTACCTCTGTGACAACATACAATTCTTTGATATCAGTAGAGGCAATGTACAACTGTGGTCCATGCTTTTTGCTGAGATAAACAAATGGATGTCCTGATTGCATGAGGACTGCCCCTACGCCTACATTGGAGGCATCAATCTCAATAACAAATTCAAGATTGAAATTCGAAAGATCTAATATCGGTGCCTTGACGATTGCTCGTTTCGGATTTTCAAAAGCTTCGGTTGATCTAGCCGTCCATTCAATGCATTCCCGCAAGACTAGCATATCCTTCAATGAAACGCCGGTAATAACCTATAAGTCCCAAAAAGCTTCGTAATTGGCGAGTTGTTTGGGGCTGCTTCATAGCCGCAATTTTCTTGGGATCGGCCTGGACTCTTCAGGCAGAGATGATGTGCCCTAAATACTTGTTAGAAGGCTGGCAAAACAAGCACTTGGTAAGTTTAAGAAAAAAAACTTGTGTGCTGCTAGACGTTCCAACACTTGAGATAAATGCACCACATCGAAGCCTTTGAAGCGATGTAAATCAGAATGTCATAAAACAATACATAACAAATTTGCGTAAGAAAGTTGCAAAGATCTGGTTCATGGTCGCTTGGAAGGCTGAGTGGGCGTTTGTCAGCATAACCAAGAATTTATAATGGCTGACGTGAGTATGGAAAGACGTTTTGTATATATCCCGAGGGTGGACTCGAATTTGGTGATATCCAACTCGGATATCCAATTTGGTGAAGATAACCGCACCACCGAGTTTATCCAACAATTCATCCACAGTTGGGATAGGGAACTTATCTTTGATCGTTGCTGCATTGAGTGCCTGATAATCCACGCAAAAATGATAAGTGTCATCTCTCTTCTTCACAAGCAGGACTGGCGAAGAAAGGGGCTCCTGCTGGGGCGAATAAGATTCTAGTACAGCATCTCTCTTATGTGTTTCTCCATCTCAGTGTTTTGATAGTGTGGATACCGATAAGGCCAGACATTGATTGGCTTTGAGTCGAGCAGCAAGTGAATTTTGTGGGACCGATGGGGAGCCAGTGTCTTTGGGGTAAGGAACAAGGCTGAGATACTCCACATTGCCTATATAAACACAGAGCAGTGTAGTCAATTCAATCGGAAGCCCTAGTTCCTCTACCAATATTGGTTTTATGAAATTATGGGTGTTGCCCCCATCTATGAGAGGTTGGAATTGTTTTGTGCCAATCTCTTATGTGACAAGCAGTGAGCGTGGGTTCCCCTGCCCAGCTAGTGCGTTTAAGGTAAAATGTTTCTTCCGACCTCTTCTTCTTCTTGCTCGGGAGATCTTCTTCCTCGTCTTCGTCTTCAGTGCCCTAGAATGTTGATGGTGGAGACAAATTGGGCCCGCTTCAAATTATCAAATGCCACTTTCTCCCACTAAGTGAAGTGGGAAATAAAAAAAGAGGAAGTAGGACATGGCTACAATTCTTTAACAATACTATACGAAATCAAAGCAAGCACTACAACCCATTAAGAAAAGTCATGGCTATCAAAAATTGTTGAACAGTGTCGTAGGATGCCTATAAATTGAAGCTTGAATTCGGCATTCTTCATCACCATCACCACCGCCACTACCATCTACACTTCAATCCAAAGAAGTTGAGTTGAGTGTTGAAGTTAATTAAAGGTTGTACCATTGATGTTTTCATTGAGACTCCCATGGGAAATTTGGAATTGGTCGCAGTAGTGAAAGCCTTGCAAACTCAAGTCCAAGGGAAGACATAATTGCTGCATCAAACGATGCAACAGTACATGACATTGGTAGATTCCTGAATTGACGACCTGCTCTCCCAGCTTCATGATATGCCAAGCCCCTCTCTCGGATACTCCAGCAGACTCACAGCTCACCCATCCTCCAGACAACCTCGTAGTCTCAGGGCGGAATTAGTAGTGTCCTAATTCCCATTCCCAACAAAGAGTAGGACAAATTTGTTGCAACATTGGTGGCTGGGGGTGTACAACATTGGTGGCTGGGGGTGTACAACATTGGTGACTGGGGGTGTATTCCTAGTCGCACTCCAGGAGAAATTGAAATTAGCATCGTCAGCCTGAGCTTCATATGCGCGAGCTAGTACGAAAGCTTCCATCAAGGTCGACGGCCAGGAGAACATTTCCCGGTGAACTGCTAGCTTCAATCCAGTTATGAAGAAACTAATCAGGAGTGGCTCGGAGATACCTTTTACCTTGTTCATGAAGTCTTTAAAGGCGAATTGAAACTCGGCTACCGTCGTCGTTTGAATGAGCTTCGAGAGACTGCCCTAGTAGTCCTCATAGTAGGATGTTCCAAAGCGATTTCGTAGCTGAATCAAGAAATCTTTCCAAGTAGTAAGAAGATTATTGGCCTTCATCCACTGGTACCAGGCTGCTGCTCTGCCTTCCATGTGAAAGGACACAATTCGAAGCCTCATTGGTTCAGCACTGCTGTATAAATTGAAGAACTCTTCAATTCGAAATATCTAGTCGTGCGGATTTGTTCCGTCGAATTTAGGAACCTCCATCTTCATTGAACGGATTATCAGAGGAGGTTCCGTGTTGTCTGGAGGATGGGTGAGCTGTGAGTCTGCTGGAGTATCCGAGAGAGGGGCTTGGCATATCATGAAGCTGGGAGAGCAGGTCGTCAATTCAGGAATCCACCAAGGTCATGTACTGTTGCATCGTTTGATGCAGCAATTATGTCTTCCCTTCGACTTGAGCTTGCAAGGCTTTCACTACTGCTACCAATTCCAAATCCCCATGGGAGTCTCAATGAAAACATCAATGGTACAACTTTTAATTAATCGTAACTGATAAAAACACTCTTCTAGCGAGTGCCAGCTCCAATGAAGAGTAAAGAACAGAAAAGGGAGAAAAGAGAAGACAGAGGAGAGAAGCAAAAAACTTGTATTGCTATTCGATTGCATTTCAAATGTCTTAGTACACTTTATAATTCCCCCTCTCGGAGGTTACAGACTGTCAGGCTAACAACTTCCAAGCCTCCACTAACTAACAACCAATGATAAAACAACAGAAATATGAAAATGCCAAGTCACGCCTTCTTCACACCTATTACATAATCTTTCACCCATGTGAGGACTTTCTTCACTCGCTGAAACGCTCTTGTTGGCTCATTCTTTGTCTTACTCAGTGACTCTCGCTGAGTCTTGGCCTCCTGAAGTGTAACGGGCCAGGATGTATCACCCGGCAACAAGCATGACCAAGGCAACAACTGATAGAGAAAGAGAGACAGGAACAACAACACTCTTCTTCTTTTTCTTGTAAGAACTTGTTTCACGGGCATCCGAGTTATTGACGCTTAAATTGCTATCAACACTGATTTTAGAACAAGTACACATACATCATATCAGACAGGTCTATTAATAATTAAGAACCTAATTCTCACGGTACGAATTAAGAAACAAAAACAGAGAGCAATTGGGCCATCATGGAAAGCCAACCTCAATAGAAGTTTCCCGCTTTTAAATCTCTGTAACAGAGCAGAGGGAACGGATCCGGTGAAGTTATTCCCCGACAGGTTACTGCAATACAAAAAGAAATTAAAACAAAAGGCATACTCATGGAAACCTTGCTTTGCAACTGAGGGAGCCTAGAAATATTGGACAACTGGAGGATCCTCACTTACAGGAATGTGAGAGATGATAACGCAGCAAGGAAATCTGGTATTTCCCCTTTCAAATTGTTTGTGGACAAATCCTGAAACAGGAGTATTGAAATTGTGATCATTAGTATGTAAAAGTCTTTACCACCACCCAGACTTGAAGCATGAAAGTACTCACAGAGACCAGAATGAATCGAGGTTTCCAATTCCAGGAAGGATGGTCCCGTTCAATCCACTAGAAGAAAGGTTTCTGAGATCCAAATTCCAGATTTGTCAAACTTCTGAGGATCATCAAGTGGTTAAAAGAATTTAAAATGCAAGAAACTAAAGAAACAAGCGGAGGCAGTACTTGTAATGATTCTTGGGGAAGTCGGATCACTGTAATTGCAGCCTACGCCATCCCAAGTGTAATCTTGAGGAACACAGGGATCGCCGTTCCAGTTTCTTATTAATCGATAGCCACTTTTGACGCCCGCGATGGAATTAACTGATAAAATGCCCATGAGAGAACATATTAAGAAAGATCGTTGTTGCTGATAGAGTTGATGAAAACCGGATTGATGTATTAATGAGAGTGTGTGTAGTTATATACACCTAAGTTACATGAAAAAGACAAAGATACCCTTAATAGGTAGAAAGACTAAGCTACCCCTATATACATATATTAACATCCCCCCTCAAACTCAAGATGGGGTGAAAGAGCCCAGCTGGAGTTTGGAACACAAATACCGAAATCGCGATGAAGTAAGCGATTTGGTAAATAGATCTGCAGTCTGATGTTCAGAAGGAAGATACAATAAGGTGAGAGTGTCGGTGCCATAGTGATGTCGCACAAAGTGACAATCCACTTCAATATGTTTGGTCCGCTCATGAAACACATCATTGTGAGCAATCTGAAGAGCACTTTTATTATCACAATGAAGAGGAGTAGCAGAATCCAGAGAAACACCCATATCCTGTAGTAACCAACGAAGCCAGACAAGCTCAGAAGTAGTGTCAGCAAGAGCGCGATATTCAGCCTCAGTACTAGAACGCGAAACAGTAGATTGCTTCTTGCTACGCCAGGATATTAAAGAGTCACCTAAGAACACAGTATAGCCTGTGGTAGACCGACGATCTGTAACATCCCCAGCCCAATCAGCATCAGAATAGGCAGATAAAGTAAGACTGGAAGCAGAGGAAAAGATCAAACCCCGATACAAGCTGCCACGAACATAACGCAGTATGCGTAACACGGCGGCATAATGAACAGAGCGAGGAGCAGACATGAACTGACTCACGACATGAACGGCATAACTGATGTCAGGACGTGTAATAGTTAAATAGATCAATCCACCAACGAGCTGACGATAGAGAGTAGGATCAGAAAGTAATTCTCCATCAGTGCCTCGAAGTTTAACATTAAGTTCTAAAGGAGTATCACAAGTCTTATGATCAGTGAGACCAGCACGGTTGAGCAAATCAGCGGCATACTTGGCCTGAGAAAGGCCATAACCACCAGAGAGGGAGAGAACCTCAAGACCAAGAAAATAGCGGAGGCGACCAAGATCCTTCATTTCAAAACATGTACACAAGTAGGCCTTAAGATCAGAGATACCTTGCATATCATCACCAGTGATAACCATATCGTCCACATATAACAACAAGAGCACAATACCACGAGAGGTCTGGCGAGTAAACAAGGCAGAATCATAAGAACTCTGACGATAACCAAACTGAACAATCTTCAAACAGAAGGTGGAGAACCAGGCACGGGGCGCTTGCTTAAGACCATATAAAGCACGACGAAGCTTACAAACTTGCCCCGAGTGATGAGGAACGCCTGGTGGGGGTAACATATAAACGTCCTCGGCTAGGTCACCATGTAGAAACGCATTTTTCACATCCATCTGAAATAAAGCCCAACGCCGAACAGAAGCAAGGGCAAGTAATAAACGAACAGAAGTCAAGCGAGCAACGGGAGCAAAAGTCTCCTCATAATCAATACCATACTCCTGTGAATAACCCTTAGCCACAAGACGGGCTTTATGCCGATCAACAGTGCCATCCGCCTTAGTCTTGATTTTATAAATCCGCTTGCAGCCAATCGGAGACTTACCAGGAGGAAGATTAACAAGGTCCCAAGTATGAGTCTGGGCCAAAGCGTGTAACTCCTCAGACATAGCTTGCTGCCAAAGAGGGTTAGAGGAAGCCTCGCGATAGGAAGAGGGTTCATGATCAGAGGAAAGAATAGAAGAATAACAATGATAATCAAGTAAACGTACCGGAGGTTGACGAGTACGAGAGGGATAGCGAGACGGGTCAACAGGATCCTCAGGAGATGAATCCGAGGATGATTCAGGGGCACTGCTGGTAGGGGGAGACGTCGGATCCAAGAGAGGTACAGGATCATCAGGCAGAGAAGGCGCTAGGGACAGGGAGTCAGCGGACCGTGAACCTGCATCAGAATCATGCATAGCAGACACAGAAGAAGGAAAAGGATCTGGTAAAAGATCAAATGCAACAGTAGGCGACACATCACAATGCGATTGATGCGCAGGCAATGAATAAAAAGGAATCTTTCCCCAGAAGGTAACATGGCGTGAGATACGCAATTTCTTACCTTGAGGATCATAACACCGAAAACCTTTATGTTGAGTACTATATCCCAAGAAAACACACATGACAGATTTGGCAGATAATTTATCACATTCACGAGCAGGAAGCAAAACAAAACAAGTACAACCAAAGACACGAAGAGAAGAGTAATCGGGAGAGGTGCCATAGAGACGAGTTAAGGGAGTAGAACCGTGCAAAGCCACAGAAGGTACCCGATTAATAAGATAAACAGAAGTGAAAACAGCCTCACCCCAGAAGTGTTTGGGGACAGAAGAAGACAAAAGAAGAGTACGGGCTGTTTCGACAATGTGTCGGTGCTTGCGCTCAGCAACGCCATTCTGCTGGGGAGTATAGGGACAAGAAAGTTGTTGTAATGAACCATGAGACTTCAGCAACAACTGAAACTTGTCAGAGATATATTCGCCCCCAGAATCAGAACGAAAAATTTTGATTTTTCTAGAGAATTGAGTATGAATCATCGTGGAGAACTCAACATAAATATTGTAAAACTCAGATCGAGATCGCATCAGATAAACCCACACAAAACGTGAATAATCATCAATGAAGACAACATAATATCGAGAGCCACCTATAGTTGGAACCGGAGATGGTCCCCAAACATCAGAGTGAACAATATCAAAGGAGCTAAAGAACGACAAAGACTAATATTAAATGGTAAAGCAGTAGGTTTGCCAAGTTTACAACTCACACAATGCAATAATTCAGAAGAAACATGTCCTAATTGACCAGTACCAATTAATTTATTCAAAGTAGAAGTTGATACATGACCCAAATGACTATGCCACAATGCAAACTCAGAACTAGCTATCAAACTGCAAGTGCGAAGAAAACTAGTATGCAAGGAAAGATTCAAAGTGTCAAGCTCAAAGAGGCGGCCAACTTTACGCCCGGTCCCAAGTACCTTCCCTGTCAATGGATCCTGTACCTGACAGCCAGAAGAAGAAAATGAAACATGAAGACCAAGATCACATAGTTGTCCAACAGACAACAGATTCATGGACAGACGAGGTACATAAAGAACATCAGGAAAGCAGAGTCCAGCAGATGTACGTATAGAACCAGAGTATGCAACAGGTAGTGGAGAGCCATCAGCAGTATAAATAGGTGAAAAAGACAAAGGAGGGGACGAGGACGTAGAGGTAAAAATAGAAGAATCAAAGGACATGTGATGAGATGCACCAGAATCAATAATCCAAGAACCCTTACCTGAATTGGCAGACAATGCAGAGACTGAGGAATTACCAGGTCCAAGACCACCAAGAGCCTTATTCAGTGAAGGAATGGGTGTCGGAAGCAGACCAGATGGATCATCGGTGGAGACAGAAGCAGCCGTATTGCGTCGGACAGAATGATGAGGCGGACGCCGCTTGGCAAGTGCGGGACAGTGATATTTTGTATGTCCATATGCTTTACAATAGCGACACTGTTCATGAGTCATATCACGAGGAGGGCCAGGTTTACTAGCTGTAGAAGGAGGCCGGCGGGTAGCGGCAAGAACAGAGTCAGTAGCTCGGAGCGGCGAAGGAATGGGGCCCCCAGTACGACGACGGGTTTCCTCTGCTAGTAACTCTGATAAGGCAGCCTCAACAGAAGGTAAAGGATGTCTATGAAGCATGGAAGATCGAATAAACTCATAATCATCATTGAGGGCCATCAGAAACTGAACCAAGTGCTCTTCATCCAAATATGTCTGAAAAATAACGTCATCAGCATTGCATATAAACTTCGGAGCGATAGCACCTAACTGATCCCACAACATGGACATCTGAGCATAAAAATCTGAAATGGACTGATCAGGGGTCTGTCGAAGAGATCGAATGTCCATCTCTAACTTGTACTTCTGAGCAAAGTTCGTGGCCTTATGTCGGTGTTCTAAGAATAACCATGCATCTCTGGCAGTTTCATATTTCCCAAGCTGCAGGCTAAGAGAAGGAGATACGGCGCTAGCTAACCATGAAATCACGCGGGAATTATTAACTTCCCATTCTTCTATAGCTTTAAAATTGGAACCATCTGCAGTACTGACGGGCATTTTACAATCACCAGAAGCATATTTCCACAGGTTACGACCACGCAAAAAAGTACGCATGAGAGATGCCCAGTGAACATAGTTCGTAGTATCCAATTTCACAGGCATAAGTGGAGCATGGTCGGATGAAGAAGCCATTTAAAAAATAATAGTCACACAAGCAAGAATTAAGGCACTGTCGATTACCTCGTGCGCCGTAAAATATATATAAAAGGGATGCAGCTCAAAAGATCTGGGGTAGCTCAAAGACGCTGTCCAATCGCCAAAGAATAGTAGCTCCAATAAGGTGGTCTGGTCCAATGGATCTGAGCTGGTTCAGTAATGATATAAATGATGTTGGTTCGGCTCGGTTCAGCCCGTCCGCCCGGTCCGGTCTGGATATATAGTGGGTCGGACCAACAAGCTGAAACCCTAAGGAATGAGAAGAAGAGTCACGGCGAGGGCTCCCGTGCGGCGGCGCCCGCAAGCTTCACGGCGATGGCCGTCCGAATCGCACGACGACGACGTCAATGGCGGCGAGAGCAGGGAGAACGGCGACGGCGACGGCAACCCGAACAGAGAGACGCCGAGAGCAGGGGAGAACGGCGACGGCGACGGCAACGAGAGCTTCGGTTTCGACGACGGCAACAAGGGATGAGACAACGGCGCCGGCAACGAAAGAGGAGACGAGGGCGAGGGCGAGGGCGACCAGAATAGTTGCAACAAAGAACGAAGATGAGCAGAAAAGCGGAAGGCAACGGCGACGGAGAAGAGGCGATTCCAGCGGCAAAAATCGGTGAGTTCCGGTACAAATTGGGTCTCCAAATCGAAATCGGAGCTTGAATCGATGATGTGAAGAGTGTTGCAAGAGATTGAGAGCGAAAACAAGGGAAATGTGCAGATTTTCGCACAAATTGGGTCGCCGAATCAGATCTCGAGAAAAGGGGAAAACGCAGGAAGAAGAAGACGAGTCACGATGAGTTGACTCGTTTCAGTGACTCGCCCTGACTCGTTCTTCTAAGTCGAGTCAGATCCGGGTGAGGCCGAGTTACGATAGATAATAACACCAACCGAGTCGAAAGCGATTTTACCGAGTCAAAACCGAGTCGGCTCGATACCATGATAGAGTTGATGAAAACCGGATTGATGTATTAATGAGAGTGTGTGTAGTTATATACACCTAAGTTACATGAAAAAGACAAAGATACCCTTAATAGGTAGAAAGACTAAACTACCCCTATATACATATGTTAACAGTTGCATTGGAGACTGAATGCGAAAAGCTAGCGAGGGAATAAATCTCAATTGCATTGAAAATGGGGGGAAGCGTGGAGCCAGCCGTCCTGACGAAGGAGCAGGAATACTCGAGTTCCCCGCTGATTGGGGTATCGGTATAGAAGGTCTCCGGGACGAGATAACTAGGCCTATAGGGACCATAGCAGTAGTACCCAGTCAGGCAGACGTTGAATTCCCTCACCTCTCCAGGCTGCTTCAAGAGCTTCACTTCAGCGATATGCCTGTAAACGTGAAACTGCTCCTGAGGATTATTGGCCGTCCAGTTGAAGTACAAAACGTCGGCTCTGCTCTTCGCCGGAGCCACTGCGGTGGACAGAGCCTTCACCGGAGGTTCGAACATGGGGATGTCGTTATTAATGACGGTCCACGTTGAGTTCAACGAGACGTACGCGTCGTACCGGAACGGGGACCAAATCCGGTCGTAGGCGTCGTCTTTGTACCTCCATATGGTGCCGCTAGAGGATCCGACGTCGTAGCGGCTATAGAGAACGAGAGCCTGGGTTTCGTCGGAGGTGTTGTACATTGCTAAAGGGAGGGCTCTGAGCTCCAGCACCGAGATGAAAGGCGTCCCTTGCTTCCTCACGAGGCAGACTGAGATATAGTCAGCCGTTGCTATTGTGATTATCTCCGTCCATTCGGGCCTCGACGAGCTCTTCGGAGCCATTTCCGTCCAGAGATTGACCCCGAGATGGAGGTCGAAGACGGGTTGCAAGTCAGTGCCGTCGTAGTTCCCGTGCATGAAAGAGGCCCGCACCAGATACCTTTTGCCCTTCACCACCGGCCTCAACGTGTAGCAGTTGCGATCTCGCACCGGGAAGCTTCTCAGGTTCCGGTACTGATCTTCCACTGTGGTGGAAATGAGACTCAAGTCGACTTCTTTGTTCTCGCCCGTGTCGATAAAGCCGGCGTCGGACGTGTAGAAGATCCCGGTGTCGGCGTCTGTGTATTTGGTCCCTTCCGGCAGGCCACAGTCGATGCTTATAAAGCCTGACATAAATTTTAACAGGATATAGAGTCATATATATAAAACAACACAAGAGGAGTCATAATAATTGTTGATTCTTCGCATGTATTTATAAATTGAGGATGATCGTGACTGACCTTGTTGAGCCTGAGCGAGTACCTGCAGAATGATCAAGGCGAAGAGAAATCTGGGCAGCAGAGTCATAGTTAAGTGTGTCTTGATGGCCGGAGAGAAGAGAAGAGCACCGCGGATCGATGTATCGAATTCCAATGGGTGACGAGTAATATAATTGGCTTCAGCTTCCGAGGCTCAATGCAGTAGTATTGTTTAAGAAAAGAAGATTCTCAAGTAGCAAGTATTTCTTCCAAGTCTCCTCCTTCTTTGCAGGGTCCTCCGCGAACGGATGAAATATCTGCCACTTGGAACTTTTAATTTGCTTGGAGAGAAGGTAGCTGTGCATTTATGAGTTGGAGGAAACAGGAGGGAGAATAGGACCCAACTCCAATCAGCTTCTGAAGTATTGAAAGATAGGATATAACCAGGTCGCTGAAAAGGGCTGGGAGGAGACTTTGACTTTTTCACGCTAATAATGTTGGATTAACCAGGTCGCAGTGGAATTCAATGCCATTTAAGGCAATCTCCATCCACAGCCAAGGACGGATGAAATTATCAGTTAATGAAACCAAAAAAGACCCAGATTTTACATGCATGACAACACAGGAAAGCTGATTTTCGACGACGACAAGCTAAATATATAAGGGAACATTTTGAGTAATTTTGATTCATCTTAGACTAGAACCAGCTTGATCTGGTATGTCGAAAGACGAAGCGTGGTGGAAAGCTTTAGCAAACTCATTCAAATGACGATATGATCTCAATAATTTACGTTAAATTAATGCCGAATTGTAATTTTAGAGTAAGTACTTTTTTACATCTTTCATAATCCTAGCTATATTTGTTTACTAATATTATTTGTTTTAATCGAAATTATAAGGGTTCTCGATCGTATGACTTTTCTAGCTAGTTTCGGCTTGTAGAAGCCATAATTTAGAATTTGAAATCTAATAGTGGAGTAAATGGATTAGCAGATATTCTAATTACGTACGCTAGTTTCAATGCCGTCTCCCCCAATCATTTGTTGCTTAAGGTTTTTTGTTTTACGGTGTTTATCATTCACCGGGGAACACCTCATATTTTTCTTCAAAATTCGAAAATAAGAGAATAAATTTCCTATTACTCCAATATAAAAAAATTACAAATAAATAAAAACAAGGATGGAAGCAAATAGATATGTCCAATAACAAAAAAAAATGTATCAATCGCAGTTGGAAACATTAAAATTCCAATAAGCCCACGCTATGCGAGTGATCTAACCGGATATTGAATTGAGTGCATATTTTGTTGTAGATTGTCTCAACATGCAATGGGAATAATAATTTGCAATATAAAGACTGATAATAAGGAAGAGACTTTCAAAAAATTGATTTCTATTGCTTAAGAATTGAAACCCTACAAAACAAGAGATTCTATAACCGAAAAGTTTAAATCACAGTGCTAGAATAAGAACTTAAACTTGGGACATGGAACTAAACCATAGGGTAATAACTTATCTTTTTATTTTACTTATATTTTCATCTTCTTAGAAGTTTTTTTCTAGACTATGTGTTAGGGGGCGAAACTAAGGCAGTGAGCAATGGGAACACCCGACCACAATTGTACATATCCAAAGGTGGATTGTTTAGTTTGGGTTTCCATCCAAACCAAACCAACTTGGAACCGTGCAACCGGGCAGACAGACAAGAAGTAAATGAACTGTAGTGAACGGGAAGAGAGGATGAACACTTTTGATTTTAAATATAAATGGGATGTAGGGGGTTTGGATTTAGATGTACTTATTCAAACTTAGATAAGATATATTTTCATTTGATATTATGACATGATGGATCTTATCTTTTTAGGGGGTTATGTCTTTTTACTCGGGTAAGGTCTTTGTCAATCCGGCGGCGTGACACTACGACACCAATAATTACCTTTTTGAATATTTGCTTTAAGATATTTTTTATGGGCCTAATACACGTTTTATTTCTCTTTACCCTCTCCCTCTATCTGATCTGCTTCTCTTACTCAGTAGAATTATCCATATATATTAAGGAAAACTGACGAAAAGATCAAAGGTGTACTAGATGCCAGTTTTAAGTGTTCTTTATTAGATGATATACCTTTTAACCTTTTGGGCTGTAGTATCTAAAGCGATGTTTAATTTAATGATTATCCCTTTGTCTCCCTCCATCACGACATAACATGAGCCTCCCCTTTGTAAAAACTTTTACTTGCTTTTTTAAATTCCTTTTTGTATAATGTCATATGTGTCTTCCAAATGACTTGATTCCATGTCCTTTCTTCTCTACTCTTGTTTTCCTTTCTACTTTATTTATTCCAAGCTTGCTTCCCACTTGCACAAATATATTCTCTTGGACTGCTGAGTACTGATTACTAAGATTATAAAGAAATTTGGATTCCAGCAGATAATGCAATCAGTTGATCTTATAAAGAGGATTTTGGATTTGATTGTCATAATATGTACAAGTACTTTAGGTAAGTGCTTGTGCTCCAACTTTAGTCTTATTCTGATCATAGCTACAATATTTCAAGTTGTGAGTCTTTGATTGTTTTAAAAAATCAGCACTCCTTGTAGCGAGTGGAAAACCTCAATTAAAAGCAAAAAATAATTTGTTACTCAGGCTAAGTCATTTGAAGCATTGGAATCAGATAGCTTCAAGGAGACAAGGAAAGAAATAGGAAAAAAAAAAAAAAAAATGATGATGATGAAAGAGAAACTTTAGTGATATTATATGCTCTTTGTATATATGGCTATGATCAAAAGAGGTGCAGTCTGTTCACTTAAAACCCAGCGGGGAAAAGAAAGAAAAATTGAAGACAAAGAGTTAAATTCCCCCATTTATTGGGCAAGCTTGAGCCAGTTTCTTCAGGTTATCTATGATCATAACCAGCTTTGTGTTGAGTCGATTCACGAAGCATTTTGGAAGCCATCCTGCAGGATCCAGCTGAAACATTTCCCTCAAAATATATCAGCTTCATATACAACTTCAATTATTCGGATCATTTTCAAAAAATTACAAAGAAACAAGAAAAAAAGCGTCACATTACTCATCAGACCATTTGATCGCCTATTATTGGTTTTGTTCAAAAAATAAATAAATAAAAATAAAAATTACTCCAATATTACAAAGATAAAAATTAATTCACTTGGTGCATGTGAGAATAGATGTATGTATAGGTGACGTGAAGTGAATTTACCTGAACGACGTAGGTGACGAGGCATGAATCGTGATCGAGCTTCTCTACGACCCAACCGGACTGCAACAAGAGGCCTCGAATGGAGTCATGGCGCTTGGGGTGCAAGCCGGCGGCGATCTCTTTGGGCAGGGAGGCGACGGCGACCACCAGGGTGCCGTCGTCCATGGTTTCCCGGCGCTCGTACACGATGAACTCCCTGTTCTTGAAAAGCTGTTTCGACGAGTCCCCGAACCTGAGACGGATGATACTGAGGTTATCGTTTAGGGATTTTATGTACTTGGCTTCCACCAGGTCGGAGTCCCATTGCTGGTGTCGTTTCGGTGCGTGCAACAGAGAAACAGAGAGAGAGAAACAGAGAGAGAGAGAGAGAGAAACAGAGACGTGAGAGCAGAGCCGGATTCCGGTTGAATTGTGATTAAATCTTTGATTCATGATCAATTTGGGGTTGATTGATTTTGGGATCACCTTTGCGGCGTCTATGGCATTGGCGACGGTGATGAATTGCTGGGGAGACCGATCGGAGGATCCAGCGACTGCGGAAGATGTGGAACGAACCGGACCTGCGTTTGGAAATCTCGACGCCATTTTCGAGTGCGAGGATTTTCCATTTGTTGTCGGAGGAGGCGTCGGCGCTCCGGTTGGGGTCCGAGGCGGCGAGCAGGTCCTGTATGCAGCTCTCGCTCGCGTGGTACACGTACCTTCTCAGCGAGTCCTCGCTGATGGACCTGTAATTGTTTAAACAGAGAGGGGAAGTGAGTAAGTAAGAAGGCCGTCGTTTCAGAGGAGGGATGAAAGAGACGAGTTTTGGGGATCACCAGGAACGACTGCACGGCGCCGGAGTGCTCATGTCAGTTTAAGATGTATAGGCATTACTTTCTGTGTGTTTACAGAATGGACAGGAGAACGGAGAAGGCAGAGGAGGAGATTTAGCTTTTAAGAGCCAAGGATTGAGAGGGGATTGAGGAAGGCAGCAGAAGAGGAAGTGGGTCGTGGTAATTGATGCACATGCGATGCCAGAAGAACCTCCATGATTGGAACTGCACGTGCCCCTCCCCCTATTCTCTCTCTCTCTCTCTCTCTTTCAATCTCTCTGGCTCTGGCGTATAAAATTCAGGGAAAGATTCCAAACTTGAAAGGCGTAACTCGGAGGGGGAGAGGAGTGGGGAACCTTGTGCACATGGACTGTTCGACCAAAACACCAAAGGAAAGAAAAAGAGCAGAAAATGAAAGCCAGCATGATCGCTTTTAAAGCTAATCTGCCTTTGCTTGGCTTGCCTTGGCTTGCCCAGAGGTAGCAACCCCTGTACCAATGGCTGAGGATGCTGCACTGGGGAATCCATGGGATAACTCTTTATTAATGTGGTGGGATCTGCTCTTCTTCATTACACACTGAAAAACTGTACCATCTATTCCCCCACAAGACCCCGTTCCTTCCTGCCAAACGCACTTGCAAGGTAAAAATATGAATAGGGCCATGATAATAAAATCTTGGGTTTTTCATTCATTTCCACTGAATGGAACCTGAATGGAATCCGGATACTCGATGTTCCTGGGCTAGTGGTCGGATGAATGATGTTCTAAAACATAATATTGAATGCAACAATCTAAGACAACCCATCACATGAACAGAGTTTTCAGAAAAAGGACCTGGATTATATTCTAACATTCCAGAGTTTACTAACAGTGCCACAGAATAAAATAGCTTCTGCTTAGAACTTAAAAGAATTTACAAGATGTAGTCGTCGCAGTTTTGTGCTTTAGCAGCTCCATCAAAGATTTCCAGAAAACCAGGAAGCACATTGAAGGAAGGAAAAACCAGGCCCAGTTTGCCCGCAAGCCTGTTTATTAGAACAATTATTGCATTTATTCCCTGACAATGGATCCATCAATGAGTCTGCTGCTGTCCTTCCAGAAGGCCATTTGCCTTGAAGCACTCCACTGCATCTTTTACCGCTTCTTCAATTGGCCTGAAGACAAGGCCGAGACCCATGAGCCTCTTCGCTGCATCTTTACATGGCACAAGGTGTGGTTGTGTGTCGTTTGAAAATCTGGTTTTTGCCAAGCACATTTGCAATGTGAGATCGAGATAATAGGCAGATTAAAAAAAAAAAGACAGTAGATAGTTAATATCATACATACTACACGGTAAAAGAAATTCGTGGGCAATTTTGTCTCAAGAATAAACTTCTTACTTCCCTCCATTATGATATTACTAGGACTAGGTAACATGTATTCAATATCTACAATATAGATAAAGCATCATAAAATATTCATATTATAACAATTTTCAGTTTGCTTATCAGCAGATTTAGACATATTATAATGAATCTTATCTTTTTCCAACTGAATTAAAAAAAATCAGGGAGAGAAAATACAGGATAGAAACAGGACAAGATCCAAGACCAGACAATTAACATAAAACAGACTGGAATCTAATGTAGTAGTAAGACTGCATAACATACTAAGGACAATAGCTGTATGAACTACGTACTGTGAAGGGACAAATAATAATAGAAAGCCTTAGGGACCACAAGAAGATGAAACCAAAACATATAATAGAACAGACAGGAGACAGCAAGATGCTGCTCTGCATAATCTGTTCCCTGTCAAAGTAAGGGAAAATAACTAACAGAGCAACGAATATGTGGAGCTCTTAACATCCAGCAGGACAGTTGTAGAAGAAGACAAAAGCGTGAGAAAAACAAGGACTTGATGTATGAAATGCATGATGTACGGCCAACTTATGAGAAGGGAACAAAATACTTACTAAAGCATCTGCAAGACTGTCTCTTTCATAGATGTCGCAAGTACAAAAACTCTTTTAAATAAAAATACAACAAACTACTCTTTAAGTAAGTGGAGATTTTTTTCAAGATGGGGAAGTAAATAAGATATTATGCAAAGCATTGGTAAACTTCAGATATCATGGTACTTCCATACTGCCATGTTCTACTTTTAACTTCCAATATCAGATGGTTGTACGTATTCACATTTTGGAAGGCTAGACAGATATTTTTCTTCTTAATATATTCTGATCTGTGCTATATTTTCATCTGTGTTTGAGGCATATAACAATTTGAAGTTATTAGCCATCATATAAACCTTTTGGAACTATGTTTGACAAGGAGACTTAACTTGGAAATCACAAAAGGATTGAACTAGAATCTTTAGTTCATTGCAAAATCACACATTTACAAAATTGCACATCAATTCACCTTATAAATCCGCTTTCATTAAAGGAAGGCAAATCCTTGATCCAGCTTTGCTGGTGCACGAATTTTTTCATCACTACAGCAAGAAGAAAGAAAGAGGCGTGTTCTTAAAGCTGGATTTTGAAAAAGCGTTTGACAAGGTGAATTGGGAGTTTCTTGACAACTTGTTAAGGTTAATGAACTTCCCCCAGAAATGGAGAATGTGGATGAGCAATTGCATTTCCTCTGCCCGATTTTCATTTATGTTAAATGGCACGGTCAGTAGTTTTTTCAGCAGCACCAGAGGCTTAAGGCAAGGGGACCGCATCTCCCCAATGTTATTCAACATTGTTAGTGAAGGGCTAAGTGCTATGCTCATGGAAGGTCAGAAAAGAGGATGGATTTCAGGTCTGAAATTGGGTGCTTTGCAAATTCCTATACTGCAATTTGCAGATGACGCGGTCATGCTATGTGGTGGCAACAACCTACAGATGTTGAACGCGATTGCATTATTGAACTTATATCAAATGGCTTCAGGGCAAAATATCAACTGGAGTAAATCTGGTTTGATAAGTATGAATATAAAAGAGGCAATGGCAAATCAATTTCGTAAAATTCTGGGATGTTGCAAGCTTGAACAACCCAATACTTACCTTGGACTTCCATTATTCATGGGAAGAGCCACAAAAAATTTATGGAGTGGGGTGCTGGAAAAATATCAAAGAAGGCTGGATAGCTGGAAGGGCCAATTCCTAACTATAGCAGGCAGGACAACACTAATCAAAGCTACCTTGGGTGGTATCCCCAATTATTATCTATCTATATTGAAGTGTCCCAGGAGTGTGGCTTTAAGACTAGAGGCAATTCAAAGAAAATTTCTATGGAAAGGTACAAATGAGCAATTCAAATACCCGCTGGTAAAATGGGACACAGTATGCAGGCCAAAGGAGGAGGGTGATCTTGGGATAAGGCACATAAAAGAAATGAATTGTGCTTTTCTAGCCAAATGGATATGGAGATATTCTACAAAGGAGAATGGGTTGTGGAGAAAAGTCATTGACGGAAAGTATGGAAAGGAAAATTTTTCTTGGTTGCCTAGGAAAATTTCCACAGTACGGGCATCCAATTTGTGGAGGGGGATTTTAAAGATGGTGCCGGTAGTACAAAACTTTCTGAGGTTTCATGTAAGAACAGGTACAAGAGTCCGGTTCTGGGAAGACTTATGGATGGAGGACCAGCGTCTCTCTGAATCTTTCCCAAGCTATATCAGTTGACAAGGAACAAGGACTCCACAGTTGAGGAAGTTCTTGGATCTGTGCACGAGGATATTAGAAATTTTCAGTTTCGAAGGGGGTTACAAGAGGAGGAACTAGAGGAATTGTTGTGTCTTCTAAAGCTATTAGGGGCGCACTACAGACCAATTCAGGGACCTGATGAAATCATTTGGGTGCCTAATTCTGATGGGGCCTTTTCAAGAAAGTCATTCTACAAGTTGTCTCAAAGGGTAAGCCTCGATTGACAAAGGGATTGCAGCGGCATGGAAACTCATTGCCCCCGCAAAAGTCAAGCAGCTTTTTATTTGGGCGGCTGCCCATGAAAAGATTCTCACGTGTCAAGAACTTCTCAAAAGGGGACAGCTATTAACCAGCACTACTTGCAGTCTTGGCAATGAGGAGGAAGAATCCAAGTAACCATTTATTGTTACTTCGTAAGTTCAGCTGTCAGGTTTGGGAGGGATGAGGAAAAAATTCGGGTGAGCACTTGCATTCCGGAAAAGTTGAGTCAAGTTTTGGAGCAGTGGACGCAATCCCTCTTCCGCATCTTGGGGTAAAAATTGTGGGCGCAACTATCCCAGCAGTCTTATGGGGATTGTGGTTGGAAAGAAATAGTAGTCTTTGAAAGTAAGATCAACAACGTGGGTAAAGTCATCGAAATGGTAATACGCAGCGCGATCAAATGGGTTAATAGCTTCAAAGGGCTTCCCCCACTTCCCATAGCAGTGATAAAGAAGTATTGGCACAAAGTTATTTTATTAACGAACCCTAAGCCACCTCCCAAAATGCTGGAATGGCAGCCTCCTTCTCCTCATAACATAAAGCTAAACTTCGATGGTTCGGCAAAAGGAAATCCGGGTCAAGCTGGGGTGGGAGGAGTGATAAGGGATCAGGATGGTGAGATCCTCAGGGTTTTTTCTGGTCCAGCGGGTTTTTGTGGTTCCAATGTTGCTGAGGCAAAAGCTTTGCTGACAGGCATAAAAATTATAGCAAGCGAATTCAGTGTTCCAGTGGAGGTTGAAGGTGATTCTCAAATAGTCATTGGTTGGGTGAAGAAACGCGGATCTGCTCCCTGGGCGTTAAAGGAATTGTTTGATGAGGTGGCTGATTTAACCAAGGATTTGAGGATAACATGGAATGCAGTTCCACGGTCGGCTAATTCTTTAGCTGATAAACTAGCAAAAGCATGGGTCGAATTGGTGTCCCTGTCTGTGGGTCAATCATTACCAGTTTCATACTAGAATTAGTCTTCAAAAGCATAATGTATATTTACTGTTAATCATTTTTAATAAAAGTTTCAACATTTCAAAAAAAATTCACCTTATAAATACCAACATATCCATCTAATCATTCAGAAACCCAAAAAACTAAACAAGACAAAAGTTGACTTCCACTATATCGGTTTAAAGAAAAACAAAAGCTGCAAAATCGATTAATCATTCACCTTCAAGGGTTCAGCCTTCGTTGGGGTTCACATCTTTGTTATTATATTCAGACATAACCGACCATTTAAACAAGATTTTAGTTAATTGACTTGCCTGTATTTCTGATTAAGTTCTTAGCCAATAGGTGCCTTCTAAATCAAGTTAAGGGAGCTCCCACGAATTCTTAGGGGAGGAAAATCAACTGATGAGTAAAAATTTCATTTAAGGGAATAAGAGGTGGTTGGGTTAAACACCCTAATCTTAACTTCCAACATATATTTAATGAAAAAAGGAGCATGCACAAAAAGCTTGAAAATTGATAAGGGTAAATGAAGTTGGTGACGAACTCTTTTAGTCAAGGTATGTATGATCTTTGGCTGAACGATCTAGAGTTATGAATACAAGTTTCAGCTGGATTGCAAACTTCAAAAATGGGATAAGTATTATTCCTATCACATACAGCATACATAAGAATATAGTGTTTTATTTTTACTGGAACACATGGATGGACACATGGAATACAATTGTAGGCAATAATACATGCATTATCAATTCTGAAGGGTGGACCAAGTGAAAAGAAAGACAGAGAAACAAAAGAAGGGAAATAAACTGTTCAAACGGAGAATAAACTAATAAAAATAAGAGATTATCAAAATTACTCTTATTTCCAATTGATTGTGATGATCGATTTTTCAAATTGTTTGCATTTTAGCATGCATGTTAGGTTTTGTCATATATCTTCACTCAAAGAAACAAAGGCGCTAGCTAGCTTTTTTTTCTGTTTCTCACACTACCTTTGTGAGATCAACCCCCTCAAAAAAAAAGATATATACCTTTGTAATGAAGCTCTAAACAGTGAATACAGGCAGACACACAAACACACAATACAGGAAAATCTTTCCCAGAATCTAGCAAATTAGAGTAACATTGTCCTCAACATAATACAGGGAAGAATCACTGAGCAGCCAACAAATTATCCCCTCAAGGAAAGAAACAGTTTGGTGAAGGAAAGCACTTCCGAGCTATTCTTTTTTGTTTCAGGTGCTAGGACATTACCCATAATATCATTCTCACCATTCAAAATCAAAGCAGCATTCAAAGTATCTCCTTGACTACAAATTTATGAAAATACATATTAAAAACGCTCAGCCAAGGAAATGATAGATCAATCCAACAGATTAGAGGACAAAGGGTCTCGCTAGCTAAGATGACAACAGAACCAGGGGCCATGGAGGGGTACATGGAAGAAAATCCCCACAAAGGCTCCCAGCACAATGATGCTAATTCTTTTCAAAGTGCAAGAGAGAAGCCTGGACAACTTCCATCTATTACTAGTCCAGTCATAAGTGTTTCACGAGGTGTGTTATATTATGCAAGTATAAAGAGGCTTCATTTTAACTAAATCATCCACTATTCAACGTTTCAATGATGTACTCAAATAATGAGACCAACAAGTTATCAATCTACAGAAACTATTTGGTGTGATTAAAATTTGTTAGATTAAACAAGGAGGGCAGTAGAACAATATGAAACTCGTAAGTACCTGTGCACAGGATACTGTGGGCACAACTCAGCCACCTTCTCCGCAAAATGCTTGAATTGGTAAATCCCGTTTGTGCAGAGATATCTTCCAGAAGCGGTAGGCGTCTCAAAGACCAAAACATGAGCATCAGCAACGTCTCTAACGTGGACGCAGCCCAAATAGTGATCTCCTTGTGTATCAGGTGCCCCTGTACAAAACGATGAAATCTTTCGATACAGATACGGGGCTATAACACGATAGTATCAGAGGCTGTAATAGACGCAACATACCTTGAAGCAGATTCAACAACACAGCAGAGCTGGCGTTGACGCCGGGCTGAAGGAGGTGACCGATACAGGTAGAGGGATGCACAGTAACCATGTCAATACCGTTCTTGGCGGCGAAATCCCAGGCCGCCTTCTCAGCGAGCGTCTTGGATAGGGGATACCATTCATGGTGGGCCTTGCAGTATTCGACATCAGTCCAGGAATTCTCGTCGACGGGCTGGTTCCGCGCCGCCCACGAAGGGTTGGGAATGAGGGCGGAGATGGAGGAAGTGAGGACGACGCGGCGCACGGTCGCGGCGGAGGCGGCGACTGCTTGTAGAACATTCATGGTGCCCTGGACGGCCGGCTGGATGAGCTCCGATTCTGGGTTATTAGGGGGCGCAAGAGTGCAGGGAGAGGCGACATGGAAAACGCCGATACAGCCCTGGATGGGGGTTCGGAAGGCGTTCGAGTCGAGAAGGTCGGCCTCGGAGAGGACGAGGCGGGAGTCGGCTCCGGGGAGGGACCGGAGGTGATCGGTCGGCGTCCCCGGCGCGTGAGTGCCATGGACGATGTACCCTTTTGCTAATAGAGCTCGAACTATCCAGGAACCGATGAATCCGTTGCAGCCTGTTACACACACTCTCCTCTCGCCTGCCATTTCTCTGTCGTCTGCTTAACTTTCTTCGCCGTGCAAACAGTAAGAAGAGAACGCCGACTCCCGAGAGGACGATGCAGCACTAATTTATACCTCTTTTTAATAGATAAACTTGACGATTAAAAGGGGATTTTTCACAGCACCTTCTACTCCTTCTCTAAACAAGATTAATGGAGTGCAATGCGGGAAGAACACCGGGGCGATCTCTGAAATTTGTAACGGATAGATAAAGGATAACAGATAAGAAATTCTCCTTAATTCCTGTCGAGATTTTTCAGTTCCTTTCATCCTTTTGATATTGCAACAGAATGATTTGAATGGATATGTCCCAGAATTGAGATAGCGAAAAGTACCACTCACAGGGAGCTCCGGAGTTTCAGAAATTCAGACACGGGGCTCTGCTGGAGTTCTCAAGAACTTAAAACTATTTCAATTTATCCACCCATGGGATATTTGGCGTGTAATCGTTATAACATATACGTTGATACACTTAAATTGATAAAACTGTTCAAGATATGCAAAACTGATGGTAATAGATACTGGTTAAATATATAGAGTAGTTTTACAAAATTAGTTTAAGTTTAGAACTTTGGATTAAAGTGGACCAAAATTTTATAATAGTTTAATTTACTTAAAAATTTAGAATTTATTTTTTTATAAATTTATGATTAATTTATATAATATGATTAAAATAAATCAGGTAAAAGGGGAGAAAAAAACATTCACTGAAATTTAAGCATTATAAAAATATATAAGTAATTACAAATTAAAAATCGAACGTTGTACGACACATGAATTGATGAATCCATGTAATTTAAAAGAATTGGTAGTGTAGCAAGTTGGTTTAGTTCACATCAAACCTTAAAACTTAGAAAGAATGAAACAAAAATTAATAAGAAAATATAATAAAATTTAGAAGAAAAAATAATCATACGAGTTTAATTACCTCCATTTACACCTGGCAACATCAATATGTTTGCCCTTACTAAAGTATAAGTGATAACCAAATAGTGACATGGACAACTTGCATATCGAAATGCACGCGCAGGGCCACATGCGCACAGAACTGCAAGGTTGCACATGATGTGGGATCATAAAGTAGCCAAACACACATGGAGCATATGAAAGTGGCACCAATTAGTTGAGTTTTAACTTCAAAAAAGAGTTAATCCAATGAATTTGAATGGGTTATCTATGTAGATCAATTAAGGCACTTCATTCTTTGAATAGAGAAACATTTCCTCTTAAAATCCGTCAGTTCTTCCCATTGACTTTTGAGGGAGTCTTAACGGTTAAAATGGAGTGTTCGGCACTAACTCTTAGTGGGAGGTTGATTAGCAACTAAAATGATTTAGAGACTAGGCCGCACGCTACCAAAGATCAAATTCAGGCCTTGTCAATCCAACGTGACAATATTACATTCTAAGTAAACTATTTTTACCCAAGCAGAATCTTAATCAAATCTCTTTTACTATTACATAACACTCCTTCAGCATGCTTTCACCCTCGTAACAAGGAAGCGTAAAATGAAAAGCAAGGACAACTATAATATAATTTCAAACCAGAGAGTAGCAATGCTCTACCAATCAGTAGTATCAACATGCTGCCGCTGCACCAAATTTTATTCTTTGTTATTAATTTGAACTGTAAATCACTTCGGCTAATTTAAACAGCTTTCCTACTTGCGTGTGCGTCCTTCCAAGCATGCCAGTCAAAATGATTTTATGCGTTGAAGTTTTTAGCTACTGTTAATTCATTGGTACCAGGGCTTGCTCCCATCATACCAAGCTTCGGAGGATGCACTAGGAGGTATTCTTGACTGTTCCCAGTGCAAAAGCTGGAAAAGATGCAGAGGCTCAAAAGCTGTATGACTAGGCAATCTCAACAACGGCTCGGCCAACGATTTTTCCTTCATTGAGATCTTGATATGCGTTATTTGCTTCCTCAAACTTGCATTTCCTGGAAATTGCAGCATCGAGGTTGAAAACACCAGTCTCTGCAAGTTTGACAATCTGGGGAAGATCTTGCCTTGCTCTAGCTCCATATGAGCCAATAATTTTTACCTTCATCACGCAGTTTTCATTTTCAAATCTCAGATTTCAACAAAAAATTACAAAACAAGAGAATATACTGAGTTTTGCTTAAACAAAAAAAGAAATCACAATATGTTGTAATAGCAAATCTACAACCTTGTGTATCAAGGTGGGCATAGCAATTGTACAGCCTATGTTGGTGGATCCATATTCTTAAATGGAATGATCACAAAGCTAGTGCATAGTAAAACCCAACCTTATGCCAAGCATTGAGTAAGAACTCCTTTACATGTTATCAGCAAATACCAGATAAATTTTTCTCTAGATGATTATACAATAAATTAAACTAAAAAACAAACTAAACAATGGTTATACATGACGATAATTTTTCAAATAACTCTGAGAAAGCAAGCACCATTCACTTAAAAAGTAAATGGTCCAGCATTCTCAATAATAAGGTAAAAACAGTGTAACCTGCCATGATATCAGGAATTCTATCAAATTCATACCACAACCATGGGAAATAAGTCGAAGTTGGATTTTCGGGTGAGCGCCAGTGAGTGGCCATGACTAACAAATTTAATTAATAATGTCACAAACGAATAGTTTTAGATAATTGTGCATACCTGTCGGCGGACGAGCCGGTTTATGTCTACTTCTCCAACGGCAGTGGACGCAGCAAGCCCTATCATTACGGCTTTCCCTCCGTCTCTTACACTTTGAGTGCACTGTGAAAAGGTCAATGGTCTCCCCAGTGCCTCCACAGCAACGTCTACACCTCTTCCACCCGTCACTTCCTGCAGAAGTAAAGGTAGTAGAAGCAATCAAATGAAGACCATATATAGCTGAAAGATTCCTATACCTGACTCTCTACAAGAAGACTATGGCTACTAAGATGTAAATCTTTACGTTTACGTTTCTACTTGCTGCACTGAAAAATAAATTCCATGTTTATAACTGAAATTTTATTGACCTCCAAACTTCCCCACTTGACGAATAAAAAGAAAAGGAAAAAAAAGACTTTGTGATGAGAAGAAGAATACGAAGAAGAAAAAGGACACAGTATGATAAAATACCTTTATCCTTTCTACAACATCTTCTTTCTTTGCATTTATGGTGTGAGTAGCTCCTAACATCTTTGCATTCTGAAGCTTTTCTTCCTGAACATCTACAGCAATAATCTCAGCTGCACCAAAAGCACGAGCAATCTGCAAACAACTGCCCAAGTCTAATTTATTCAGCAAAATGTAATTTCTAAATATAAACAATAAATAAAAGAAACATTGAGATATTAAATTACATGATAAATAAATAAAAGATGAAAACCTTTCTATCAGTCTTTCTCTAATATCTATTTTTCTGAACCTAAGAATTCCATATCTTGATCAGTGAAACCTTAATATCAAGCCAGAGCTCCATTTGTATTTATTTGGTGTTCCCTGTACATGTGATGGGACATTTCATACAATTCTATCAAGTGATGAAATTGACCTAGATGCCCAAGATCAAGAATCAGTCTCAAACCACATAACTTAATAACTTTTCATTGAGAAAAGGCGATAACACATAACTAGATAATTTCAACAAGTAGAAATGGGGCCATTACAAATTTTCTTTAATATATAAGAAAACAAGATATGAATTGTTTTTTAGGTAAACTGGCGCAGAATCTATATAAGGGACATAATGTTAGCATGTGGCATTACCTTTCCTTATCAGTGGTTTTGATAGTATATATGACCATATTAATCCACTAAAGATAACCATAATAAGAACATTTTTCCAAAATACACGGTAGAGCATAACATATACTACAAAACTTGATAATGAAAACTTGATCAGGAATGAAACTTTTATTACCGAAAGAGAAGGAAAGAAGAAGCAAGAAGAGAATCCTCACCTTGACCCCACTCCACCAATTCCAATAACAGCAACAGCATCTCCAGCACGCATATCAGCAGCATGCCTCATTGCACCATAAGCAGTAAAAACAGCACACCCTAAAATAGCTGATTCTGCATAAGGCAACGAGCTTGGAAGAACAGCTAAGGCATGAGCAGGCACCACACAGTACTCAGCAAGGCCACCCATACTGTACATGTATGCTGGCTTTCCTACAATATGGAGGGCGCATAAACCAATCTAAGAAACTTCACAGAGGAACCTATAAGAGAGGTGACGTAAATCCCATCACTTTCTACTATAAAAAGGACAAAGCTCTGCACTTGTCGAATCAAAATGAGATTATGAATGAACGGTGATTACCATTGCTGCGGAAAAAGAGGCGGGTTTCACCATCATAAAGTGTTCCTTTTGCACGGTTGTATGCAAAGAAAGCTTCACATAAATCCTCTTGACCCTAATCCATTTCAAACTAAGGGTGAGATTGCTTGAATCCCGCCAGAAGTTCAAATTGTCAAATTCATCACTAGAAATTGATAAAATAAATAATTTTTAAGTGTTTGAAATGCTACCTTAACGCAGTAGAAACAGTTACCACAAGGCATTATAAATGCTCCCACCACATGAGATCCGAGAGGGAACCTTAAAAAGTCAATCATGAACAAACTGTATGACTTTCTGATGGCATGCAATTTCGAAAACTTTTAACGGATTTAACAGAGTAAAAACTATATCAAGCGGAAAGCTTCTTATCTGAAATACACAAAACCATCAAAAGCTTGAACTTGGAGAAGGAATTCAAAGTTCAACACAAAAAAACAAAGGATCGCCAATTTCAGCCACTACCTCTTTAGGATTCCAGTATCGGTATGTGCGCCATGCTCAACAACCTCCCCGGTTATCTCATGACCAATAACACAAGGACTGGAAAACGGAAGCTCCCCCTTGATAACATGAAGATCGGAATGACAGACGCCACAGGCTACAGTCAAAGCAACAAAGTCAACACTCGGTCCAAGAAACACCGATCATCGAAGAAGAAACAGAAGCGAGACACCCAATTGTACCGTGCTGCCAACATTGTATTAAAAATGCAGAAGTAGCTCACACGACGAGGATTCTGTAAAAGCGTACCTTTGGTTTTGATCAAAACCTCTCCCGCTTTCGGGCGAGGCATGTGAAATTCTTCAATGGTGAGAGGCTTGTTGGGTTCCCAGAAGACAGTGCCCCGCATAAAAGACGGGCCGCCGCCGAGATGGTACGCGCTGGCATCGATTTCCGAAGACCTTGGGACCCCATGAGAGATCGATCTGCAGGCGATCGAGGGTTTCAAAAGCCCACGAACGAGGCGACGAGACAAAGTAGAAAAGGCCATTGTAGGAGGAGGGAGTCGCAGCAGGAGGGAGCACACAGCTTCTGTACTCCTCTTATGCAATTGATCCAATTGAGTTAAAAAAATTCGAAAAAGGGAGAGAGAGAGACAGAGAGGGCCGCCGTCTGAGTCGTCGCCTACGTGGATGTCTAATCTCGGACGAGTTTGGACTCACGTAGACTGATAGATAACGCACGTAGGAAATTTAGGCAGCCTAAGGGTTTTATAAGCGTTAAGAGGCTACATATAAAAACCGTTATTTTTAATTTTTGAGTTCTTTTAGAAAACTAATTTCTCTTCAAAAAGAGATTTATCTCTATAAATATTTTTTATTTTATCAATTCTAAATCCTAAAAATAAACCCGAAGCAGTTGTGTTTCTTATTGGCTGGTATGTCTTATGGGTATTGCGCATGGGTGCGTATTCCCGATTGGCTGATATGTCATATGGGTATTGTGCATATTACAACTAGCATTTTCCTTTTGAGTAAGCACCAATGTTTAAAAAACCAGATTGGACCGGCCAGTCCGACCTAGTTGAACCTGATAAAGAGTTAGTTCGATTCAATCCCATAACACCTTTTTCCTCAAAACTGTTTGACTCAGATGGGTTAGTCCTGTTCGATGACAAGTCGGTTAGATTAGACTCTGTCACATTTACTAAAACACTCATAAACTAAAGAAAAGTGAGGCAAATGTTAAATGTTGTAGCAACAACATAACCAGTGGATCTCAAAGACTTTTTGTAATTTATTTTGAATTTTAGTTTTAGACATATAGGATATAACCTTCAGTTGAACCATAAGTCTAACCTGGTTTAACCAGGTTCAACCAAAATCGGACTTATTATCGGTTCAATGGCAAGTCTAGTTTGTAAAACCGGTTTGATCACCGGTTCGGTTTTTTAAACATTGGTAAACACTTAAATTATCGAAAAACTAACTCTTCATAAAAAAAATGAGCTTTTAGCCACCAAGAGCTTAGCATAAGAGCTCATCCGAAAAATGCCTCCTCACAAGATACTTCCGATCATTGTTAATTTATTGTTGAATGAAAGGAGGTTTAGTGGAGGGTTCACCCCGAATAATTTACCTTTTTTTAGCACACGGTCTTTAAAAATTTCTTCTCCCTCAATTTCTTTAAATATCTATTGACTTTAATAAGTTAGAAGGATTTTTTTAATCTAAAGGTCACTGGAGAATTTTCTTTCAAGGTCTTCTTTTAGCCTTTCAAATTTTCTCCTCTTTAAATTCCGTTCCTGTTCCCAACCACATTCTTATAGTTGAACAATGAGAAGAAGTCTTGAATTGGTCAAGAGTGTCCTTATTTACTTAGGAAGAGAAGAAACTAATAACACTACCATGAAATCAATATTTTTTTTCTGATACAAGCCTACCCCTTGAATATATCCAAGTTGTAGACCTAATTTTGATGATCTTTAATTCTATACATCTAACATCAGGTGTTAGAAGACTCCAGACATTGTCCTTTTTCTCATACAAGCCTACCGCTTGAATATATTCAAGTTGTAGACCTAATTTTGATGATCTTTAATTCTATACATCTAACATCAGGTGTTAAAAGAACTCCAGACATTGTCCTTTTTCTCACCTCTAACATTTACATCATAAGGTTTGGCAACACTAATTTCTGATCCTTTGGTATCTCTTTTCTTCGCTTGGAGATTCATCAAATTATACAGTAAAATGACAAACAAGCTTAAACACTCAACATTGCTTCTCTTTTGCAAAACTCCAACACTCCTGACGTATATGAGAGTAAAAAATGTTTATTCCTTTGCCCATCTAATGAACCCTGTCATGTTTGTTATCATCCAAATAGAGAAGTTATGGCAGGCATGTTACATACAGGTACAAACGCCAAAAAAATCAAGGTGATAAATGACATCAGAAAACAATGCTTATTCCATTCTTATTCCATTCTCTTAAAGATCCTCGAATATATCAGAGATAGGATGGAACAATTTTAATTTTTTACCCTATGTTTAAAGACGACCAAATTTCGACATCAGAAAATATATACTTTATATAAATGGCAAATGCAATTCTAAAATTCCAATATTTCTAATGTGCAGTTTCACTTTACGAATCTGCTTTCAGTTGGCTTAGACTTTCGACATTGTCCAAACAATGAAAAATGTGCAGATTTATGTGGTCGTACACGGGTGCCCTGTTTAACCTGTTAAACAAAGATAATAAAAAGTCATGCTCTTGAAACATATGGGTTTCCAACATAACTTATTGGTGATAATACTCCTGACATTTACCTTTCCCATCTGGCCCTTTGAGGTTTTCCAGCAAAAAAGTCCATTGCAGCCAGGTCCTGACTCGTATCCACTGTACAAAACACAATAATATGTACATATTTGCACATAAATATGCCAGAAAACAATATAAACTGATAAAGCAAAACCAAAACATATTACTAAAGTGTAAAAAGGAAACTGCAAAAGAGAACTTTCTCAAACATTTCTACCAATGAATAAAACTAAGTACACAAAAAAGTAAACATTGGAGAGATGTCCTGCACATTTTTTTTTCTTTTTTAAGGAAAACTTCTTGCACATGCTCTAGATAGAGAAGAGTAATACAGCTATGCCATGTTTCGTTAACGACAAATAAGTAGAACTTACATGGTCTCATTGTCCAAGGCTGCAAAACTACCAGTATGCAATAAGCTCGGAGACATTGGATAATGATCAACCCTTTTACTGCTTTGTTCCTTCTGTTGCACTCGGCTGCCATTTACTTTTAAGACCTTCATCTCATTATTCATATCATCTTCCCAATGTTTAGAGGAGACCGTAAGAGCCATCATGGATCCTTTCTCTTTCTGATGGTGGTATAAACCATCTTGAGGCAAAACTTGGTTTCTGTCTGGTTTAAACCGGCCCATTGAACCAGGTGTACCTTTTTCTGCAATTTGAAGCCAGGCACTTTCCAATCTTTGTTCATCAATTGCTTCATGTATTCGTTGTGCTTGAAATGCCTGTGGTACCTCTTCAAAGCTTCTTCTCAGTGGCACGGAGACATCACATGAACTATCAGTATTCTTTTCCTTTTCAACTATTTGTCCCTCAAGTTCCTGATTAGTATTCACTAGTCCATTGTAATCTGCTTTCTGCTGCATACTCAGATTACCTTTCTCTGCATGATGTTCACCTATAAAATTTGATAACTCTGTTGGTTTTACGTGCAAGGAAATGTTGTTGGGAAGAAGTCCTATTCTGACTTCCACATTATGTCTTACAACGATTTCAATAGAATTTGTAATGCTGCTCAAAAACCTCTCAGCCCTCGACTTAATATCCTCGTCCCAAAAGGCAATATATGCAATTAGAACACCTACAAAAGAAGGCACGTGCGGAGAGCCGAACAATGAAAGTTTTAATACATCAACCAAAAAAATAATATTCTTAAAATTATATTCAGAAAAAATATACTATGATGAATCCAAATTTATTGTTTAATTAAGCAGTTCAGAGATACGAATTAACAAGATCTGGCCACAGTATGATTTCAGAGGAGCCACATGTATCAACAACCATGAGAAAAAAGTGAGTAAAGGATGGAGAAAAGAATTTGTGAGAAGTTTAATGTGAGACCTGGATCATGCATACATAAATTCAATAAGGATCAATTTTTTTGTGAATAAGCTTATTTGTAATTTATTTTAACAATAATAGAATAAATGGCCACTTAATCGTGCCATATTCATGTCTGACTCATCTGAGCCACTAAATAAATGAACCAAGTTGCTGCCGTAGCTAACTTAAACTCAATCAACTTTTCTGTTAGATAAATTCAAAGAACGATGACATTTGCATACCTTCAGCTTCAAGAATTGATACCAGTTTTCCATGGCTACATAAAAGTTGCCTCAAGGTCTTTGAATGACATTTTTCTATGCATCTTCTCCATATCTCATCTAGCTTATCTCGACCTATGCTAGAGAAACTTGTGGTGGAGGTATCAATTTTTAGATGTTCTGCCATCGACATGCTGGATGATTTATCACCAATAGGGCTAAAGCTCCTAAAAATGGAAGCTGAATTAGATCGCCTCAGCACATGTTTATCAGGGTTTTTCCCACTTTCTGTTGTTGAATCTGAGAAGTCATCCTTCGCTTTCTTCAGGCTTTGTTTGCTGCTACTGCAGGAGTAAGTAGTGTCTGGTGAACTACCAGAACCCAGCTGCAACAGAGCTGCTGTGAACCAAGTTGAGCGTTCACTAGATTGTCGAAGCTGCTTCTCAGCTTCTGAAAGAATCTTTAGTGCTCGCTTTAGTCTCTCCAACTCAATTTCAGACACTAGAGCATAAAAAGATACAAATTTCAACAGAATAGAGTCAGAAAAATCTAGAATGAATCCATACATACCTTTAGTGTCTATTTAGCAAAATATTAAGATGGACTAACAGAGGATGTAGTATTGACTACCAGAATAGTCCTTTCTCTTTCACCAGAGAAGCAAAAACGCAAATTACACACTAAAATGCATCACAGGTTGTCCAACACATTCGAATATAAACCACTACAGAATATAAGGGGTAACATTGCTGTTCGATCTGTCACTAGAAAAAGGTTTTTGAAAAAATTGATTTCAAATAAAACTTTGAAACTGCTTAAGAAACATGTTAGACCTCTCTGAAGCTTCACATTGCACATAAGGAAGAAATCCAAATAGAACAAGATTTTCTGTACAATTGATACTCCTGTATAAGAGGGGTCCCAGTTTACATGATAAAGGAAGTCCAACTCTAAGAGATAAGACAATGTACAAAAGGTCGGTGAGTCAACCCACTTATGCTATAGTGACATCTGATATTTTGTTTGCTCCTGACATGGTGAGTCAGTTCATGGAAAAACCTGGGCATGCATTGGGAAGCTGCACAACATATTATAAAATACTTGTACGGGGACTCCTACCATAGGGCTGAAATTTAATCCTCATAGTCATCATGAGGTCTTTCTCAAAAAAAATTCTTTTAAAAGTTTCTCAAAAAAAAAAAGTCATCATGAGTTATGGGCTATGTGCATGCAAACTAGGTTGGGTCCGAGTTAAAAAACAAATCCACCACAAGATATCGCAATTTTACGAGGATAATCTGGTGGCTTGGAAGAGCAATAAACAAAAGACAATTACTAAAATCAACTGTTAACGCAGAGCATAAGGCAATGAATCATACAGCGAGTGAACTCTTATGTTTAAAATCATTTCCAAAAGAATTTGATGTCACAAATGATGATTCCATGCAATTACAGTGCGATCGTCAAACAACCATTTTTATAGCCAATAATCCTGTTCTCCATAAGATGATGAAACACATTGAAATTGACTGCCATTTTATTAGAGATGCGATGCTGCACAAGAATATTACTTCTTATGTCAAACCTACTGAACAAACACTGACATTTTTACCAATCCCTTGGCACAGGGATATTTACTTGAGATCCAAGCTGGATCTTATCTCATTTCTACTCTCGAACTTGAGGGGCCGCGTAGAAAACCAGAGTTAGTCTGGTAATTCACCATTTCAGTTAGCTGTAATGTTAAATATGTTCTAGTCTTATTAATCTCTATTTAAGGAGTACAATGATGAAACTTTTCTAAATTTCATCAGGTCCCTGGGAGGTTATGGTTGAATTTATTCTGTCTTTTTGTATGTAATTAAGCTTAAGTGGTTTAATAACAGAGTTGAGATTCGTGTTAAACACCCTAACAAAGTCCGGAGAGCTGCAACACATTGCTGCAGCCCTCTCTGAGCTTTCCTTTGTTTTTATCTCTTGTATCTCTTCTGCTCTAGCATCTCTTAGAGAATTTCCAACTTTACTCCAACAAAAAAGAACATTAAGAACATTTTTGTCTTTTTTTGTTACAAAAAAAAAATGCTAGGAAGTGAGTTAAAGATAAATTCATAATCAAGACTATCTACTTTGGTTTGTTTCGTTATAGAAAGCAGTCCTAGTTTGTCCAATGACGAATTTATCACCGAAATCAACAGTTTCTTTAAAATTACCAAGACCACTCTTTTATTAGTTCCCCACCTGCAGATGGTTGTTCATGCACAGGTACTATTACTATAAAAAAAAAAAAAAGAAACCTTTTACACTCAGAATAAATCTCTGCCCTGAACAAAAAAACAGCCAAAAAAGTGTACTTACAACTTCGCCCACTAAAAAAAGATGCACCACCTTTTGCATCAGCCAAACGGTAAGTACCAGCAATTATATCCATAATGAGACCTGCCAGCTGAGACATTAAAGCCATTGGGTCAACTCCAGAGTCTAATAGTTCTCTGGCTCTTTTCACGGTTTCCGCCGTGTCAGATGACATAGCTAACTCCAAAAGATCCAGTAACTTCTCATCAGATACAACACCAACCTAAAAAAACACAAGATTAGAATATCCCCTCAGGAAAAAGGTTAAAAGAACAGAAGAAGAAACTCTATTCTTAACAACAAAAGAAAAATCAAAATTTCTGTAACCAGTCAAACAACAATCATAGTTTTTTAAGCATATAATTCAAAATTAAAGTAGTGGACTATATTGTATTATGATCTGTAAATCATTTAACAGGAAGATATAGATATAAGTAAAGCATTGAAACAAACTCACAAAATCATTCACAAGAGAGGTTGTAATTCTTCTTCCCAGTAAACTCAATTGTTCTAACATCATTTCTGCATCCTGCATGGAACCATCTGAGTTCTGAGCAATTAGATCAAGAGCATCTGCTTCAACATCAAAATTCTCTTCAGCAGCAAGCTTCCTCAACCTAGTTACCATATCAGTGTCCTTGATTTTTAGGAAAAGATACTTTTGACAACGAGTAGTAACAACACGTGGCAGATTGTCTAACTCAGGAGTGATAAATATGAAGACAACTCGTGGTGGAGATCTTTCGATAAACTTCAGAAATGTCATCCAAGTTTTTTGTGATAAAAGGTGGCATTCTTTGATGATAAAAATTCTGTAGTAAGACAATGGTTGGCCTAGTGCTAAGCTTTTCAAATGACACCTCACCCTATTAAGTCCTTTTTTGTTGGTTGCATCCACTTCAATTATCTTTGTGCTATTTCCAGCCAAATCGCTACATTCCTTGCAGAAACCACATGGCTTGCTTTCATCTGTTGCCAAGCAGTTTAAAGCTTTTGAAAATATTGTTGCAGCTGCAGTTTTCCCTGTTCCACGAGGGCCCTGAAAGAGATACAAAGGTGCAATCTTCCCCCTGGTAATGGTATTTTGAAGAGATTGGACAGCAAGAATCTGTCCAACTAACTCTCGGAAAACCCTTGGTTTATATTTCTGGCTTAAGCTTCTATTATCAGGGGTAATCTCATCAGCTGCCGCTGTTACTGCCAACTCTAATCCATCTTGGCTTCTACAGCTAGACCATCTCCGTCCATCCAAACGACTTGATGCCTCCAAATCAAGCTCCCCAAAGTTGGTTGAGAGCTCATCACTTGTAGAGTTTATTGAGGATCCACCACCACCATCACAACCATTAGTTAACAAAGGAAGGCTATGGGATGACTTGGGATAACTTTTGATCTTGTGTGAAGCTGGGGACTTTCGTTTGCTATACAATAATGTCTGGCTCCCGCAGAAAATACTGCTACCTTTTCTTCTTATTGTGTCTGAAAGTGAAGGAGAATAACAACTTCCATAGCCCCTATACTTTGTCTTCTTTGACCAATAGCAAGGAATCCCACAACCTTGGCTTCTTGATAAATCTAACTGGTCTATTTCATCGCCATCAAATGAAGCTGTAGTGCCATCCCAAGACTCAACAGTGCTGGGGCAGCGATCTATATGTCTATTATAAGAGCTAGTTGATGCTGGGGTATAAGAATAAGAAGAATCCTCCCTTCGAGAAGTTCTAAAGATGTTGGAAGAGTGAGACCAGTTGTCATGTCCAGATAGCAAGGGTGATGCTGAACGTGATGGATAGGCTGGCTTCCGCGTAAGATTGCGAGGTGGCAGCTGTAAATCCTCAGAGTTACAGTACTCTGTGTCATCAGACTGATCAACAGAGTTTAGTACTCCTAAAGTGCTAGATGTAAGATCAAGCTTCTTCGCAATGAGGGAATTTCTGATAGCTTTTGGTTTAGGAGCAGCATATTTCTTCAGTTTCTTAGCTACCCTTCTAGTGGACATTTCAAGATTTGCTTCTTTCACTCGTAAGGCCATTGTCAGATCATCTAGGTAAGTGTCGCTTCTAGAATCTTCCTTAACAGCCTCGCTTAGTGTGTCCTCAGTGCTTCTTGGGGCAGATCCTGACTGATTATCCTGATGGACTTTTGCACCACTGTCACTTGACTTACCTGATAGTTGCCGCCAATTATAGAGAAATACTTTCTTGTGGTTGGATTCACTTTTTGAAGGCAAGTTAAACTCAGGCTCAAACAAACCAAAGGACATATTCCTTCCATTAACGATTTCTCTAGTTCCATTTCTGTACTTCCAGTTAGAAGTGGTGGCTACAGATCTTGAACTCAGTGGAGACCTCCAGGAAGAAGTAGTTTCAGGATCACGGAGAAATCTTGCCTTTCGAAGGGCAGTAAGTTCCCGCTTCAAGTGAAGCCCGCTAGGATCAACACAAGCACTAGACATTTCCTTTTAAGACTTTAGCAACCCAAGAACATGTCTTTAAAGACAGACAAAGCCCCTGAATGTCTACCCTGAAAGTATACTTTCAGCTTACTCCACATCTGACATCAAGTTTCATACGAATAATCTCCAAAAACTCCTGTAACAGATCACTTGGCCTTCAATAAATAACAAATTTCCAAAACCAGAAATATCTCGTAAAGATGGAGTAAAATACATAGCCATCAACCAGATCCTGCATAAGAACTAAAAATTAAGCAGTGGTCCCAGATAAGCACAAGATATTATTAAACTTCAAAACAATTTGCTAAGATGTACCAACAGCTAATGAATGTAAATTGCATCTAAATTTCTGGTATCCTTTTTCAACTAGGTAAAAAGCAAAATTCTTCTTAATGCCCTCTTCAAATTATAAAAATTATAATAAAACATATGAAAAAAAATATAAAATCCATATCATTGAAGTAAATGCATGAACCCGACGCGAAAGAAGTCAAATGCATGTCCAAAGTTACAGAATGCATAAAGCTATATTTAAGTTACCATATCAGAGCCTCGCTAATTGCTAACAACAACATTATTAAAGTAAGTTCTTTCAAGTAAGCTATGGGCTTTTAACTAAGCGATTCTGCCTCTCAGAGGCTGACACACTAAGATGCTGCAATTCTTTTTCAGTCAGTCCAATAGTGCAAAGATTTTGATGTTCTAATATAATTTAGGAAATAAATAACACACAAATAAACCAATGAGAAAGTCAAAACAGATCTACATTTCAGATTGGAAATTTTTTTCTTCTAAAGAATTCGTTGGTAACAGTTATAGTTGAATTAGTAGATTGCAAAATGACTAACAAATTTAAGAAATTACTTTCCAAGTGATTAGTGTAGAATCTTTTTGAACCCACAAAAATACAGAAGTATTCTCCCACATGTAACAACTCTCACGCTCAAATAACAAACTTGAGACATGCAGAAAATGTTTAACACCACTGGACTTTATGACCAAACAATATTACCCCATGAAACAAATAATTTTGCTCAAGACATTGAGAACATAAACAAACTCGAGTTGACCCGAGTTGACTCGGGTGAGTCAAACCGAACTCGACCAATCCTGAATGCTGAAGTTGAAGTATCTCTTGGAAGATGGGGAGATGGTCAAATTGAACCACTGACTCAAAATCTGAATATGGACCAGGAGTTGGATCCCTTTATTCTTGCACCACAGCCTGACTTGATTGATCAAGATCCTCTTATATCAACTGGCGTTATGCCATTTCATCTGCTCACTATTGCTCCCCAGCTCCCAAACCTGAGTCCTGCCTCTATTTGCAAACCAGCAAACGAAGTCTGTGAAGCAAACGAAACTCCTACCCCTCTAGCACCCCAACTCACACCTCCACTCCAAAATTCAAAGACCACACCAACTAGCAGCTATCATGATAACTTCCATCTTCCAAATTTTAATCCAAGACCGGCACCCTTCACTCCAGTCCGTATTCTGAATACTCCCACTACTTGCTACTCCAGAAAGAAGACCCCCTCTCCTTCTCCACGACTTCTTCTCTCTGCTGAGAAATCGCCCAATTCAGTGAATGGCCACTGTAATCTTGCTTTGCCTAATGCTGGATTTGATGATGGCCAGAATGTTGAGCAGAATGATGCAGAGGACAATATTGATGACAATGCCATAGTGGAAGTTATGATAGAAGAGGACTGCTGTGAGGATTGGGAGGATGTGGCCAGAACTGAAGGTTCTGGAAAAGCTAAGAAAAATGATAAATCCTCGTGGACGGCTCAATTCAGAAGAATGAAGAAACACGACCAAAAAAGAAATTCAAGAGATGGCACCATATATCTCAAAAATGGAGCAGGTTGAAATAAGAGCAAAGGGGGCAACACAAAAGGGAAAGAGGAAAGTAAGAGGATGAGGAAAAAGTAAGGGAGTAGACAAAACAAGTGAGGAATGATCATTCTATCTTGGAATGTCAGAGGAGTCAGAAGTGCTAGTAAGCGAGCGATAATTCGGGAGTTAATCAATAAAAATCGCGCTCATTTGATTGTATTTCAGGAAACCAAGATGGGACAAATGACTGAATGTATGGTAAGGGAGTTAGTTCAATTCCACAGGCCAGGATGGGTTGCCAAAAATGCTGAGGGTGCTGCAGGGGGACTTCTATGCGTATGGGATCCTTGTTATGTTGCTGTCCAAAATGTGTGCATGGGTGATTATTGTATGGTGATGAGTGTGACTGATCTCTCCAACAATAAGTCGTGGTCTTTTGGGGCTATATACGGTCCTACAATATCTCGATATAGAGCAGCTTTTTGGGAGGAGCTCATACAAATGATAGATCAAAGGCAGGATCCTTGGTTGCTTGGTGGGGATTTTAATGCCATTCGAGCAAGAAATGAAAAATCCCCTCCATCCAGAACTATTACAGCCACTATAAGGGGATTTAATGACTTCATTGGGGCCACCGAATTAGTTGATCTTCCTGCATCGGGGAAATCTTTCACCTGGAGTAATTGTCGAAGTGCTCCAACTATGTCTCGATTGGATAGATTTTTATGTTCCACGGATTGGCTAGACTACTACTCTTTGACTGCATGTAAGGTGATAGGGAAAACGGTATCGGACCATTGGCCTATATTGTTAGACACGAAATTTGAAAATTGGAGAGGCTCTCCTTTCAGATTTGAAAATCGTTGGTTGGAGAATGACAACTTTCTCTCGCAAGTTGATGGATGGTGGAGAGAAATTGATGATGATGGACCAATGGGAGGCAGGTTTTTTAGGAAGTTGAAAACTCTGAAAAAGAAACTGCAATGCTGGTCAAAAGCTCATTCATCAGCTCAGCGCACTCACAGAATTTCTCTTACCAATCGAATCAATGAGCTTGACTCTTTGGAGGAAACGAGGGTGTTACAGGTCCATGAAGCAGCTGAGAGGTTATCGGCTGTTGTAGAATTTAACAACATTATTCATTGTGAGAACATCCAGTGGAAACAAAGAGCAAGACATAAATGGTTGCTGGAGGGTGATGCAAACACAAAGTACTTTCATACAGTGGCCTCGGGAAGAAGACGAACTAATCGTATCAGCTCCCTCAATATCAATGGGGAAGTGACTGCTGAGAGATCTGTAATTATTAGCAATATTATTCAACACTTCACCACCCTTTATACAGAAGAGTACCCCTCAAGGCCTAAACTCTTTGGTGTCAATTGCCAATGGTTGACATCAGAGCATGCTGCTGAATTGGAAAAACCTTTCACTATGGAGGAAATTGATGTTGCTGGCCTTCATATGCCTAAAAACAAGGCCTCGGGACCTGACGGTTTTAATGGGGAATTTTACAACTCCTGTTGGGGGATCATCAAGGAGGATGCCATGCAATTCCTAAATCACTTCTATCAATTCGGGTTGACTAATAAAGCAGAAGGGGCCACTTTTATTGCTCTGGTGCCGAAAAAACAATGTGTTGAGGTCATATCTGATTTCAGACCTATTAGCCTAGCAAGCAGCTCTTATAAGCTGATTGCTCGACTACTATTTGGCGTCTACAAAATGCATGGGGCACATCATCAGCCCTGAACAGCATGCCTTCACCAAGGGGAGAAACATTTTGGATGCAGCAATGTGCACTCATGAAGTCCTCCATATTTGCCGGCACAGCAATGAGCCCAGAATTGTTTTAAAGCTAGATTTTGAGAAAGCTTTTGATAGGGTCTCTTGGGAGTACCTCAGATCAATGTTGCAACAGCTTGGTTTTGGGAAGCGATGGAGGAGGTGGATTATGACTTGCATCACTTCGGCAAGATATTCAATTTTTGTCAATGGAGGCACACATGGTTTTATCAAACCATCTAGGGGCCTTAGGCAGGGAGACCCGCTCTCTCCTATGCTATTCAATATTGCTGGGGAAGGCTTGAGATATTTATTAAACTTGGCCGTCGATGAGGGGTGGATTGAGCCTATTATTGAGAGGGATTGTTTGCAAGCGCCTCTAGTTCAATTTGCGGATGATACTATTCTATTTTGCAGGGGTACTGAAGGACAATTAAAGAGTATTAAATGCATCCTTACCTTGTTTGAAATGGCTTCAGGCCTCAGAATTAATTGGGGAAAGTCTACTATTATGGGATTTAATATCAGTCCTGATATGCTTCAAGGCATGGCAAACATGCTGGGATGTAGGATTGGGTCACTTCCAGCAACATACCTCGGCCTTCCTCTCTTTGCTAGTAGAAACTCAAAACAACTTTGGGATCCGGTTGTCGAGAAGTTGAATAGAAGATTGAGCACATGGCAAGGGAAGTTTCTATCGAAGGCTGGTAGACTTACTCTCATCAAAGCCTGTCTTATTGGAATCCCAACTTATTATTTATCATTCCTCCATTGCCCCATAGCGGTAGCAAATAAAATTGAACAGATCATGAGAAACTTCCTATGGTATGGTACTTCTGAAAAATCAAAGCTCCATCTACTAAATTGGGAAGAGGTATGCAAGACAAGGGAGGAAGGTGGCTTAGGGATTAGACGGATCAAGCACATAAATGCTGCACTCCTCATGAAATGGCTGTGGAAACTCAACACTATAAACAATGTTGCTTGGAAAAAGTTGGTGATTCAGAAATTGGATGGCAGGCCACGACATTGGTGGATCAATGATACTAGAAGTAGGGGTTTGTCGCCAATCTGGAAGAGAATTATCAATTATCTTCCTTTCTTCCGCCACAGAGTTTCCCTCCAACCTGGACGTGGGAATAGTGTACATTTTTGGACTGATAATTGGATTGGAGAGACTTCTTTAGCTGATAGATTCCCGAGGTTATATCTCACAGCAAGAAGCCGAGACAGCTTCATTTCTGATATGGCACCCATGGGACAACTACAATATATAAATTGGGAGTTGGCTCTAAGAAGACAACTAACTGATCATGAAGCTATAGACATCACTGAACTTATGGCGACTCTAAATACGGTCTTCTTGAATAGAAACTGTCATGATGAGTTGGTTTGGCGCCCAAATCCTAATGGTGTCTACACGGCTAGCTCCGGTTACAATTGCCTTGCAAATTGTGACCACTCCAGACATTCGGCTGCATCTGCTTGGTCTTTTTCTTGCCCACGAAAACAAGCTTTCTTTGGGTGGTGCTGCTTAAGGGGACGGCTCCCTACTCGGGATATGTTATTGAGACGAGGCCTCCAAATTCCTTCAAACTTATGCCCCCTATGTGGTGCTGAGATTAAAACAGTTACTCACCTTTTGCTCCATTGCAACTACAGCTGGAATGTATGGTCCTTCTTCCTTGGTATGTTTAAAATTGACTATGTTATCCCCCATGACCTTGTTACCCTATCTCAAATGGCGAACTACTTTGGGAAAGGTTCGAAAGGGAGGCACATGTTTAAATGTTGTATGGGATACATTAAATGGGTACTATGGAAGGAAAGAAACAGTCGGGTCTTTCAAAATTTGGGCAAACCGTGGAGGGCAATCAACTATTTCATTCTCCAACAAATTGTTGGATGGCTAACCCGCCAAAAAGATTTCGCTGGTGTGCAAGTTGGGGTTGTATGGACATCTTGGGCAGAAATTGCAAGAGAATCTAGAAGCAAAAATACATCAATCAAAGCATGGGTTCCCCCACCCGAGGCAGCATACAAGTTGAATTTTGATGGATCCTCTAAGGGCAATCCTGGCCCTGCAGGTATCGGTGGCCTTGTTCGTGACTCAAGAGGTGATGTAGTTCTTACTTATTCTGGCCCGGTTGGCATAACTGATTCCACTCACTGCTGAGGCTTTGAGTCTCCTACAAGGTTTGAAATGCTTTCTTGAATCTCAACTAATTGGTCCACTCTATGTGGAGGAGACTCCAAGGTCATTATCTCATGGTGCAATGGACACTTTGTAGGCCACCTTGGAGGCATAGGTTTATTTTTAATGAAGTTTGTGAATTAGCTCATTTTGTAGTCAATTGGGAGCATGTATTGAGAGGCTCCAATGGAAAGGCAGATGAGTTAGCTAATCTTGGAGTCCAAAACCAGCAACTGGTTGTTTGGACTCCATAAGTCTGCATATGTAATCAGCTTTGATGTTCTTGAAATTCTTTTGATAATAAAATCACAACTTTCAAAAAAAAATAAACAAACTAGCCATAGAGAACAAACTCTAACCCCACCCCAGATAAGCTAACAATACTTCAAATAATTCTTATAGGATTTGACTTCGGCATTGAATAGAAAAGCAATTTTTGGTTGTACAAGCAGAGAAAAGAGAGTAAGTGATAGAGAGGCGAGACACCAGATGGCAGCAGCAGCGTTTTATTGTCTCATTAGGGTGTCAAAACGACCCCTAACAAAATCTATTCAACGACTCAAGTGAAACTACAAAAAAAGGACTAGAATAACCCTTTATAGGTGTAAGCCCATACAATTTTTACAAGATAATAGTAACGAATTCAGAATAAAACAAGAAATAGAAAGATTATGTCATAGGTTTTACTTATTGATCCTTTTAAAAACTTTAAATGTCATATTTTTATATTATAATGGACTTGGTATTTATACTAAAATTAAGGTTATTAATTATACATAATTCCCACAGGTCGATTCGGCCAAAACCTGTCCACGCAAGAATAAATGGGGATTTTTATGGTCACCAACCACGACCTGCAGGGTCAAAAATAGCCCCAGCCCGACTTTTCAGATTGGGCTGTGTTGGGTTCCCCATAAGACAGAATCCAACACCCACCCCTGCCTAAAGACGCAATGAGATGAAAAGAATATTATATCTCAATTTAGAGAATAAGCAAGTTGACTAAATTAAAGAAGATTAACTCAAAATTTGAGAATGAGGAGAACCATCAGATAAAGCAACACTTTGTATAAAGAGATGGAACATAATTGAAAACAGATGACGTATATGACTAGATGCACTGGAAACAATCACCCAAGAGTTTTGAGAGGACATAATAAAGGCAGACAGATCTAGACCGGCCAAGGTGGTGTTGATTGTAGGAGTAACCATGTTGAGTTGCTCTAATTGCTGTATAGTCCACTAAAGATTTTATCATATGCTCACTACACAACCAATATCATTCTAAAATACATCACCACGTTCAACAGCATTTGCTCATGCTGATTTGCAAACTTGCCCTGATTTTGTCTAAAAAAATCAGTGAACCCATAATGGACACTTTTAAACAGTATTGCCTCAGCCCTACTACAATTACAATTTATGCTGATAGTTCCTCTTCCTCTAGAAGACTCATCCCATGAGGAAGAGAATGAAATAGTAAGGATTGTTGTTAAATTCATCAAACCTTCTTTCACTTACCTACCTTCATGATCAACATTGATAATTTTATTGCACAAGTTATAGAACTTAGAAAGATAGGCCTTCTGGAGAACATGGACGTGAGGGTGGTCCACATATCTTTTGTAGTCACATAGCTGATTTTCAAATCACTCAACCTAAGTAGTTAAATAACTAGATCTAAAATTGTCCTCATTCTATGCATTTCAATAACTCCTAACCTGATTGTCCTCAGCCAACCATTTGTGGGAGGAAGGGATAGAGGGTCATCAATAAGATATTGCAACTTCATCTTAGCTGACAACAACTTTTGACCAATTTTGATGAATTACTATGTTTAATCCCAGTGAGTTTCCTCATTGTAATTTGAATGTGTGCATCCTTATTTTCAACAACAGGTTCCTCTATTTTTTTTCCTAAGAGATTGATTCCATTATACGTGGGATTAATACAGTGGCTACAATAGCCTAATACTTCATAGTCTAGGAGGCTCGAACTCGATACCTCCCGCAACACACCCCTCGGTGTCACCACTGAGCTATGCTCAGCTTCACAACAGCAGGTTCCTCAATAAGAGTAAGAACCTCTCGAGTCTCAACTATATCCCAAAACAATAATTTTTTTGTTTTTGAAGAGATTGATCATTTCAATTTTTTACTTACTCCAATTTTTCGTACTCCAGGAGACTCGAACTCAAGACCTCCCGTTACACAACCCTCCGTGTTCCCACTATGCTATGCTCAGCTTCACTCCTCAAACAATCATTAACAATCAATATAACAAGCAGAGAACACTCCGAGCTGCAAAAACTACCAACTCAGTGAATTGCACAGACAATAGACCCCACATTGTGTAAAAATAGAGCTGATAACACTAATTGAACCCTCCAACAAGTCATACTTCAAACGCAATAATCAAAGAAGCATAACAAACACTATGAAATTAGGATGACGATGTCACTAACTCAGGAGCTGACATAGGCAATCGCATAATTGGATCCTAAGCATCCAGATTTGGATAAAATCTCATATTTTCACCTCCAACAGGCATCACCCCGAGGTTGTGGCAATAGAAAAAGCAAAAGTCTCAACCCTTCAAGCCAACCAGCGACATTAATACACGAGGATAGATCCCAGGCTTCAAAAATAGGCTGAAAACACAATCATACTCCTCAAAACTTTTCTTTAATGCTCTTAAAATTAAGGAAAAAAATTTACAGCATTGGAATCATAAAGTAAAGACCAACTGGACTGGAATCAATCAGAAACTCAAAGTCTACTCTGCTATGTAAAATTATCAAATTGTGTTTGATCTTCAACACTGGCAAAGCATTCCAAAAATCAACTAAAATTGAAGCTGCCTATGGCATTCTTATATTGACTAGTAATAAAATAAAACTACCAAAAAACTCTTTACTAGTTAAATTTCTTGTGTTGGGCCTCATTGACACACTAAGGAGCGACTCAGGACTTTTTCTATGGCTAAAATACAAAATATTAATGCTCATAAAATTTAAGGAAAAAAATTTACAGCATTGGAATCATAAAGTAAAGACCAATTGGACTGAAATCAATCAGAAACTCAAAAGTCTACTCTGCTATATAAAATTATCAAATTGTGCTTGATCTTCGACACTGGCAAAGCATTCCAAAAATCAACTAAAGTTGAAGCTACCATTATGGCATTCTTATATTGACTAGTAATAAAAAAAACTACCAAAAAACACTGTACTAGTTAAATTTCTCGTGCTGGACCTCATTGACACACTAGGGAGCAACTTAGGACTTTTTCTATGGCTAGAATACAAAATATAAAAAATGTCTTCATGTTTTTCCTTCTTTAATCTTTTATACATTTTACAATTTTCTGGATCTTCTTCCAAAAAGTGAAACCCTGTAATAAATCACTAGGCCAATATATCAGAATCATATGTCACTTGATTTATAATTCTAGTTAACATGCAAAAACGAGAAACAATTGTTTCATTTTTATTTGCTGTTAAGAAAAAAATTCAATATACTGAAACTTTTCAGGAAAAATCTCCTGTAAATTCCACTCTGTTTTGAAATCTAAAAAAGCAATATCTCAACAAATGATTCAAGAAGAAACTATTTCCCAAAAAAAAGGAGAAAAAGACAAGATAATGCAAAAAAATGAAAATTACAAGAATGCTCAGTGTCATGCCTCTACAGGGTAAAGATCCACAAGGACATAAACTTCTATAGACAATTTTAACTGCTTTTGTCAGAAAATCTCTAGAAGAAGTTTACCTGATACGAAGAGAGGATTTTAATGTTTCTCAAGTTTCAAGGTTATCAGGTGTTTAAAAAAGGGCCGGAATTTTTTTCCCTATGGAATACCTGATAAATTGTTCACAAAAGAATAAAGCATGAAAAAATGAACAAGTAATTGCTGTTAGTTGTAACAAAGCAACACAATGCATTAACTAAAAAATGCCCAAAATAGAAAAAAGAGCTGACTCCAGCAGAAGCAACAAAAATCATTAGGAGATCAAGGAGGTGAAAACGAAATCAGAGCCACACATATGGAGAAGTTACAGACTCCAGTATGAACAAGTAGAAAGCAAAGGATGAAGGAAAGAGAGCCATAGAAGGAAAATTGATAAATACTTGTAAACAAAACACCATATGAACTAATGTTACTGGGCATTTTTGTTAAGGATATAACAAAATAAAGACAGAGCAAAATAGAGGAAAGAAAACTATTTGCTGCTAGTCTCGGTTAACTGAACACTGACCCACATGGTGGACCTCCTATCAAGAAAGAAATGCCATTCAAAATACTCTCATAGTAAGGGTCCATTTCTAGACTCTAGATGTTTTGACATATTAAGCACCACAAGAAATGATAATCAACTTAGAAAGTAAATTCTTTCCTCGATTTTATTGCAATCAATAACCTTTATGCTTGTTCCCTAATAAATCTGCTAACAGTGGCTCATGATATTCTCCACATAAATATGCAAAAAATAATAATGGAGAACAAACACAAGAGACATACACGAATGGCATAGATATCTTCTTTAAAATAGGCAAGCAAGGTGAACATTACAGAAAATTCATCAAAAATAGTATGAATACAGCCAAACATGTTACACAGCAATAAACGGATCTACATTGCTATATCCCTCTTCTAAGCTTCCTTCATGGACATTGCCCAAAATAAAAGGCAGTAAGATGAATGCGTGTCGGCTATTGGCCCCAGTCCTGGCTTTTCATTCCCGTCATGGGGATTATCGAAAAATCAAGGTAAAGACATCATATGGAAAGATATGTTAGTTGCTTATAACGTGCAAAGCAAATCACACACCATTTAGATTCACTGTCACAGTCAAAATTCCATGTTATTATAATTTGCTTATCCATGTTCGACGAATTTTTTTTCGTCATCGGAAAAGCAGTGATCCGGTGCTATGTCAAGAACAACAAGAAAAACGGAAAACCGCCAAAAAAAAAAAAAATGAAGTACCTAAACTATAGACGCGGATGAGATGGCAAGAAAAAGCAGAAATAAGAAGACTCGGAAGAGAGATGACGATTTCTGTAGCATATCTTACCCGAAACACGGTCAAGACATCACATTTGAAATTTAAAGACCACTCTCCAACCCAAACAAGCTACCAACAACGGCGACAACGAGAAGCACTAGCAACGAAAAACGATCCAGTGTAGAACCGCCACTGAGCGTCATCGACCTCCACAGTGTAGTAAGCTTAAAAAATTCGAAACAGGCCGTGGATAAATCCCACAGCAGGTGGATAAATCCCAGAACAGGTCGAGTACAATGTAGAGCATGGCCAGTAGAAAATCGAAAAGGAGAGACGTCTGGAGTTGCAGCACCCGAAAGCGATGTGAATGCTGGATAAGAGAAGCGAAAGCGACGATGTCAGATCGGACTTTCGGACTGAAAGAGAAAGGAGCACTTGCAATATTTACAATGCGACAAGACACAGAGGGAAGGAGAGGGAGAGAGAGAAACGAGAGCAAGAGAGTAAGAAGAAGTAAGACCGCGTGACTGCGTGGGTTTTTTTAAAAAACTTAATACATAGAATCAGCGGATTTCCTGATCTGACAATTTTACTCGAAGAGTGCCGAATTTCTAGGGTTTTTACCATTTTTAAACTTTGGCGCCTCTCCCACAGAATAAACTCGGAAACTCCCTCCACTTCTTCTCCAACCTCTCCTTGATTCATTCCCACCCCTCCAACTTTCCCGTTTTCCTTCATCACCATATACAGTTGTTATACACCACATTTCCAGCAGAATGAAAAACCAAATACTCCAAGTTCTCCATTTCATTTATTGAGAAATTAAAGCAAAAATCCGGGAGAGACCCACCCACCATTGCTGTTAATTTCAGGCGACCACTGAACAGATCCCCCATTATTTCGATCTCCTCGTCTTCCTCATCAATGCAATAACCAGTACGAGACAATAAGTACAGCAATTTCGGACAAGAGAGAGGTATTTACTCATGCCAAAATAAATACTCACCTATCGTCAGTCTACGTCGGGGGAGTGGAAGCTTTTACTCTTTCGCTTCTTACCCATTTCCAAAAGTCAAAAGGATTCGCAGAAAAAAGCTTTCACCTTTCAGATCTAAACTCACGAAACTTCGGATTTAAAAAAAAAAAAAAAAAAAAACTCACGAAACTATACAACACGGCCAACTAAGTTGGATTCGTATCGGCATTTTGAGTTGGAAATTTGGACCACGCGGACTTGCAGAACAGCACTGGCATAGTGGAACGTGGAGTAGATAAATTAAATAACCAGTACAGAACAAAGCTACAAAAGTAGCTTAGAGTCTGAATCTGTATTCAATTGTTCTGCATTCGTATTGAGCATTTCTGTGAAGTAATAAGTGTCCAGTACAGTCTCACCTTTGAAACAACACATGACAAATAAATAAAAAAGAAAATTTCTTTTTCTAGCCCTTTCTCAGTTAAATGCATCATACAAAGTACAGATCTTACAACTAATAAGACTCAAAACAAATTTAAACACTTTACCCATTGTTCCATATGCAGAGAGAGAGAATTCTGGTCCAATTGTCTGTTTTCTAACATTGACGAAGTTTTGATTTTGTAGTTAAGTTGTAGGCATAAAGTAGCTTGACTATGCATCCTTTTTTGACACTTGAATAGTTGAATGTACCATCTATCTTTTGTAATAGTTGTCTTGTAGAGGGTAGAGACTCCTTTTGTCAAGGGGAAGGGGAGAGGGTGGGCGTAGTTTTTATTGAGTTTTGAGTGACTTATGAGATCTCAAACAGCTACTCATATAGCTCTTTATTTGTTTGCCATAAAAGAAGATACAAAATGCTATTTGCCTTGGGTGAGATTAAGTAAACTAAACAACTTAATATCTCATAACTGTTTCATATATACCTATTATTATTCCAATTATAGAGTCTTCAAATGGCTGAACTCAATTAATTTATGAGGTATAAAATAGGGGACATAATAATGATATTGCAATTCATGATTATAACGATTGGTATATCATATAAGTGAAATGAGTGGTTTTTTTTTCACTTAAAAAAGAATTTGAGTGGGTTGTTTACCTTTCCTTGTCAATAGTAGTACCTTATCATTATTTATTATCAAATATCATTCGTATCCATAGTCAATTTTCAGGAGCACATTGTTCTACCATCTCTGTCATTATTAAAGGGTCTAGATATAGAATGAAACTTGTTACATATATAAACAAGTAATATTACCCATTTACCTATTGAGTAAGCTAGTTGTACCTAGTTGACATACAAGCCAATCTTAAATACTAAAAAAGATAAAATAATATTATTTATTTTATAAAATCCTAAATCTCAAAGGATAAACCCTAGGCAGTTGTGTTTCAGATTGGCTAATACATCTGGATGGTATTGTGCGTAAGTGTGCATTTTCCTTATCAATTTTACCATTTTATTATTATTTCTTATCTATTTTCACATACTATTTTGTTGTTTTGAGGCAAAATCCCTATATCTTATTATAACTTGTAACCTACTCGTCATTTAATCTTTTGTTCAAATTAAATTGGAATGAATACATAAATGATTTCTCAAAGTTATTTTTGTATTTTTTGTGTTATCTCCTTATGTTTACCATTCGTTACCCTTTATAAAAAAAATTAGACTAGTAAACGCAATGGAAAAATTTGGAAACAATTGGATAAAACGGAACTAGAACAAATGCTTTCATAAATAATAATTAGTATTTTCACAAAAAAAGATAAAGACTATTCCATAATAAATCTTTTCTCATTGAGGCTCAGCAAATTCATCTTTAATCTGAATGAACAATATCTCTTGATTCAATCAGAAATGGTTAACCTAAAGCATTTTTTTATGTTGTAATTAGATAAATAATGAAATATTCTAACAGAATGAGAGACATCTGCCTTAATTGGCTGGTAGAATATGTAAGGGCGTAAATGGTATACAGAAGAAGTATATATAATAAGTTGTTCCAAAACTATCTGATTAAGTCTGGGTATATCAGCGTATGTTGTATTAATCTTAAGGTTGATAAGCTCAGGACAAACATATGTCTAATTTAATCGATTTACAGGTAAAATAGACAAGGAATAAACGATTATGTTTATGCTCTGTTTATTTAATTAACTCATAAATTGGCTAATGGGTGAAACTATCCATCTAATTTGTGGGTTTAAGAATTTTCATTCCTTAACCATTCTATTTGATAATCAGCTGACTGTAGAATGACTAAACGGATAAAACTATAAGCCATATAGATACTCTTTATTGTTGTTTAGGAACAAGTGTTGTAATAATAAAAGAAAAGGATTTCTCTAACGACAAAACAAGGTTTTTATTCAGCTTCAAAGATCTGCAATTGAGGCATGTGCGACCACTTCCTTGTGCAGACTCTTGCCCTCTCTTCAAAGGCAAGAAAAAAGAGAGTCCAGGGATAAAAAACAATTGGGTGGGTCATACTACTTTGTTCTGTTTTCATTCTCAGGCATATGGGAGTGGTTAAGAGTCTCAAGAGTAATTAACACTGCCTGAAAGTGACATTGTCTGAAGGTGAGATTGCTTTTACGTTTGGCACATTTTTGTCAATAACTTGTTGGGTTTTATAGAAGGAAAGGAAGCTTGTCATGTCCATCATTTATTGAAAGCTCCCACCCTTCCATTTGAACTCGGTCTCTAATACTTGGCAGTTTCCATTTGGCCGGTAGCTTGCATGGTATCAATAGTTATAATACAGAGAACCATGGTTCTCTGATTTGCCTACTTGTCTCGGCCAAGTTAATGAGAATTTGGATAAGGAGAACTAGGTTGTCTGAATAGAAGTATTATTTTACATTGATTATTGTAAGAGGAAAAAGAGGCTAAACCCATTTATCCTTTATTCCAGCTACTAATGTATAAACAATATTTAAGAAAGAATAATATTTCGTGCACTCAACAAGTGCGAGAGTTTTGTCTCACGTAACATTAAAATATTATATTTTTCGGGTTACGTAAAATATAATATTTTAATATTATGTGAAAAAACAAGTGTACAACTCTGCCCACTTGTTGAGTGCACGAATCATCGCTATTTAAGGAAATACTCGACTGCAAATACTTTCGACAATATACATAACATTAGGTACCCAAATTATGTACCTTGTGGGTGCTCATAGTTTTACTCTTTTTAAAAGATTGGGCAACAATATAAATTTCTTGAGATAACTCAGCCAACTAAATTGGCTTTGTATATGTATATATATGTGGAAAACACAACCAATACAACTCAATAGTCTATCATCCAAAGAGCGGTGATATGAGCACTTGGAAATATTACATTTACAGCGAGGGTTTATATCCAGCATCCATGTTGCAGTCCACGTAAAAGCCTCAAAGTAAAATAAATATATACTGATATCATTTTTTTTATCCAAATTTCTTATAATTATTATGAGTTCAGTAGAAGTGGAAAGTAAAGAAGACTGATTTTAGTTTGGTTGAGCAGCCTCCGGTTTGTTTTGACCGATGATGTGCTGCTCCACCGCTTTCCCCATAACATCCAGCACGGCGGTGCTGACGAAGGACGCATTGGAGACCTTGTCGTCGTCGATCTCGTAGTCGATAGTGGCTTTGACGATGCAGGAAGTACCGGGTTCCTTGTCCACAATCTGAAACGAGACGCGGTAGAGTCCGAAACCCAGTTCTTGGAAGCCGCCTTCAATGGCGTCGGCGGTCTTCACCCTCGTCGCGTCGTCCACCACGATGAACTTCTCCTTGTAGCGACGAACTCCCGGCGTACCTGATCAGTGAGCGAGCAGTACTACGTAATAAGAAATCAAGTTTCGTTTTTTTTTCTTTTTGTATAAATCTCGAGTGTGGGGATTTAGGAAGAGGAAAAAAAATGGGGTTTTTTGATTCAGGAGTTGAGAGATGGCTGTACCTTCCACGAAAAAGATGTCGAGAATGGTGCCGACTTTTCCGTCGCCTTGAACGATGTCAATCTTCTCGACGAATTGGGCGAGGTAATGGCTGACGACGTGGTGGAGCTCGAGGGTGCTGTAGCATTCCCACACCCTCGCCGCCGGTGCCCGGAGTTCCAAATCGCTGGCGAGATGGCCGTGCATCTTTTTCTCTGTTTTCTCTCTGTTTCTTTTTCTGGGTTGTTGTTGTTCTTCTTCTTCTTCTTCAAGTGTGGGGAGGATTGTGCTTCTTTCTGTATATATAGCAGTTTGTGATGCTACTTTCTTTAATTCAATTCTGGCAGGCGATTTGATCATGGAATGAATTTTTACAAATATCTGATCCGATATAGTATTATATTAACATATGGGTAAGGACATTTCTTCTTCAAAAATGGCTGCCGCATGCGCATGGCAACTAAACAATACTGACTTTGGAAACACTTCATCTGAGAACGCTTCACTTCACCCGATACTCTGCAATCTCCATAATGTGTAACCAATGAACAAATTGCAAAACTGTGCGCACAGTAGATTTCAGAAATAGTCAAATGATAATTGGAGACCGTTTTTGCTATTTCACCATTGGAATTTGGAAGAAACATCATAAAAAACTAATTCAAGTGCCAAATTCAAGGCCAGTTATTTGGTAGACGACATTTTAAGCCGCCTAAAAAGATAAAATGTCTTTTTTAAAAAATAATAGAAAATCAAAATAGGAACTGTACCGTTCTCCGGCGGCTTCATCCACACACCACACGCATTCCATGATTCCATCAGACCTCCCAAAAGTTTTATTTTTGTTTTTTTTTGGAAAGTTGGCTTTTCTTTTAATCTAATTCCTGTTCCCCTAAGGAGACTTGAACCCAAGACCTCCCGTATACAAACCCATACGATTATTGAGAGCTATGCTCAAGTTCACAAATAGAAACTCTCGAAAAGTTGTTTTAAGCTCCAAGATATATCAGTGACACGAAAAGTGCAGATACAACAGTTTTCTAAGCAATAGAGTTCCAATAATTTTCACATGAAAAACCAGGAGTACTATCATAAGCGCACTCTGTCTAGCCAGTCTTGCCGACGGTGTCCGTAAACTCCAAGTGCATATCAACCATATTCTCAGCCCTCTACATCAAGTAATTAAACAAGTACCGAAAATGTCGAAGCTTAAAACTTTCAACCAAAGGTGCATTAAACAAAGGAAATTTCCTTTCGTGAAATGTTCAGAGAAAGTTACAAAATACCGTCACATACGTCATGCCAGAGAACAACAATATCCAGAGAAAGGGAAACAAGGGAAAATCAGTGTAGAGAACAAATGAGAGAATTAAAGAAAACCTCCACAAAGTAACTCTTTCGAAAGAATGTATAGATCATGTTTTGGCACAATTAGTTTTCTCTTTGGTTGGAAAATTCTTCGGAAGGATCCCATGTACCCCAAACCACGTACTTCAGTAGTTTAGCATAGCCTTTGTGTTGAAAATTATTCATACCTGTCAATTACAGTCCTAAAATTACCCAGAGGGTATTTATCGGTTGCAATGTCTTACAAGGATTACTGTGAAGTCTTAAGGACGCTATGTCCAATCCAATTAAAGAATCACAATTCCACTTATTCCCATGGCCAAGGGGATTACCTTTGGAATCCTATCTGCTTACACACACGCCAGTATGAGTTTAGTTCCTAAAACACCTCATGCATTGGTTTCAGGTAAGTACCTCATGATGGATACACATATGAACAAGTGAGAAGGAAACACGTTTTAATCACGACTAAAAGTTGAAATAAATTTCCTTAAATGGAAGCGAAAGGAATCATGTTAGATACTCAAGACAATATTTGTTTGGTTCTCTTCCATGTTGAAAGCCACCCAAGAGTCTGTTAGTTTTGCCAACACTTGGGTAATGCTACGATGGAGTGTATGAGAAGAATTTGACAAGACTATGATTCAACAAAATCAGCCCAACATGATGACAAAGATGAGAACTCTTTGGAATTGAAATCAATGAACCAAGGAGGATACAAAATAGACATATAAATAAAAAAAGATCTCTTTTCATAAACATCATACAGATAAGATAAAAACTATGAGGGGCGTACCTTTCATCTTTGAATAATAGAATCGAAGTAGTGTACAATGAATCCTTTTCGAATATGTTTTACAAGTGATGAGCTTGCTTCCCTTCAGCAAGACTGGGTGTGCATAAGTTGTAGCCTCACTTGTAAGACCTTGGAGGATATATAGATTCCAATGGTAATAACACTAATGACCCTATTCAATGTGGGACTAATGACCCTTGGGAGAGATACAACTCTTTACTCCTAAAGTGTCCCTAGAGACAATGCACCCATTAAATCTACCTCAACAGGGGGATGTGCTGGCCATTATTCCCTGTACTGAACCTCCAATGAAAAAATATCTAGAAGTGGGCCCCACACCCATAAGTCATGATAATATTTATAAATCCATATTTGAAACTTTTTTTTCCAACAAACTCCCACTTGGTTTCAAATCCATTTTTATAAAATTTCGATTTTCAAAGAACTTGAAAAATCAATTTTGACATATAAAACCATACAATGACCATCAATATTACCTCAAATACTTTAACATACAAGTGTAGTTAACCTGGGCCTGCACAATGTACATCTTAGAAATCTAAGGCTGGGAATAAACCAAATCCATACTTGTTAAGTTCAGCGGTCTCCATTCATAGCATACTCGAACCTGAATTCAAGGTAAAGTTCTGTACCAATTCGAGTATTAGCCACTAAAGGTAATTGTGCCTAAACAGTACCATAGGCCTGAATCAAGCGCGAGGTAGACAACATATTTGTTGCATGCTTGAACAACAATATACAAGGTCTTTTTCTTCAAAGCTCCTAGATTGAAGTAAGTGAGACCATCAACCCCAAAAATTTAATTTTAATGGGTAATATTTTCCTAAGGAACATCCGAGGCATCAAACATGTTTAAGTCTTCCTAAGCGCAACCAAAGTGAAGAACCTAAAAACTACTAAAATGTACCAATGGAGTACAGACAAATACCTCAACCACTATTACATGTTGTTGAGAGGCCTCACTTGAGGCATATGGTTAATGTGAATCAAAATTATCGGACGAAATATCACTAAAATTACAATTATAAATTTAATATTGGAACTTACAAGAATTGAATGAACAAAATCAAAAGATAAACAACCTTTTAGAAAAATGTAAAATTTATAGTTTAATTACTAGAAAAACTATTTATTTCCTAAGGTCCATTGTGGACGTTGTGTAAAACATATTGTGCTCATGGTCCCGCTCTTACCCTGAGGAAAATCCCTTTATGCCGGGGGTTATTGTCGAAACTGTTGGGAAAGGGTATATTATATAGTTTTTAATTTGCCTCTTCCTCTCACACGCTCAATTCCTTGTTTTCACTATCTCTCATCTTTTCTTTGCAGAATGCCTTCTCTCATTGTTCAGAGTCTGCTAGTCTTTCATTGCTCGGGTCGTGCCAGATTATCGTGGTCTCGTTTGCTTGCTGGTAGGTTTCTTCTCTCCCCCTCTTGCTCTCTCTTGTATTCTCCCTGTCATTCTTCTGTTTCTTCTTCATTGAAAATATGTCTTCTCTCAGTGTGTCTTTGTGTTTGAAAATTGAGATGATGTGCTGTTGAACAAGTTTGCCAGATGACATGATTTCACTGCAGAAGAAAAATAGTGCTAATTACAAATTGCATAATGTTGTTTGGGTATGATGATGTGGACAATTATTTAGTTTGCAGTGGTGATACTATGAATAATAAGATTTTATGCCACTGTATATCAGTAACTTGGTTCTTATTCACATTATGTTGTTGTCGACTATATATAACATTTAACATTCTCTTTGGCAAATAGTTTTAAAATATCTGTTAATCTGATTTTTTTGTTTGAACACTTTAATTCCTGACAACCAAGACTCCTGATTTGCAATAGAAAATATTTTTGGTGAATTGTTTTAGTTTTACAATGTAGTTTTTCTGTCATCGATGCTCTCAAGTTTGTCATATTGTTTTTTATTTTCTCAATTAAAAAACATAGTACTCTCAATTTTCAATTGTCTTTACTCTATAGTAATGCTAGGGAAGGTTGATATGTGTTTGCTTTTGTTGATTGTTGTAGTTTTTTACAATTTCTGATATTTGGGTACTCGATCAATTTCTGCCATAGAGGCTAAGGAATAACATTTATCTAAAGTGTTCTTATATGTGAAGTCCTAATCAAAAGTGGAAATATTATTTAGCTTTATATATTTTGAAGTAATGTTTTACAAAAAGAATGGTGTTATATTATGCTTTCTTACAGGTTTTACTTAATATTGAACTCTTTGAAGCATGATTCAGATTTTAATTGTCGTTTCCTCTTATATGAGGATTATAATTACTTTCTGTCTTAGTTGTATCTCTTTATTTCTTCTTATCATTTTTATTAGTAGAAACATAGTAAAATGTGCTAGTAAATTTAGCTGATTTGTTATTGCCTCGAGTAGTTTATTCAAGGATGTATTGCCTTCTATATTCCTTACATTTTTCGTAGAACTATCAGAGAACTATAACTAAAGCTGATTTCCATTTATCTAAATCAGAGACGTGAGCTTGCAATTGGCAAAAACTAATTCCACAAGCCAATGTTGGAGATATGAAAACTCCATTCTTTGTATAGAGTCCGTTTTTGCCTACTAGTAAAATATTTGCTTTGGTTTATTCTAGTAGTGATGTGAACTTTTAAATATCTAATAACTTATGTTGGACTCTTTGGAATTGTGAAAATTGTGCTATGAACATTCTTTATATTTAGGTTTCTTACTTCTAATATATGAAATTGATGGAGTAGTTCTACTGGCTGGTTTGCTTGATATTGGGCAAAGTACACATGTGAAATTCGAATATGAGTATATATCATGATTGTGAAAGGAAAAAATTGTGGGTCTCAAGAGTCAGGATTATCATGTTTTGATGGAATAAATTTTTGCTCTCCTTTGAGATATATTGCAAAACACATTGCGAAAATCTTGAATTAACTTTGCGCATTTTTCAGAGTTTTGTGTGTTGATGTATCTGATTGAGTGATATTTGGTCCAAGTTAACCAGGCCCGGTCGTTATGAAGTTGGTCCCATCAGGGTGATGTGTGTGTATCTGATTTTGTTCAACGAGGTGTATAAGATGCATTGGTTCATCCTATTTAATGACCCAAAGGTTTATCCATACTTGACGTAAGTACAACTATTTTGCCCTTCTTTATCTTTCATGTAAATTGTTCGAGGGTTCAATTATTGCACATAATTTTAGGCAACATATAGATTACTTCAACGGTTGCACACTTAGTGGACCAAGCATCGAGTACAACATGAACAATATAATGGGTTTGTCCATTGTTCATAGTGCATATGAGTATTTTATATTACATTATAAGTAGATTTTCCTACTTGTTTAGATAAGCAATTTGAGGAAAATGAGGTTTGTAAATGGAAGACTATTCGCACTTGCACGAGGTCTGAAATGCAATGCTCTCTCATACCAAGGGTTTTCCATGAATAGTTACAAGTTTGATACTAAGACACTTGAGGAGACTTAGGTCACTCAAAACTGTGACATTGCAACTGTCGGTGAAGTAGATTAGATTTTTAATGGGGACCTACAGTTTGTTGTTAGGGTGTACATTAGATCATCCAGACCGATGGACCTATTCAATTGTTAATAGTATGATATGGGGAGAAATTGGAGTGTCATCGATAAATATAATTATACTTTGGTGAATACCACCAAACGGAGTTTCGAAGATGAGCCTATATATTATATATCTTGGAAACGATATTTCAGCCGTCATTGATGATGAATTTTTCATATGTTTATCATTTTTCTTTTTTTCTTTTTTCTAAGATAATTTGGAATAAAACTGCATAGAAGATTTTTGTGCTTCAGTGGGTTGAATATATATCTAGTAGTAAATCATGGGTTTGGCATCTAGCTCATGAATAGATTTCAATAGTACTACAACCTTCTCTTGACATAAAAAAAAAATCTTCTATCCTTTAGTGAAAATCAATACGGCCCCAAACAACCAATAGAATTTCTAATCATGAAAATCTACTTAGCCATTAACATATATCATGGGTTAATTAACGAACCCCACCGACTAGATTGATCGATCCTAATTAATTGCGAATAAAAACACTGTTGAATATAAATTAGACATGCATGTGGCAATTAGAAGGATTAGATTCTGGACCGGGGCAATAATACCCTTATAAAAAAATTCATGAAATCTTTTTTAGGTATTATTTTTTAAATAGGGATTAGTTTTCCACAAACAGGGTACCTAATTAATTTATTCCCTTCCGGTGGAATAGTCGACCATATAGTAATATTACTACTAGCTTGAGAGTATATATATTATATGTTGCAAATGTCACTTGGAATTTGTAATTATAGATAGTAATTAATGTGTCCCACCATTGTTAATTGGTTGCTCCGTGGAAGAAATTAAGTACCCTCGCCCTTTTATTTAGGCTATTCTTAGTATATCAGCAAAAATCAATCAGTCCTATATATGAAAAGTATCTTCAAAAGCTAGACCCTACATTTCAATAAGAGTAATGCTAACGGTATATTACTGTAGCGACCATTAGCGTACCTTCTGACGTGGATGCCTTATTTGGCATCCACGTCAGATACAACTTTGGCCAAGAGAAACCGGAACATTCAGTTCCCGGTTTACTCAGCGGGAGGGAGGCCGAGGCCGAGCGGGAGGAAGGCCAGAGCAGGAGGAAGGCCGGAGCGTGAGGGAGGCCGGAGCGGGTGGGAGGCCGGAGCGAGAGGGAGGCGGAGCGGAGAGCTGGAGCTGAGGAGGGAGGCCAGAGCTGGAGGAGGAGGAGGAGGAGGCCGGCAGGAGGGAGGGGGCCGAGCCTCCCACGGGAGGCGCCTCTCTCCCTCTCTCCCGCTCGGCGGGGCCGGGCCGCAGGAGCCCGGCCTCTCTCGCTCGGCAGGGCCGGGCCGCGGGAACTCGGCCTCCCTCCCTCTCGGTGTGGCCTGGCCGCGGGAGCTCGGCCTCCCTCCCTCTCTGGGGGCTGCGCGGGAGCTCGGCCTCCCTCCTGCTCCGGCCTCCCTCCTGCTCCGGCCTCCCTCCTGCTCCGGCCTCCCTCCTGCTCCGGCCTCCCTCCTGCTCCCTCCTGCTCCCTCTCGCTCCGGCCTCCCTCTTCCGCTTTCTCTTGGCCTAAGTAGCATATGAGGCATCAGACTAACGGTGTAATGTACTGTTAGCATTACTGTAATGATCATGGGCGCCGCTTACATGAGCTAGCTTCAACTGGTAATTCTTTTGCAAATTAAGCATATATATGCTTTCACAATAATATGTAAACCATACAACACATGATCAGTAAAGTTTCCTGATCATAATATATTAGTACTGCAATATGCATGCAGAAAGCTAAACATGCACCTCGACCATTGAACTTACAATTATTTTCAATCCATGCTATAATATATTTATTAGTAGATTCAAATTATTCAGAGGTCATAGAGAGCCCTGATTCCCTCAATGTCATCCTGAGTGAGCTCCCTCTTGACAGAACCATAAGTTATAGTAGGGTACATGATAGCTTCCTGGTCGGAGCTGTGATCGAGTCCGAGGAGGTGACCCGTCTCGTGGACGGCCACCGATTCCAAGTCCATCTCAGAATAGTTTGGACGACCACTGCTGGACCAGCTCTCCTGCTCGTCAAAATGGAACCACCCGACGGGAGGGTAGAAGGCGTGGGCAAGGGTCCCACCCGGTCCATCGAAAGGGTAGTTGTCGCCATGACTCCCGGAGAAGAACCCGATCTTGATGTCTGCGGTCTCGGGGTCTGCAACCTCCTGGAACGAGAAGTACTGTGTCGCCGCCGACCATTTCTCGAAAGCACTCGCCGTCGAAGACCTCAGAGCACTTGCACTGTTCAGGAAAGCGTAGGTGAGTTGGGTCTTTCCCCATCTCGAGCCACCCGAGTTGAAGCTATAGTGGAGGACGACATGATGATGATGATGATGATGATGATGGGCAGCTGCTTCTTTTTTGCCGGAGTTCATGGAAGTTCTGGTCCCGTTGATGATGTCGGGGACCCCACACCGGGGTTTCATCATCTGGGCCACCGTCCGGGCGTCGAGCTTCCCGGTGACGTTGAGGTTGTAGTTTAGCTGGTACGTTCTAATGGCGGATTCGAGGAGGTCGTCGTAGGTGTCGACGTCATCGTCATCATCTCGAGCAGTAGTACTACTACTGGGTGAGTAGGTCTTCATGTGATCATAATTTAGGTATCCGAACCTGTGGAGATATTGCTTGAGATGGCGAAGACCTTCCACCTTTTCTCCCTTCTGGGTTCCCACTAGGTTTTGGAGAAACGAGTACCCAACGGATCCATTAATAATAAGCTGCTGGTTCGGTACTAGTGATTTTGGGTCGTCGTGATCCTTGAATATTGTTGCTCTTGAGCTGAGACCGAAACTGGGTAGAAAGCAGAGTAAACAGAGAAGAAGAAGACTACTAGTAGCCATATATGAATATATATAGTAGCAGTGCTAGCTACTTAATGTCGATCGACAAGAGCTAGCTAGCAGTAGCTAATTAATGTCGATCGACACTGAGAAATTCAACACTACTACTCCAGGCAGCTATTTATATAGCTAGAAACGGACCCCTGCGCGTAGATCAATATATATCGCACGCCTTCTTACAATATACGTACATGATAATCCGCGCCTAGAATTATGGAGTACTGATTTGATGAATCTAACTGGAGTCTTGAGTCGTCCCCAGTCGTCTCCAGAGGTCTTGACCCCCAAAAGTATAAGTTTCTCCAATTATATATAGTTGAATTTCATCCGAGGAATGAACCAGCGTTTACATGATATCAATGGATCCAGTACTACCTTGTATAATCTATCCATATTGTAGCTTCAACGGCCGATCGGCACCCCATTGTTCACGAAAATTAGCTAGGGAGTCACTTTCGTTTCTTTTTCTCACGACGTATGTCTGCGTGATTGAACCTTCTTCTCAATTTGGAATCTTCAAAAGGAAACAAAAATGAAAGACTCCGAGGACTAGGAGAATTGGAAAGACTCCAAAGACTATGAAAATTGGATCAAAGACTCCTCGATCGTCTGATGAGTGTTCTTCACGTACGTACGCCCTGATATTAAGCCGCGGGTATCTATCAATTAGTACTACTGATCATGGAGAATCTTATAAAAATATCTTGAGCGCGCATTTGGGACCACATTATATTGAACGAGAGTGAAAATTCCAAATTAAACACAGTTGTGATCAATTCAGAGTACGTACTCTTGACCAATGAATCCGCCGTGCAGGACACGAGAGACAGAACAGGTCCCCCCCCTCTTTGGAGAGGGTTTGAAAAGTACTGAACGGGTCGGGTACGTACTACTGTCTGATCTTTTCAACATCATATCCCGCGTTCACAACCTAATTTTCAAAGGTAAAAGCTGTGAACCTTTTCAATCTGATCTTATTCTCGTAATATATATCTCATCTTTATATTCTTGGTCATCGGCTGATGATAATAATATCCAAATAATATAGATAAAGAAGTATATAGGTAAGAGAACGTGTTCTAATGAACTAATATTCAAGACATACCAATGATACATATCAATGATACTGCAACATTTAATTCTTAAACCATTGGTTCAACCTGGTTTATTGGTTCACCCAAAACGGGACATACGGTTAGAAAATGCCATGCACCAACACACTCCTGTGTGTGCGTTGCCCACGTCCCTTGACCCATTACCTAAACGGTAATGCCTGTCATGTGCAATATCTTTGTGCGATCTCTATGTGTGAACTTCCAAATCCGGTTTTGGGCTACCTTGAACGACTCTTAACTATCAAGAGTGACGAGTGCACATCCATCTTAGAGTGTTGTGTGACCTTGGGAGGTGTTGGGCAAGAAGACTGCACTGTGGTTGCCAATTATAAGGCAGTGGAATATTATTCCACGCCACCGCTTCAAACCAATAAGTCATCTTAACTTTTTTTTTCCCTTCATTATGTTGATATTATATATTCTGTCATTTTTCCAATTAAGACGTGTATAGTGTTTGGGATTCATTCAAGGAATTACATGTTCAGGCTTGCTGGAATGTGGAGTTAGTATCATGTTTTGTTACGTAAATCTTTTCTCATGTGACCAATATGGGCTTATTATACATTGCTTAATTTCTTTTCTAGTCGTTAGTTATTTCTGTGACACTATCTATCTGAATTAATTTGTTGTAAATATATATATCTTTGGAATAGATTTAACCCTTTGCATATTGCGATATTAAATGTTACACTTAGATACTATATGTAAATCTCCTATATTCTAAATTCTATTGTCTATCCTAGTTCACAATTTTATAATAAAGGCTTTGTTGAAGTTATGACTATAAATTCATAGATCTGCTCGAATGCTTAGTTGCTGAAATGTTAGTATATTGTTAATTACAGTATTAGATAAGTATCGATTTAACTAGATCACTACTAGAAATCCTAGTTTTGCCTATGGTTGTTAGACAAACCGTAGGGGAAAAACGACTTTGCCCCTCTACGGTCACTTAAGGACGCTAGGGAAAACTTCTTTTTCCCTTCGGTCCCCTTCCACCCTCGGCAAAAACCCTTTATGCCAAGAGTTATATACCAAACCGAAGGGAAACGTGAAAAAAACAAAATTTCCCTTTTCTAATTTCCTACGCACGTGCCCCCACGCAACCAGTTTTCATTTTCAGCCCTAGCTGAAGCCGAACTCCTTCATGATTGCAGACATCCCTAGTTAGCCGATGGTGAAATCCTTCACTACTGTGGACATCCCTAGCTAGCTCAGATTGAAGGCAACCTCGGATAAATTTCATCTGTGTTGTTCCCTATACTCTCTCCTACTTCGTTTGTAGTCGGGATTATAGTTTGCGTTACGGCAGATGACAGACTATGTGTCGCCATTGAATCCCCTTTTGAGCTTTTGAGATTTTGCCTGTGAAACCCTTATTTTCTGTGATGAATTACGCTTTGGTTCTTTACATCTCTTGCTCTGTTCCGAGGCTTCTTATAGTTCTTCTTATCTTCTTCCTTCATCCATTATTCTTCTCTGCTCAATATTTTCTCTCTTTTTTCTTTTTTGTCTTGTTAGAAAAACGAGCAACTTTCTGCTCTATTTATTCCACGTCGAGGTGTACTCTTGTTTTCAGTACTACAAGAGGACAAATCCAATTCAACTTTTAGCAAAAGCCAAAAGGAATACGAAGCATACAAATTTTCTATTTCTTTTGAGCCCTTTAAGGACCTCTACTTTCCCCCTCAAGGATCAAGCTGTGAACTTCAGAAAGAAACACTTCATAACCGTGGTCCATATATACTGTTTTTTTCATGGCTATGAAGTAGCCAAATGGATGCTAGCTACAAACTTTGAAGTGATAAACTGATCTACTCTGTATATTTTCGTTACGTCCTTGTCAAATAAGCCATGTTTATAAAGTTTTTAATCAATAATTATATGAACCCTTTTCACATTGGTTTGGATCTATATATATTTTTCTGTTCTCTCACATTGAGTTAATTTATCCAATACTTAAAACTTTTCGTAATATCTTACTCAATCAGCTGTTATAGTGTTGATTAATAATTGCATAATGTAATCTTCCAATGTATATATTAGCTTGAATTAACAATATCTCGCCAACTTCTGCAATCTTGGTTTCCTACTAATTAAGCATAAATTTCTTTTTTATGGTGAAGAGGATATACGTGTTGCTGCACTTCAAAGAGCTTCTGGCTTGAAATAAACCTTTTGATATATTCTAGGAGTCTTGGTGTATCATTCAAAACTCGGTCCTAAAGATCCCCAAGACACTTTTCGGTTAATTTGAAATTTTTTTCCTATTTTATGCACTAGAAATTTGAGACGTTTGATTAAAATGTGCATTTCATTTGATAAACTGGGTTTCACAAGATCTTCTCATCTAAAGCTAATTTAAAGGACTTTGAGTTTAACTAAAATTTCGTTACTTACAATATTTCATTTTAGAATGTGTTTCAACTTCTTTCCTTTTTACCTTTAGTTTTTGTATGTAGAAAGAGAGCAACACAAGCATCTGGCTTTATGCCTCAAGATGTCCATGGTTTAGTTGCTGATGCTGAGCTTTTTTGTGCCTAAAATTCATGCAGAGATGCATGGATTGATTCAATGCGAAAATGCAGCTCAAATTTTGGGAAGAGATCAAGCTAAATCTTTGTTGAAGTGAATGGTTTGTTCGAAGGAAAAAGAAATATGTCTGTATTAAGGAAATGGTTTGTTCAAGCGACAGGATGTTGATAAAGCTTCGCATGGATTGATTCAATGTTCAAGTAAAGGAAATGTTGAACTGGAAGAAGTGAAGAAAACTATTCTGAATACTATTAAAGTACTGTCTTGTTTCTTCTTTCTAATTACATCAGATTTTAGAACAGATGCATGATTATCTACTTCTTTGGTTCCTCTTAATATTCTAAGTTAGTTTAAAATCTCTTGCAAATGATAATATACATCTTATGTTGTCTATATACTGTTTGAGTGTATTAATCTGATTTCTCTATGTTGAGGTTAGATACCCTTCTCTCATCCAAAGATAAATAACCTATACTCTGTTGAAGTCACATTGTTATAGTCATTTATAAATATGGGAAAAATGCATAAATGGAGAAGGGAGTATTCCAGGTGTCATTTTCTCTGTTCAACTATGTTGAGCAGGAACATCCTCACATGAACTATTTTAACATTATTACTACCATATGTTGGTAGTGTTTTTGCATTTTCTTTTTCAATTTTGGAAAAGATAATGGGCGTAGAAATTTCTGTTCTACTAGTATTTTAGTTTTGTTGTCGAGAAGCTTCATAAGCACTTTGTAAAGGACTTTAGGGAGAAAAATTACAGGTATGCACTAGTGGCAAGTTTGAAAAAAGTAGTATGCAAAGATTATGGGCACTAGCAAGAATAATGAACTTGTCCTTGTGGTATTTCTATCAATTGATGATCTGTATAAGATAAAACCGGATATGCCAAATTATCTCATGAAATTGTGTGTCAAAATGTGTGAGAACTCTTCGGAACAACAACTCGTCTAAATGAGTGGAAACTAAATCGAAAGATAAAAGCAGCTTGTCCATTATAGACTACTCAACATATTGCTGTTGAGGGTGTTAATTGGATTATATATAAAAAAGGTTTATTGCTAGTATGAAAAAGGTTTATATACTCTTTAGCATCAATCATAGTAATTCATGATGTGTTGAAAGAGTAGTTGTGAAAATGTTTTGTTTACTATCAACTGTTAAAGACCATTAATGCAAGTTTTGCTATCACTTTATTCGGTAGCAAATATTGTCCGCCCCAGCATACAACCTCATCATATTCTTGCAAATCTGGAGAGGTTTTTCCTCTCTTTGCAATATCTGGATATATTGACCAAAAGGTTTTCTAGCAAAATTGCTTTCTTTGAATGCCATGATTTCATATTACAGCAAAACTTGCTTCCACATGACTTGGTTTTTAATGTTATAGTTTTGAAGCTTTTTTTATAACTTGGTTAAAAAAGCTTGTGTTTTTCCTCATTGTAATTAAATTTTTCTAATTCACATATCCAGAAGATGAAGTTGATAGTGGGCCTTTGGCATAGCGATTGAACAAATGACATGATGAAGTTGGATAGTGTGAACTCCATTCATGAATAGTTTTTGGCATGATGAAGTAAATTGATCACACTCCATGCATGTAAATATTTTAGGCATTTAAATGAATATACAAGTAATGTATTTACAAGTAGATTGATCACACTCCATACTTGTTTTTTTTTTTTGGGCAATTATATGTATATACAAGGAATGTATTATATGTTTTTGGCAATTACATGTATATACAGTTAATTTAGTACTTGTTTTTTTGGCAAATGGTTTCTTTTGATGTGTTTGGATTAGTAAATGTTATAATATATGTTTTTTCTCCGAATGTGTATTTCATTAATATTATGTACAAGGTGTGAGAATATATAAAACATAGAGAAAAATACGACAAAAATAAAAATAATTAATTGCACAAAAGATTATTGCCTAGGGTTGAACCATAGGCAATAATATTGCTCATAGAGAGCAATTCCTACGGTTTAATCTGTTAGGAATAACCGTAGGCAATACTCAAATTTGTTGTTTTGGATTTCTGTATTGCCTACGGTAGTACCTATGGTTAAACCGTAAGAAATAAGTATTTCCTACGATAGAATAAGTATTGCCTATGGTTTTAAACCATAGGGAAATGCTACTTTTCCCTACGGTTTGTCCAACTGCAGGGAATAATACTATTGCCTACGGTCTCTAACCATAGGGAAAAGAAATTAGTATCCCCTACGGTTTCAACCATAGGGAATGATTATTCCCTTCACTTTTAAGCCCGACGTATTATTACCGACGGGAACCGTAGGGAATCTTTTCCCCATGGTTATATTGACTTTTCCCTATGGTTTTAAACCATAAGGAAAAATGTTGTTTTTAGCAGTGGATAATGCTTCAGAAGTTTATTCTATCAAGTTATTTGAATGGTACGTTGAATATTTAGTTCATTGTGTGAATGAATGTTTTGAGCTAATTAAAAATAGAGAGGTGAATTGGGTCTTTTGTTGTACAGTTTCTAACCAGCTTTTGGATAATTTTGTGGATCAAGTTGGTTTTACAAATATTGTTTAGTTAGTACTTCTGATCTTATTAATTAGAGCTATTAGACTATAGAAGTGCAAGAGTATTTTTACTGTTTGAACTCTCATTGATTAGAGAATTTTAAACTTCTCTTATTACATCTGTTTCTGAAATTGACTATGTTTTATTCCTCATTGAACATCTTGGTTATTGCTGAATCACTGTTTTATGTTATCTGAAATAAAAGATATTTGTATGTTATAAATTGGTCTGACACTTATTCTGCTAGAGCTACTTGAGAATAAAAATAGGTAAGTTTGTTTTTATATAGTCTCACTTTGTTGAATTAAATTGATATCTCTATATAGTTTGTTTTATGATTGGGTGCTTTATTACCCATTAGGTTTTACACATACTACCAGTTTGATGGTTGGTCTTGTTTTATAATTATTAGATCAAAACATGAACTGACACTTGACAAAATTTCAATTATTCTATTTACTTTCTTCATAATTGGTTTAACTAGTTTTAGGTAAATTTATTTATTTATTGTTGTAGAGGAGTTGAAAGGAAAATATATACTGCTACTCGTGGTACAATGACTAACTAAAAAATGTGTATAATATACAAATTAGTTAACAAGACAAGCTAGAATTAGTTGGTGTATTGGATGTGAAGAGCTTGAGTAGAAATTTCCCTGCTACCACAATGCTAACTGTACCTCATAGAGGTACACCGGTGGCGTACCATCCAACAAGGATGCCATAGTCGGCATCCACGTCAGGTGCAATATATTAGGTTTTAGGGTTTTAGAAAAGGTTTTAGGGTTTAGGGTTTTAGGCTTTTAGAAGAAAAAAAATGATTTAGAAAGATTTTGATTAGGAATTTGACATGGATGCACCTAGCATTACTCTTTAATTAAATACATACAATTGATTAGGTAGGTTTTCTTTCTGTACTTATCCATTGTTGGGTCCAACTATGATGTAGAGTTGGTGGTTTTGCTAGATACCATGCTCGACACTTGATAATTCACATGATTGCTTCATGTCACCAACTTGTTCTATTTTTTGCTATTTCAAACCTTCTACACTTTAGGTGAAATGTAACTTTAGTACCTTAACTTACCTTTACCTGGGATATGAATAAGGGTAACAATATTTTTGATGTTTATTGTACAAAAAAGATATGTGGATACAATATATATCACTAGCAGATAGTCATTTCTTGAGCGGTTTGAAAACCACCACTATAAGCTCCAAAATCGCCTCTAAAACATATAATGTCGGTTTAGGAAGCACCTATACAAAATATGTAGGTAAAAGTATATAGAGCCGTGATATAAGTACTGTGGATTTTTACTTCCAAGAACATCCTAACATGGCATTTGCGTTACAGTGAAGGTAAGAGATAAACTCGAAGATAAAATATGCAAGATTTTATTTTTCTAATAAAATATTATCAACTTATTCAATGGGTAAACCCTAAACCTTGATATTCTCTTACCTAGACCGCCAACTGTGCAGCCACAACATGATGTAAAACATCAAAGTAAAATCAGGAAGTACTTATATAATTTTTCAAGTAAATATGGGCGAACAAAACCGCCCTAAAAAATGGACCCTAAACACCTACTTTTATGGCATGTTCAAACCGCCTTTAATTCAAAACTTATAAAGGCGGCCCTTAACAATCAATAATAACGTCATAACCATCGGAGATAGCAATCGCCAATGCAGGGTCACTTACAGATGTGGTTTTTGCAACCAATACTATAAATTCTCGTTTTCAAGAGCCACTGTTTTCAAGAGCCACTATAAGTTCTCGATAATTTTTGCCACATTAAGTTCTCCATATTTTTTTATAGATGGTTTTAAACCCTTCGTAAAAATTTTTATTGGTGTGGTTCCTTCAATTATTTTTCTTTAGAGCGGTGATATAAGTAATGTGGTTTTTTACTTCCAAGACTTTATATTCTTGATGTGGCGTCTTTACATCCTTATGTGGTGCCTTTACATCCTGATGTGGTATCCATGTTGCAGTCCAGGTATGGAGAAAAACTCAGAGATTATCTACCTATTCTATGGGTTAACCCTAAACCCTAGATTTTCTCTTACTTAGACCGCCAACTATGCAGCCACTTCACGATGTAAAACCTTGACGTAAAATAAAAAAGTACTGGCATCATTTTTCTTTTCTATAAAATGTCAACTTATGTAATATAAATACAGTAAGGCATCCAAAGTGGTTGTTACAATATGTGAACCTGTATAATATTTATACAAACCCACACTAAAAATGTAAATATAATAAAATCATTCATATTCAAAAATTAATACAACAAAGTCGTAGCAGTTTTTCTACCAGAATCCCATGGTAAGAAATATAAATACACCTGTGTATGATAATACGACCTGTTATTCTTGTTACATAACTGTCTACTAAGGTAGTACAACGAAAGTTAGTATGACCAAAAAATTTCACTTGATAGAGCATAATTATAAGACATTCAAAACATTTCACTTGATAGAATGCAAAATTCATTTCAAACGTTTCAAACATTTCAAACAAATTCTATACACAAAATTCATTTCAAACATTTAAAACAAGAAAAATGATATCAACACTTTAACATTTTACAGTGAAGTTTTACATCTTGATGTGGCTGTCCTTCTTCAGCCCATTTCAGATAAGGTTTAAAGTTTAGGCTTCCCTATGGACATAGGAAGATAAGTTCTTATTTTATCTCTTACCTAGATTGCCATCAAGACACAATGTTATCACTACTCTTCAAAAAAATTCTATACACAAAAATCATTTCAAGCATTAAAAAATCAAACTTTTTTAAAAATATTGCTTTTTTTTTAGATGCGATCTCCTTTTTTTCTTAGATGAAAAAAGAGAGGATTTAGTCGGAGAAGTCGCACCCTTCAAGACCTCGTGCGTCTCGGAGAGTCCGTGAAAACTTACATCAGTTGCGCCCGCGCCCTCGCTTTATGGCGCACGCAACTGGTTTGAGATGGGCGAATCTGATTTCTTCCAATCTGTTTACTTCTCCCGCCATAAAACGTTCGATTATCTTTCAAACCCGAGTACCTCACAGGGCCGCCGCCGCCTCCTTATCAGTCAGTAGCGACGGTGATGACGGTGGCGGAGGGCGAAAATTTTTGATGCTATCCGACGAACAATTGATGGGTCAGTGCGAAATGAACACTTTCAAGGCGTCGGGGCCCGGTGGGCAGCACCGCAATAAGCGCGAAAGCGCTGTCCGTCTCAAGCACATTCCCACTGGAGTCATCGCCCAGGTTTGTCCTTCCCCTGTCGCTCGGTCGTTTTTCGCAGACCGTAATTTACAAAGACGTAGTTTATCTACCTCTCTATTCAGTTGCTTTGCTTAACAATTAGAACGACATAATAGCCTTCAAAGTTATCAAGTATTCGTCAACACTGGCTGCACTAGTACTAGATCCTTCGAATGGTGGGTGTGTGTCAAGTATTAATCGTTCATCTATTCTGGGTTCGGGAAAGTGTGCTTTTAATTTGCTTCGTGAGATTTAATTTTTCCAACCGCCCATATGGCTCATACTTGTTGCCTAGTGCATTTGTTCATTTAGGATGGAATAGGACTAGTCAAAGTATATGGTTTTTAGAATGATGCATATGGAGCACGTGGAAAGGTGACAATGTGAGGGAATTCCTGTAGCATCGAGCTTATTTGCCTCATGGCGCTTGAATATATAGGACCTCATTTGTTGTGTGAGCATTATGATTGCTGAAATAGGATTCAATTCATTTTGCAGGCTACCGAGGACCGATCACAACACAAGAACCGTGCATCGGCTTTGGCTCGTTTGCGCACTATGCTTGCCCTTAGAGGTTACTTTTTTTTTTTTTTTTCGTGTTGCTCCATTTCTCTTGTTATGCTAATAAATTCTGAATTGCCGTGCCTGTTTCTACTTTCCTAGATGGATTTGCATTCAAAAGAGTCAATGTGTGCTATAATTTCCTCTGTTCTGTTGTCAATCCATGATTAAGTAAATGCACTTGGAAGACTTGTATCCCATGTGAATTCAAACGAATATGACGATTTGTGCAAGACCAATTGGACTTATTTAACTTAGTTCATGACAACTTTACTATCTTTGAGTCTATGGGCAAATGGTTTAGTCTTCTCAAAGGTTGGTCTTCTTCTATTGGACTAGTCAGGAACAAGCTAGATCTTGAGAGTTATACTCCTCCCTTGGAGCTCCTTCAGATTCTTCCACCAAAGTCAACTATCAGAGAGCGAGATATTGGTCCACAAATTGGACCCAACAATTCAAAATTTGCCTTGGTATATGTATCATCTTGAATATTCTCAGAGTTACAATAAATGCTATTGTTTTTATTCTTAGGTAAGATATGTTTACATTTCCATGCCTTTTTCTGTAGGGAATGCAATCTTTACTTGATCTAATGGTCGCAGTTAATGGTTCTGTTTCTGATGCAGCAAAGTTGTTGGGGTAGATTTTCTGTTATCTAAAGCTTTACTGCATTCTTTTCGAAATGAACAGCTTAAAGCTGGAAGCTGAAACTGATCTTTTTCTAAAGCTTCACTCGTTGCTGTAGGCTAAGCACAGGTGCACTTTCACGTTTGATCTTATCTGATGATTCACTTAGAATGGAAGTAAATGACCTGAGGGCATCCAAGGTAGATATGAAGCATTTTCCTTATAGTGTTTTTGATGATCAGTTTAGCATTAAACTTGTCATGGCTCTCGGGTACCTATATTTGGAAACTTTGGATGATAAAGGAGACCTATATCAAGTTATTGACACGAAATATAGGCTGAAACCTCCTCCTTGCTCTGAGATTATGTTGCTGTATATCAGAGAGTACTGGTGTTGCCCCTTGTAATCATGGAAGGCGAATTTACTAAAAGTTCATTGATGTTGTAATTCTGTTTCGAAATAATACTTGACTAATATGAAATCTGTCAATTTGTTGAAAGTATTGACAATAAAACAACTGGGCTACTGCATCATGAGACCAGAAACCTTTTACATGGTCAAGAAAAATCCAGTTAAGACTAAATGTTTAACCAACTAACAAAAGATATCCATGATGTAGAGCTATTTTAAGTTTGCAAAGTCAACAATGATTGAAAGCAAAAACTAGTTAATTGAATGTATAGATGTCACTGCTGCATATAGAGGTGGCATAGAACCGGGTCGATGTTGAACCATGATAGGTTTGGGCTATTGATGATTTGAGCTTTATCTTGAACTATGAACCCTGCTCAAGCCTATGGGAGTGTCAAAGGAGTGGTGCTCTATCTCCCAATGCTGAAAATGAGGAGGATCGCTGTCCCCTTCTTGTTCCCTACTCTGCTGAAACAATTTTCATAGAGAGAAAAGGTACCTCCTTTCTTTCTATGAGGAGCAGGGGGCACCCCTATCTACCGAATGAAAAATCGATGCAAAAAGTAAGATGAGAAGAAGTCAGGAGGAGGAAAAGGTAGAAATAGCTGAGAGGAAAAATGAAGGGAGGGAAGAAGGTGTTGGCCCAGGTGGCTTCTTGAAAGGAGCTCAAAAATTGAGTACTTGCAGAAAATTTGTAATTTTAAAAGGAGCTTAAGAAAGCTAGAAATTAAATCAAACACAAAAATTAAGGCAGTACAACCATTAAAAGTAAAAAAATCAAAATTTTTGTTAGTAATATTCCCTTATTGGTAATCATTTCAAGAAATCTTGATTGAGAAATAAACTAGTAATTCTACCTTAAGAATCACATTGATGTTCTAGCCCTCTCAGACCTTTACAAGGTCAATCCCCAATTGTACTAGTCTCAAATTGCAACTAGATGTAGCTATAATGGGTTCCTCTTGTTCTAGATTCTGGTTCTAGAGGACCTTACGATTGTGAGTATCGGAAGTATAGTAGCTTAAAATAACTTGAAAGACTTGTTTGCGGGAGCTAATCCACTGTTAGTTAATTTGTACCTCCAACTTTTTGAATATGCAGAAGGTTTTTCAGAGGAGCTTGTCTAGACTTATATGTAATGCAGGAGATTGTGGAAGATCGAAAATCTTGCAAAAAAAATGGAACTCACACTTCTCTCTTGGACAATTGCTCAAACTCTTTTGAAAAAGGTTCAAGAACACTTTTGAGCACATCAAGGAAACTTGAAAACAAGTTAATTGATGATGGAATGTGCCAAGGCTTAATTTTGAAGCCACGGTCAACTTGTTATCCAGAAGGCCCACCAATCAACCTTCAGTAGATTTAATCAATTGAGTTGTCACTCAATCGATCAAGGCATGTAACAACTATATTTTTTGCAATTCTGCTTGGGTATAATCGATTCAACCTTCATTCACTTGGTCCGTTGAGGCTGCACACAGCCTTCTCTTCAGTTAACTGGAACAAAAACAACTGTCTTTTGAATTGATTGAAGGCCTTCCAGTAAGTGTTTAAAAGGTTGAAATCAATTTGGTCTTTGTAAAATCTTTCTAAAACATGTAGACGAGTTTGAAACTTGATTTTTCAGAGAAGTCCTAGAGCTCCTCGTGAAAATTTAACAATTTGGACTATATATTGACTATTATATTAGCTAAGTTTCTTGAATAGCTAGAATAGTCTTCAAGAGTCTTTCTTCATGTGGTAAGCTCTTGTTCCAGTTGACAGTTTTCCTGCTCCTAGGCTTTCTTTTGACTCGATCAACTTCTTTTCTTCCCTCGAACCTATGGATCTAAGGTTTTATTATCTTCAAAGTAGCAAAGGTCATAAGTCAGCGTAAGGCAGGAAGAGGAAAAGGAGAAATTGCATTCTTGACACTTGTTGAACCCATGTATCTTCCTAAAACTCGTGATAGGATAGATCCCATGCTAAAAGAGTTTTATCTGCTGCAACTTTTATTATTTTGATACCTGGTGACTTCCAATAGAGAATTCATCTGTAAACGAGAGAAGAGTGAGAGTTGCAAGCAGGAATAGAAGTGTATAAAATTTTTTTTGGCACCTTCCTGTTAGTGTGCGAGCTGGCAGATTACTCATTTATTTTTGAGGTAGGTTCTTTTTCAACTCACGAGCTGGACAAGGGACTTGCGCTTGGCTCAAGTTTGTTAAACTCCAAGCAACCCATGCCCAAGCTTCAATGTCATCTCTAGCTGCATTGATGTTACAGTTTCCATAACCAGAAAAATTTGTATTTATTGTAAGTATTGTGAGAAAAGCAATATTTTAATATCAGTATTTGTCATCAATTCTTTCAATTACATTCTTTAACTTCTTTGGATATCTATATATACACACATACTATGTCAACTATTCTGTTGGCGACTTCTATTTCGTTTAGACGGTGAACAATCATGTCAGGAGGTTTGTGTTTTCATTCATCAAACCTCCCTTTTTTCTCAAACAGTTAATTTGATGGGTAATTCTAGCTGCAGTCACTCATTCATATTTGGAATTCTTTCAGGGTTTGAGACCTCTGAAATGAGATTATCGTGAACAGGAGTTAGTGGCTGAAGGTGCTAATGACACCATGCTGGTTTCAGGGTCGAGTCATGTGCACTGTTCGATACTACTGAAGTGAGCCAGAAGACACTGATTAAGATGGAGAGTGTCATAACAATACAATAATGTATTAATGTGTATCTTAGAGCTGAACGACTGGAGAACACGAACCCTAAGTTTTACATTTCTGGCAAATTTCAAAATTGTTACTGCACTAACAGGATCTTTATTCATGTCTGTGTACCATCCGCCTTCTAAGAATATTTTCAGTCTCCAATATTGTCTAGCAGGTTTTGGAGCAAACTGGTTAGTTTCAGCGAGTTAGCAATCTTCAATTGTTTGCATGTTTGTATCACCTGTACGTGTTATGTATTTTATATAACTATCAGATTTTACGGTAATCAGGTAGTAAAATGGAATAGCAAGAAGTAACTAATAAATTTATATTTATATTATTTATATATGCCTAAACGTAAAAATAATCATAATCTAACTTAAAAAATAAAATATTAAAAGAATATCATATAATTATAAAAGTAAATTGTATCATATATATTTTAAGGTACATAAACAATCATATTCTTTCACTTATTTGGTGAAAAAAGGAGACGTTTTTTTTTTCATTTACTAGATGAGTAAATGGGAATATGGGTAAACTTTTTATTTAAAAATTCTCTACTCGTTCCATTTAGTAATCAAAAGAGTATAATTGACACTACTTACGACTCAAAAGGAGACACCTCTCAAGAAGGCTCACTAGCTATTTACAAGTATAACAACAAAAAAAGCTTAAACAGAAGTTCAGCTTTTTGCAAAGTTTACCTTCTTTACCTTAAGAAACAACTGAACCTTAAAGTGTAAGTAAGGAAATTATTGACTTAAAAATATCATACGATAACTTAGACAGCATTTGTTTATGATCTTTAATGGAAGACTTTTTGAGATGGGCTCTTTTGAAGAGTATTCTTAATTTACAAGAATCTTGTTTGGGTTATCTTCCGAAGCACAAATTTCATTATGTAATTAGAGAGCTTTCTTTACAAAGAGGTTTAATGAAACACATTTTTTTTATACTAGCCGCTCTTAATTTCATCCAGAAATCAGCTTATAAATTACTCCAGTGACGGTTATATATAATCAAGCATTGCCTTAACAATCACATTAACCATACAATGGTATGTTGATCATAGATCAAAACATTTGGGAGTACTCGTTCTGATCAAGTTAGAAAATGCCCATCCTCAAAATTAACTTATTTGAGAAAATTGTTTTTAATTTAAAAATGTTTGAAATCACTTACACGAAGTACTCTACCACGAGATTATAGCTGATGTAAAACCAAAACCAATTTGAAATCCTCACATCATGTGAAGTGTTAAATTTGGTGAAAAAGAAAAGCAATAGCAAGCAAAAACTGAGAGAGAGCTTCCTCAAATGTTGAAATAAATATAATGAGCTAATCTCATTAAAACGTAATTAGGGGGTGAGGAGTCCTCCTTATTGGTGAAAAATCATTTGAAAATTCTATTTGTACATTAGGGAAGAATCCCAGTCAAGAAGATCCAACAGTTTTAGGGACTGTTCGAAGAAACACTAGCAAAAACACTACGTCCGCTGGTGGGCAAAACGCGCCGGCGGAACAGGCGAAACCGCTGGCGGAATATCCGACGACGGGTAGACCCGCGCCGTCGGAAAGAGCGTAGGCGGACCACTCTGCCGACCTAAAAACCCGTCGCAGGACAAAACACCCGTCGCGCGAACCGACGCATATGCCCGTCGACGAAGTGACTCAATCTGCCGACAGACACAGACGCGTCGGCGGAAGGACTTCCTCTGACGCATAGTAGTGCGCCGGCGCAAAAGGTCCCCCGGTGCGCAATGGTGCGTCGGCGGAAAGTGCTTGTACGACGCTTGCGGACGCGTCGGCATAATTCATTCAGCCGACGCACTCGAACGCGTCGGCTGAGCCACTTCAGCCGACACGTGCATAGGCGTTGGCGTAGTCTATGCTTCGGCGGAGCAGTTCCCACGACGCGTCTTTGAGGGTCGGCGGTACTGTTTTCCTTCCACCGACGCGTGTAGGAGCGTCGGCGGAACGTTTGTTGTCTTCCACCGATGGGTGTCACCCGTCGGCGGAAGCTTTTTTTATAAATTTCATTTTTCGTTTTTTTTTCTTTGTCCAGTTTTCACTCCACTTCATCAATGTACAATTTTACAATAATGAAATGAGGCACATCGACAATGAAGAACAAGCAAAAATTTTTAAGTCAACAAAAAACAATTTAAATACATAAAAGATCTACAATGTCTAAATTTACAATGGCTATTTTTATTCCGCTTTTCTATAACAAGAATTATTTGCAGTTCTGTACACTACACATCAAATGATTCTTAGGCTGATTTTGCCGAGTAGATGTGATGCGGAGAGTTTGGCAGAAGGTAGATGAGCAGGATTCTCGACCATGCGTTTCCATTCATTACAGAATTTGGCAACGGTGGCTCCATCCACAATTATGTGGTCAGCTCCAACAACAACCTGACAACCAAAATATAACATAAAAATACAATCAATTAACAGACACCTGCTAGCATCATCAAGCTGCAAGAAAGCAAAACAGCATAATATGAGGATGCCAACTCATGCAGCTTCAACCAATATAGGTTCATATAAGACATCCCTCATTGCTTTTGATTAAAAACAGATCTTGCACTAAAAAACATGATCTTGCAATATCTGGGAAGTGTTTAAATGCACCAAATATTCTGAACGACTGCTAGTGCCATTTTCTAGTGAAAAAGTCCCTCAAGCAAACATGAACAAGTAAAACACTTCTAAGTAATTGCCATCAGTGCCAGCCACTAATTCAAATTTCTTCATGGAGTTACTAGGTGCCTATCCACAGTGCACACATACATTTACATTTACATTTACATGGAAATATCATACATATATAGCAAAAGAATGATGCAATCATGTGGGAAATAAGTTCATATTACTTCTTCCTTACATTGGCAATGGCGGTAGGAACCACTATCCCATCATCATCAAAGTGTGGAATTTTCTGGATCCGCCCAAGAGCAATAGTGGCAACTTCAGGTAAGTTGACAAGAGGACATCCAAATTTGCCGCCAATTGCTCCAATGTTGCTTATAGTAATGGTTCCCCCAGAAACATCTTCAAAGCTAAGCTTATTTTTGGATGCCATTTGTTGTAACCTCCCCAGTTCCTTCGCTTATTTGACAAAATAATAAATCTCAGCACAAACAGAACAGTAGAAGAGTAAGTGAAGAGACAGAAGATGCTATCACTGACCTCCAAAATGTTACGTAATTGAACTTTTTTAATGTTAGGTACAACTAAACCATAAGGAGTCGCCATGGCAACTCCAATATTGTGGGACCCTACCATGAAAGGCAATTTAGATTACAATTTCAGTTTAATCTCAGACTAAGAAAAAAAAGTGGTTAAAACCATCAAAATAAATTACAAATGACACATAATTAGCTCTTTCACATAACATACCTTTAAAGATCACTTCATTTGACGACTCAATAAGAGAACTATTCAATATTGGATATTTATCCAGAGCCATTGAAAGCGATTTAATTAAAAATGGAAGATATGTGATCTTGACTTTCTGCATCTGCCGTCTCATGCTTGAAAGCTGCTTTGAGTTTCACTAGTTTGTCAAAGTTTATCTCTTCCATAACATGAAAATGTGGAATATTTGCTGCCATTGTCGTAGACTTAACCATTGCACGCTGAAATCTAAATAAAAAAAAAGAAAGTAAGAACATAAAATTAGATTGTACTTGTCATAAGTTTCACAATGAAGTTTAAGGAAATAAAAGTTACTATAGCTAATACTGCCACACCATAACTTTGCAAACAAGTAAGCAAATTAAAGATGTGGAGTTTCCTAGCAACCGGTGGCTTCTGGTGAACACGCATAGCTTAAGATGACAAACATATGCACAACTGGATCCACCAGTTGAAAGGTGGCAACTCTGATGAACTGAGACAGAACTATATCAATTGGTAATACAGCTAGGACACCAGCCAGGGAGATTCAAAGTATCCAAAAAACTTAAAGGAGTGACTCGAGGTATGTCAACGACCACCCGTTCCTTGCAATGCTGAGACTAAAACAGATGGTCCAGGTTTATCTCCAAGATTTTGAATAGAAACTTACCATACTCCATAGAAAAATCACACAACAACCAGATGTTATCTCAAGCAAGTCAGTAGAGGCCTTACCGAAGTAAAATTGTCTTGTCCTCATAACAACGTTCAGTAACATCTTTTAGAAGACTTTGCATCTCCAACACTTCAGGATTAACTTGTGAAAAACCTGATGGTTCTTTACAATTTCCTCTATTAGCAGCATACTCCAACACATCTTCCATTAAGACTCTACTATCTTCACCTGTACGCTTTATGTCATTTATATGTAGAGCATATTGCTTAGCATGGGCTCGAACAGGAGGCGTAGATAAAACCCTTCTGATGTTACCATTGTTGAGAGCTGAACTCTGAGGACTTGGTGAAGAGTTCCTCACAATTTTCAATTGAGGACTGAAAATGACAATTAGGAAGGTGTAGCCATCTGGGTCGGCCGTACGCTGTAATTAATGTTTACAGTAAGTAATCAAGGCTGAAAATGACAATAAGAAGAGTTCCCAGTACTAAATCATATAAGTACTTGTTCTTCTAAGAATCGTGGAAGAGACTTCGACCCAAGGGTATGCGTTGTCTTCAACTTCTGTCGATTACGACTGTTCTACTCATCGATACCATGACTCTTAACATTGTCCCAATACTTAACGAGGAGAACCCAGTCTTCTTGGCTCATACCATGTATGGGACAAGTCTTAAGTTGTTCGACAGTCTTCCCATTATAGTGTTGTTTCTTATATGCGTCTCTGTTGTCTCTGATGATTTTCTGGAGTACCGGCTTGATTGCCTCCATGGCCACTTGCTCTGTGACTGCAACACCCTCCACATCCACAAAGTTATACTTTTCCTGCAAAAATAAAACTCAGTTTAAATATCCCAAGGCTGAAAATAAAACATTAACAAACACTTCTTATTTTGATAGCGTTAAACCAGGTTTGCAGCTCATGGGAGGGATAGTCACGCCACTGGAGATGCAACGGAAAGTACTGATCTGCCCGAACTACCGTCCCATTGAGATATGACAATGAACCCTGTCGACCCGAAATCATCTGCCCATCTCTGATTGTTATCGTCCATGGGTTATGGCAGAAACGAAGATGCTTTAACTTTCCGCTTCACACGCGGTTGTGATGGTTCAGCAACATCTTCTGTTTCTGCCCAGTCGGGTCTTTGTGTTTCCGTAAAGAACTCCCTAAACTTACGATTACACTCATCAATAATGTGAAAGAGCTAAAATTAGAAGACAAAACTACAAAAAAAAAATCTGTTTTTTGTTAGTACCCTTGTTTGGCATCTGTGACGATGATGCTAGTGTAGCTGGAGCAGAAGCCGGTGGAGTCGGAGTCGGAACTGATGTTGCCCGGGCAGGCCGAGTCGGACTCAGGACTGCTGTTGTTCGAGCTGGCCGAACTGCCCGAACTTTGACCCTTGCTAGTGACGGTGATGAGAAGTCAATGGGATGCTTCCTAGGAGGCATATTTACCCTGCAAATTTAAAGAGACGGGGATTGTCAGCTATCTTCACAAAATAAATAAAATGACATGTTACGATCAACGCTACAATAATTGTAATCTATCAAACTTACGCTATGTTACATTCAAGTCTGCAGGATCAATTCTTAATCCTGGACCCAAGTCAGTGCGTACCCACAAAACATCATCGGCTTGGTTAAATTCTGTGACGTCTCCGATCCCTCTGTCTTGTGCCAACAAAATGGCCTCATCTTCTTTGGCCCTCATATCGACGTTAACTAGAGGGATGTCGTATGTGTCTCGAGGTCTCCAACGACACACAACACTCCAAGTTGGATCAATAGGGTCTTTTGAATAAAATATTTGTTGATCTTGAGATGGATAGATGTAGGGTTCGTCTTCATACGTGTGATTTGACGAATTCACTAACGTGTAATCAAACCCCCATCATTAACACAACCAATGCCTTTCTTCATATCGAACCATCTGCACTTAAATATACTAATGGGACTCCATGGCCCAACGAAAAATTCGAGTACCATCTGCAGAACACCGTAAAATATCTCACTTTCTTCTCCCACAGTGGCAATGCCACTATTTTGAGTGGTCCGATTTTCATCAACTAGCTCTGTCTCAAACTTATAACCATTCCCAAAAAAACTTTTATACGACTTGGTTTCGCAATCGGGGCCACGAGCAAAATATTGTAGATCTTCTATCTCATCGCCCTGTTGCGGTAAATTTATCACCTACACAATTTAATGATTAAACACCTTAGGTGTCAACAGAGGGGAGACGCTTTAATGGAATAACATCAAAATTCTGTTTTGGGGGATAAACTCACCTGTGTTCTAAACCACTGCCCAAAATGTAAGTGTTGCTCTGTCTGTATCCGATGATCAGTCCATTGGGGGTGCAGCCTTCTCAAGTACTCTCTATGTTCCCTACAACCAAATGTGGAAGAAATTAATTAAGTTGTGGTATATTGGTTTTAGACAGTATAATATTTAGTTAGAGGACTAGAATTACTTACAAGAAGTACAGATAAGCCTCTGGAGTGTTGAATAGTCAAAACCTGTGGAGCTGGTACACATCATCAACGGTGAGCATATGAGGACGAGCTATCCCTAAAGGTCCTGGTGCATACCTTATCGGTCTACTAATCTTGGACTCCATCCCCTCAACATAACATGCCCAGAAAATAGTTACTTCTTCCATGAAGTGACCTTCTGCAATGGATCCCTCTGGCCGATTTCTATTACGGATGTAATTCTTTAATGTAAGCAAGTGACGTTCAATTGGGTACATCCATTTGTACTGCACTGGCCCTGCCAGTCTGACAGTAATGGTTACTGGCCATGTACTATGGCTCGACCCTATCCCAACCCTAAATGGGCTGAAACCGTCACTTGCAAGACCCAATCTAATGTTCCGGTGATCGGAACTAAAAGATGGATACACTCTGTCAAAGTGTTTCCATGCTGCTGAATCTCTAGGGTGAATCATCTTTCTAGCTTCAGTTGCAGGTGCTAAACCATGCCATGTCATAAACTCAGATGTTATGTTGGACATAAACAATCGTTGCAACTTCGGAACCAAGGGAAAATGTCTAAAGTCCTTTGCAGGTCTTGAGGCAGTCTGCACTCTCCCTTTTTTCTTGACCGCCCATCTTGAGGATCCACATCTAGGACACTTATCGAGATCTTTGAAATCATTCCTGTATAATATACAGTCGTTCGGAAATGCATAGATCTTCTCGTAACTCAAGCCCAAGTATGCCATCATTTTTTTTTACTCATACCAACTTCGTGGAAGCAAATTATCCGAGGGAAGGGCGTCTTTAAGAAGGGAAAGAACATCTGAAAATGCTTTGTTGCTCCATCTGTTCAAACACTTTAATTGGAATAAGTGCACCATGAAAGATAGTTTTGAGTATTTCTCACATCCTCCATATAGCGGCTTCTTCGCCTTTTCCAGTAACTTTTGAAATTTACGTTCTTCTGCATCATCAGGATCATTCGGAACGTTGTCTTCTTCCACATTGCGCATGAAAGCATCACCCAACATCCTTCCCATCTCCTCACCATGGCCAGTTGGCACATTAATGTCGGACTGATTTTGAGGTCGCTCTCCATTGTATGACCAGCTTTCGTATAGAGGGAAAAAACCCTCTAGGACTATATGGGTCTTGATGGTCTCACAGTCAAGGTTCTGTCCATTTTCACAATTCCGACATGGACAATGCATCAGACCATTGGCTTGCACTCCCAGCTGTTCTCTTGCATAATCTATAAAAAAATTGACTCCAGCAACAAATCTAGGATGACACCGGGCCGGCTTTGTCTTGTACTCATACATCAATCTCTTGTCATTGAAATAATTTGTATCCATGGTAATTATGAAAGATAATCTACATAAAAGAAAAGAATGGGTGTTTAACACTCAATTGGGTAACTCACCATGCCAAAAATCTTCAACGCTATGACTACCCACATATCTTTTTCTAAAGAAAAAATAAAATACGGTTGTAGTGGCAATGCACAAAACGGATGACAACCTCTAATGGAAACAGTAATGTAGTCACTTCTATAGATAAGTAAATCTACTTTATTCTCATTTGTTTTAGAAGGGTTGATTTTTTTGAACTCACATAACAGTCCACAAATACATCTGACTTTGCTTTTCCTAAAATAGCACCTTACTCTCTAGGTACCTAACTAGACCGAAAAGGCTATTGCAATGAATAAAGGAGCATAATCAGAGAAAACTAATAATTCTATGGAACGAGGCTACCAGAAAACAAAATAGCCTTGCAAAAAAACATTTGTGGGAAGCCATGGCCTTGAAAGATTTCACCTATTGGCTTTGAGAAACTAAAATCTAACATGGTGAAGAGCACCTACAGCTGTAGCCTTATCATGGATTCTCCAATGGAGAGATAGAGGGAGGGAGAGAATTAAAGAGTGAAACAGAATTTGAGAGAAAATTGAGACTAGAGAGAAATGAGACAGAGAGAGAGAGAGTCGGAGAAAATAAGAGATAATTAAAAGGTTAAAACAGAATTTGAGAGTAAACCGAGAGAGAGAGAGAGAGAGAGAGAGAGAGTCGGAGAAAATAAGAGATAATTAAAAGGTTAAAACAGAATTTGAGAGTAAACCGAGAGAGAGAGAGAGAGAGAGAGAGAGAGAGAGAGGAGAGAGAGAGAGAGAGAGAGATTTAAGTAGAGAGAAATCTGAGAGTCAGAGAAAATGAGAGAGAGACAGAGAGAGACAGTGAGAGAGCGGGAGGGAGATAGAGAAAAAGATTGGAGACAAAGAGGGAGAGAGAGATTGAAAGTTTGAAACAGAATGAGAAAGAGAGAACCTGAGAGTGAGAGAGAGAGAGAGAGAGAGAGAGAGGAATTCAAATAGAGAGAAGTATAGATAAGAAACAGATTTTGATAGGAAGTCAGAGAGACAGTTAGAGAGAAAACCAAGTGAGAAAGAAAGATAGAAATCCAAGAAAGATAGAGATGAAGTCAGAGGTAGAGAAAGATAAGAGAGATAGAGGGAGGGAGAGAATCAAAGAGTGAAACACAATTTGAGAGAAAACCGAGACAAGACAGAAATCACAGAGAGAGAAAGAGAAAATAAGAGAGAGATTTAAGAGTTTAAAACAGAATTTTAATTCAGAGAGAGAGAGAGAGAGAGAGAGAGATAAAATAAGAGAGATTTAAGAGTTTAAAACAGAATTTTAATTCAGAGAGAGAGAGAGAGAGAAAACCGAGACTAGACAGAAATCAGAGAGAGAGAGAGAGAGGGAGAGAGAGAGAGAGAGAGAGAGAGAGAGAGAGAGAGAGAGAGAAAATAAGAGAGACATTTAAGAGTTTAAAAGAGAATTTTAATTCAGAGAGAGAGAGAGAAAGAGAGAGAGAGAGAGAGAGAGAGAGAGAGAGAAAAATAGAGAGAGATTTAAGAGTTTAAAACAGAATTTTAATTCAGAGAGAGAGAGAGAGAGAGAGAGAAATAAGAGAGAATTAAAAGTTTAAAACAGAATTTGAGGGTAAACCGTAAGAGAGAGAGAGAGAGAGAGATAGAGAGAGAGCGGGAGGGAGATAGAGAGAAAGATTGGAGAGATAGAGGGAGAGAGAGAGATTGAAATTTGAAAAATATTTTGAGAATAAACCGAGAGAGAGAAATATTTAACAATGGAGAAATCAGAGAGAATAAGAAAGAGAGAGAACCCGAGAGAGAGAACCCGAGAGAGAGAGAGAGAGAGAGAGAGAGAGAGAGAGAGAGGAAGACATAAGGAGAGGGAATTCAGGGAGAAAACAAAGAGAAACAAAGCAGAGAGAAACAGTCACTGAATTACAAATTCGACACATGATTACACACCATTGATTTTGAGAGAAACACACCGGTACACATCCACCATCGATTCAACAAGGAAACGCACTAGTAAAATAATTATAAGAATCATTCAACCCATAATTAAATACCATGGAAAAATCATTCAACAAAAACAAAAATGCAACTATACAATCGACAACTATATATCAAATAACTAAAGATAAAAACCTTAACGAAGAATTATTTCTAATAGATGATACTCAGTAATTAAAACAACACTTACTGTAATGGAAAAGGTACTCGCTACTGTTCTGAAGTGGCTTTCGGGGACCGTAACCAGTCTCTGATTTTCGCCCGACGGTTGCCTTCTCTTGCTAGTGGTCAACAGAGGGTTTGAGGAAGGAGAAACTGTAGCTCAAAGGGAGGCAAAGAGAAAAATGGAGTGTTGTGAGAATAATGAGGAAGGGAGAAAAGGGGAAAAGAGAAAACTGGGAAGCAACAGAAAATTTATAGAACCAAAATAAAATTACCTGCGGCAAAGGGGAAGAGACTTCCGTCGACGGCGAGGAAGTCAGAGGGGTTCAATGTCGGGTGGCTGGCCGGAATGCCGAGCACGCCCCAGGAAATCGCCCCGAGAGGCTTCGGAAGAAGGGGGTTCTGAAACCCGCGGGCAATGTTGAAGTTGGGTCTTCGGCCGGAGGAGTGAGTGCTACGCCGAGAAGAGGAAAATGGAGAACTTTCCGGCGAAATGCCGGGGGAACGCCGGGAAACGCCGGGGAACGCCGGGAAACGCCGGGGAACGCCGGGAAACGCCGGGGAACGCCGGGAAAAGCCGGGAACGCCGGGAAAAGCCGGGGAACGCCGGGGGAACGCCTCTCGCTTTGTTTTCGCGCGCTCGTTTCCGTCGACGAGTTTCGTCGAAAGAAATCGATTAATTTAGGCCCTACACTATCTTCCCGTTACGCGCGTAACGCTGCGCGGGAAGTTTGGTCCAAATCCGACCCAACCGGCGGATTGCCTTCCTCCGTCGGTGGGTCAGAAACTCGTAAAATACGCCGACGGGTCATTAATGACCGTCGGCGGAAAGGTATTCCGTCGACGGATATATTTCAACCTGGCGGAGTTAACGTTTCTACTAGTGAAAGCTTTCTGGAAAGTTCACTTCAAGAGTTGAAGCATTACTGATTGAACCTCATGGAGCCTGCAGCCTTTTGCTCTCTAGTCAAGATTAATAATCGATTGGGGAGGCTCATTTCACCCTTTAATCATTGGATTTGAGTCTCATTGGAGCCTTAATATGTTAAGTTGACTGACTGCATCACTCATATTCTTTAAAATCAACTTTCTCATCTAGCTTAATGCAATGTAATGATTGACAGATCTAGAATTACATATTGTTGAAGGAAGTAGACGCAGCAAATGTTAACAAAAATAATCCAGCTGGTACAATTTTTTCCAGCTGATCAGGTAATTATATATAGTACTAGAAATGAGGAACAAAGAAAACATATTGGTGGGTTTTGTTTTTTTTCCTTAAAAACTGTCCCTGAAATGTACATTTTCATCTGATCAGGAAGTAAAGAACGGAAATAAATTAAGAAGAAAATACATGAGCATATACATATGGACGATATATATATGAACAGATTATAGAATAATCTATAATATTATACTAATTTCTTTAAAAATTTTGAGTATAAACAACTTGCAAGAAAACATATTGGTGGGTTTTGTTTTTTTTTCTTAAAAATTTTCAGCCTCTGAGGAAATTCCCTGTTTTGGTGCGTGGAGAAGGAAGCTGATCAAACGGATTGTAGTAATGGTAAGGCCTTCTCTCTTCTGCTTCAATATTCCGCAGAGACCTGCAGTCGTCTCGAGCTAATAATTCACCCACGTCATGATGATCTCCCGCTGGCTTTTTAGCTTCTTCTTCGTCGAATTTCACCCACACCGTGCATATCTTAGTCTCCAGCTTAGGAGAAGCGAACAGTAGTACTACTGGGTCTGGAGCTGCTACTACTTCACGATCATCATGTATTGAGCTGGTGGAGAAGTAGTACTGGTCCTCCTTCTCCTCCATGGTGGTGACGCAGTCCGGGGTGATGATGCGGACGTCGGGAAAATCAAGGTTGGTATAATATTTGATACTACTTGTAGTACCACTGACGTTCTTGCAGGCCTCGAAGAAGTCGGCAAGCCGGTGGGTCTGTGACGAAGCTCGCCGGAAGATGGCGAGGGCGGAGGGTCGGGCGCCGGAAGATTTCTTGAGGTCCAAGAAGGAATCCACTAGGGTGGTCACCCCTTCGCAGAAGCTCGCGTACACTTGGAACCCCTCCCTCAATACGTTGCACAGCGCAACCTGTTTTTAAACACTAATGACATATATAATTGTATCGTGTAAAGCCACCCACATGCCACATGTGTTATATTATTAGAATGAAAATAATCATGATTAATTTACTAAAAGCTGATGCTCAATCGATCAAAATTAAAAAAAAAAAAAGGGCTGAAATTTTTTGTGCTAATCTCGCTCTAACCAGTACTCCCATTCATAAGGGAAATCTCATCAATGAATTTCCGCCACCAATAATGCTATGCACACACATGAAGATACACATGATTTGGGCTACCCTCTCACGACGTCGTGCATAATTGGATATTGATTTCCAATCCAAATATATATATATATATATATATATATATATATATATATGCACCCACTGCCAAGAATAGCATTACTTTTTCCCACTGCCAAGAATATTATTCAAAGTTGGGTCTGATGTCAATATATCCCAAAATAACTAGCTACTTAATTTGAAATTATGTAAAATTGAAAACTTATTCCTCATTAATAAATTTGAATTTATTTACTAATTATCTCTTACACTTGGCTCTTGCAGATGAGAAAACATAGTAGAATATTTTTTAAAAATTTCCACCCACGCACGTCTCTCATATATATTACGCACTTAAAGTTGGGTCTCTGGTAAATCCCAAATAAGTTGAGAATTATTCTACTAATATTCTAATAATTTATAATTAATAACATAAAAAAAGAAGAAGCTAATTTCGTAACTACTTACTATAGCTCTCGTAATATATATATACCTGAATTAAGCGGTGAACGGGATCTTGATTATTCCCAGCTGGCGAACAATCCATGATTCGATCCAGAAAAGTCTGGCATCTGGGCAGAGTGTAGAAGATCATCGTCTCTACTGCGGATTTCATGTCGTCGTAATTATTTTTAATATGGAACGACGACACTGCAGCTGCTTGTCCTGCATGATCATGAGGTACCAAGCTGGGTTGGAGCTTCCCGGCCTGGTTGATCACCCACCCCATCCTCTCCTCCAAGAACCCCACGTACCCGCCCAGGAACCCGGCGAAGGAGTCGGCGACGCCGCCGCCGTCGCGACGGCGGCGATTCCGGTGCATCCACCTGAGGTCGAGGTCGCCGGAGAGCCAGGCGTTGCGGAGCTGGTGCTCGAAGTTCCGGTCGCCGCCGCGCATGAGCCGGTGGACGAGGAGGAGGGTCTTGAGGGCCACGATGGGGTCCCTCGTCCGGCGCAGCCGCCGGGATATTCGCCGGGCGAGGAACGGCGTGGACCCCGCCGGGGAGTTGGAGACGAGGAAGAGTATCTCGTGCACGTACCTCTCCTCCGCCGGACTCTCCTCGTGGCTCGTCGCACGCACCACCGCGATTTCCATCTCCGAGAAGAAGAAGGAGGCCTGATCCTCGCGCCGCCCGCCGCCGCCGGAGACGACGAGTACCGCGGCTTTCCCGATGGCCGCCCGATCCTTCAACGACCCCAGGGCTTGCCGGAGCATCGACGTCCCCACACCTAGTACTGATCCCGCCACCATTAAGTACTACTACTACTACTACTACTACTACTACTACTACTAGTGGGAGGATCAGGTCGATCGAGAGCTAGCTAGCTTATTCCTCTAGCTCCAACGCGTACAATATTATGAGTACTAGCTAGCTCCATTTTCCTTTTATATCATGAATTATATATACCGGGCAGGCTTTTCATTCTTTGATTTAATTGGATTGACATTGATTAAAGAGAAGACTTTGCTTGGAAGCTTAATTTGACACATGTCAACTCCAAGATTAGATTATAACACTAGTACTACACACTTTGAAAAAGTACTACTACTCATTAAACATTAATGTCTAATGAAACTGATGAGTACAAGAAGTAATTAATCAATTACCCACTTGCAATTAGTTTCAATTTAAATGACATGCACACTTGTCATATATATTCTATATTCTCTTATTTGCAGTAGTACCCATGAAACAACTTTTTTAATTTACAATTAATTTTAAGAATGCGAATTATGGATCGAATTACGGCATCTATTTTTAAAGAAAATTTAGCCTACTATTTACCATTTATTAATTACTTGAGGAAAATATTGGGTGAGTTCAATATTTGATTTCAGTCGGGGAAGGATGAGGGAGATGTGGGTAAATGCACACTTCCATTATGGCTTTGGATTCTCTTCTAAGCATGGGGCGGCAAATACTCAATGGCCTTCATTATAATTCCTTCTTTTCGTGTAGTGAGATTGATAATGTCAAAATCTAAAGAAGAAAAAAAAGAGAAACAATAAAAAGAAATTAAAGAAGACCATATATATATAGAAAGAGAGCCCTGAGAGAGAGAAAGAGAGCCCTGAGAGAGCCATGAGAGAGAGAGAGAGCCCTGAGAGAGAGAGAGAGAGAGAGAGAGAGAGAGAGAGAGAGAGCGCCCTGAGAGAGAGAGAGAGAGAGAGAGAGAGAGAGAGAGAGAGAGAGAGAGAGAGAGAGAGAGAGAGAGAGAGAGAGAGAGAGAGAGAGAGAGAGAGAGAGAGAGAGAGAGAGAGAGAGAGAGCTGAGAGAGAGCCCTGAGAGAGAGAGAGAGAGAGAGAGAGAGAGAGAGACTTTTATTCTACTCCATTTAGGATTTAATATATATTCCAAGTCAAACACGTACAGGTAGGTTTTTGTGCTCGTGGGGGGAGAATCACATCCTTTCAAGAGAGAGAGTGAGAGAGAGAGAGAGAGAGAGAGAGAGAGAGAGAGAGAGAGAGAGAGAGAGAGAGAGAGAGAGAGAGAGAGAGAGAGAGAGAGAGAGAGAGAGAGAGAGAGAGAGAGAGAGAGAGAGAGAGAGAGAGAGAGAGAGAGAGAGAGAGAGAATAAGGTTCCAATGCATCAAAGTCTCTTCCTATTGGCAATCAAATGCTATCAATATTCTTGACTAGGGAGTTTTTATCTTTTTTTCTATAGATTCTTCCATCAACATCATCATATCTTGTATGGAAGGAAAACCAAAAGGACCTAAACAGAGTCACCACTCCACTTGAGTAGAAAGAAAGAAAGAAAAACAAAGGTTCTTTATAGCATAGCCTTTACTCTTGCACCCAAATCTCTTCTCAAAGCATCTGATCCAAGTGTGGGTCCCAAACATATATAATTATCTCGCTGTGGTGCATGCAGTATAAACCTCTACATGTCAACGCATATCTTTACATTCACAACTTAGGACATCCTCTTTGTTTGTTTCCTTGTTCGGTTTGGTTTATAGTAAGTGTCAGTTCAAATATTGACAAAGAATGTACTTGTAAGGTGGTTTTACTTTTCAATACTGGCCTGGTTCAAGAAACATGTCCCCATTCACTTCGGTTTTTATTTTAGTGGGATGTGAAGCTACTGAAAGGATTGAGACCACGGAGAAAGAGAAGAATTGAGACAACTGAGAGGAAGGTGAGAAAGGGCCCCACTAGCTAGAGAGGGAAAAGTATGATTAAGTTATTATATTAGTCATTTATTTTTGCTTAAGTTTTTATCTTTTCAGTTAATAATTTATTGCTATTTGAATTCATTAAATTTATTATCTTGGAGCGACATATAATACTTTTCTTTATGCAACAATAAAGTTCTTTGCATCGTAGAGTTAGGTTTAAGATGATTAGCGTAATGATTTATCTTCTTATTAAATCGTACTTATGTCAAGTACTAAGAGCCAAAGGATTTGAAATAAAATTTTCAGCCCTGGTAGATATTCGAATAATTTTACCCGTTTATCTATTTAGTTAAAAAACGAAAATAGAAATACTTATTCCATATCACGAAGTTAGGTTTAGATTATGAGGCTGACAATTTTAACCCTTTACCTATTCTAATGTAAACCAATTACGGAAGGTAATGGATACAAAATGAAAATTCATACTCTTAATAGGTAAATAGACAAGATTAACCGCTTATCTATTTTTTATACGAATTTGCTAAATCAAAACTTGTCACCCATACCTATTTACACTCTCCCTCAATTTAGTAAGCATCTTGGCCCAACCTATAGATCTTGATAACCTTAGGGAATTAACATACTTTCTCATACTCCCCTCAAGTTAGTAAGCATGATAGTCCAATCTTGTTAAAGAACAGAGAAATTTATAACAAATATCTTAATGATAACTACTGATCTTGATAACCTTAGTGGTTGTCAAGTGTTCATTATCTGCAATCGGTATTTGTTTTCTTTTCAAGCAAGCTCACAAGTTATTACAAGAAAGGGGTTAAACCCTAAGCAATTCCAGAGACTGGTATAACTGAATTCTGGATATTTATAGAGCTCTTATGCTCTTTATATTTGTTGCAACATGTGTGTAATCAGAAGTATCAGAAATTAAACGGTTAGTTTATCTGTCAAGAAAGCAGACATCCATGTCCCCATATTAAATTAACCAAGAACAAAAAAGCCTTTAACATGAGTATTACTAGTAGAACAAAAAGCCCTCTCCATGACTTTCCATGAAATCTTGCAACCAGGAGGGCAACAATAATTTTATATGAAAGATATCAGGCGCCAATTTTCAGTATCCTTTCTGCCAATAACAAATCATCAGGTGTTGTTACCTGCAGGCAAAAAATCATTCAATGAGCCTTGATTCCATGATAAGAAAGCTTTCCGCTGAAGCTTTTCACGGAACCAAAATAGAGAGCAACTGCAAGACTTATGTTCATTATATAATACAAGCATAAATATTACGCAACAGACTTAGCTTTTGCTTAAGACAACTACCTTGATATTTGTATAAGATCCTTCGGTGATGTAAACGGGATATTTCAGGTGCTCTACAATGGACACATCATCGGTCACTTCCAGACCTTTTCTGCATGACAGAAAAATTTCTAGTGACAACTTGCAAACAGTGTTTTAGCCAACACTGAAACACATTTGAACTCTTAAGATCCTTGAATTATGACAAATGGCAAAGATCAAACTAAAACATCGTCATGAAGCAACCCCTCTTTTTCCCTAAGCCACTGTGAATGGTAAGCACCAAATCACTTCTGAACTTTTGAATTCTCCCAGTGCAGTTCAGTTAGTCCATCCTCAATTTATGACAGAAGCATGATCATAACTATAACAAATTTTTAACATTTTTTAACACATCATCTACAAGAATCTCAGCAGAATGGTGAACTTGCCTGTGGACAAGATCAAACCCATCTTTAAGTAAATCAGGCTTGATTACCTGCAAATACAAATATAGTAGCATAAGTCTCTCATAAATATTAAGTTGAATAATGTCAAAAAATGGAATCTGCTCCCTTCACTCCAAAAGATTTATGTAACATAAGGCACATAATTTATAATTCATTTTCATGTTATGCAGTGGATTAGCATCTGTAAAACATGCCACTCAGATAACATGAAAGTGGTATAGGGTTCAAGCTCGACTCCTAATAACTCCAGCATCTTTTGACTCCTCTCTGGCAGCTTTCTCTTCTTGCCAATTAAGGGGTTGATTTACTTGTTTGTTATTTGTGTTGAGTAGGGTGTTTTAGACATTACAAACGTAATATGTAAATAAGATGATTAATGTCATCTTCAACCCACTTCTCTCCGATTCTAAATGAAAATAGCAACTTTCTCACCCTGTGAAATTTCTTCAATCTTTAATTTGCTCGATTCTAGAAGAATGAAATTAAGATCAAAATGAAATGAAGGCCCTTGCATCATTTACCTGCGGAGTTTGCATTTCCCAAAGTGTTTTCCTATCCAATGTCCTGACCACATAAGACTCACTGTTTGCCTTCAATACAAGAAGAAAATAATGTCACTAATGTGATCCTTTTCAAGCAATTAAAATATCATTGTTAGAAAGAAAAATATTATATGCAATAGACTTGAGACTATGAAAATAAAAAGGGTGCCTGATTAAATGAAAAATATCAGATTCGTAAATACAAATGCATGCCATGTAGCTCAAATATATCTTGGAGCTGATACCATGTATAATTTGAAAGAGTGCTGCATGCCATGTGCTAACAACTTCCATCAGTATCACCTACCTCCTTGATTGTAGCTTTAACAGGAACACCCAGCACAGCAGCCCCAGTCAACCAGGCATCCTTAAGAACCTACAAAAGAAAATACAGTTTAGACGTTTTAATAATCAGTACAGTAGCAATTCATAAATCAGAAAGTAAACTCAAAAGAAACATGTACGTATATCAAACTTATCCAGTAACCCAAGTTTGTAGCTAAGGATTGATGCATATAAACCCCAAAGCACCATTCCCAAGGAACGACTTCCACTTTTAGTCCAAATATAATCATCAGATTAACATGTTTCATTTATGCCATTTAACAAAAAACTGACATGACACACTTTGCTACGAATTGATAGTGGTTGATGTCTAAGAATTGGTACAAACTTTTTTAATATCTTCAGATGTTACTAAAGGCCTTGCTGAATCATGGATGCAGACAAGTTTTGAGTCTCCATCAATTTCCTGCATTAGGTGCAACAAAGATAGACTAAATGAGCTGGTGAATTACATAAAGAATTTCCTAACAATAATCTTCAAAATTCAAGTTCATGCACAATGTTGCAATCCATTGGAAATACAAACAGCAAGCATAGGTTGAAATCTATTATAATTTTCATATTCAGAAAGCGATCTTTCACCAAAGTTATTTAGCAGCTCGAAGTCAGCTTGTTATCATTTCTCCCCTTTTTTTTGTTGGCTAGCTAAACTCTAAGTCTGCTCATAAGATAAAAGCTTAACTACACGGTCGAAATTTAGAAGTGCTTTCTATTTTGTGTTGTGGTTGTTATACTAGTCCTTTTCATATAGACACATTTAGAACAAGAAACTTTTTCAATAAAAAATTCTTGTCATCTCTATCTTCTCTTATATTTTATTTCATTCGCACAAACAAAATCTCTTGATCATAATGAAAATGCTGCTTGCAGTATCAAAGATGTGATGGATATACAAGTAACTGAGAACATCCATCATTTTCATGTGCCAATTAAAATCTAAGAATTGACAAAAGAGTTAGTAAAACAACCAAAAGACAGACTAGACTCTTAGTTCCACATTTTGAAACATTCAGAAAAACCAAAAAATACTTGACATCATAATTAACAATTAATGTCCACCTGAAGTCCACTGAATACTTGACATTATAATTAATATTTTCTCTGCACCTGAAATCCACTGAACACAGAATCTTGTCTCTCCTTCCCAGGCAGTGCAAATTTAAGGGCTATTGGTATTTCATCACTTGTATCTGGGAACATGGACGCATTAATAATAATGTAATTAAGCAGATAGTGCAGAAGTCAACTGGGAAAAAAAATACCTTTCTTCAGACTTCTATTATATTTTTTATATTAAAAAGGTAAAAAATAGTAGAGAAGAAAGTAATAGCCTCCATAGAAATCAGTGAGTCAGCATAATTATCTGTCATATTGCAAAATCACTTGCCCTGAACTTCCTCAATATATCCAATAGCTTCCATGGTAATGGAAATTCTATTCTAAAAATATCCAGTACAGTTGGCTGAGTTGCATTCAAGATCAAAATCCTTGCCCTCCTAGAAATATATCAGCCATCCCCATCATCTTGGCTTTGACCAACATGAGATCAGCAACATGAGGTCAACAATGCCGACCCCAATCTTTCCTACACTTCAGCAGCAAAATTTTCTTTTGTACTTAATTTCTCAACTTTCAATTAATTGGAATATCATGCATAAAGCTACAACATTGAGAGGGAAGTATAAAGAGACTGCACCGTCAACAACTAGTAGGATAAGAAAAGTGCAACAACAGCAAATTGTGGGAAAAGAATTATACAAATTCAAACCCTTCCGGAGTCTAGATAGCCAGCTGCATCCAAGATCAAACCATTCAAGGGTTCCCTCTTGCCAACGAAAAGAAGATAAAAGAGTACATCAAATTCTCTAATGCCCATAACATAGAAGGGTTTGAAACACCATTACGCATGGTTCAGAATTGCTATTACCAAGAACTATGACAAACAGCCAAATTTCTGACCATGACTATGCCAAATTTAAAGCTCAACAAAACTTTGTCCCCTGACAGTTTTATCCAAAAGAGGCTTCAGCTGTACCAGGAGTTAACTCAAAAATGATTATTTAATGCAAACCAATGCAAGGAGCATGATAAAATCTTCATGTTGAAAGATGATAATATCATCATTATGTTACGATTACTATTTACAGAAAGAGTCTCACAGCGTGAACAGTATTTGAGTATTCGCTGTTTGTCTATGTTGTGACAGATTATGCATTATCAATCCTGTTAATATTCTTTAGGATGCAGCTGCCAACATTTTATTCTCCAATTGGGAAAAAAACAGAAAAGGGAAATAACATGGGGACTTTATGCTGAGGTGAAACAAGCATATTCCAAAAACTAAATGGTAAATCACTAAGTTTAACATTGCATCAAAAGGAAAAAAGTAGAAGATTCGCAAACCTTCAAATACATCTCTATAGGATGGATCACATACTACAACAATTTCTTTCACTTCAATCATTTGCGAAAACGTGTGTAAACTGCACAAAAACAGGGGATAAATAAGTATAGAGGAGTTCAGATGACACCTAAAGAGACAGAAACGACCAAACAGAATAATGGGTGAAATTTTACTGGATACAATTGTTAACACATACCTATACAATGCAATAGGTTTGCCCAGAAGTGGAAGATATTGTTTTGGCATATTTGCCTTTTGCACAAAAAAACAAAATCATTATATATTAGTTCAAGTATTTGAGTTTCAGTTCCAGGTTTGGGGTTTAAATCAGTTCTATTTTAATTCTATATTCAATCGTGAAGAGCACTTTATATTGAGCATGAAAAAGGAAAAGAAAAAGAAAACAAAAAGGCTTAAGCATACATAGTTTTAAAAAAATTATTATTTGCGCATGACATTTAGAAAGTGAGAAGCATACTCGGGTTTAATTCCAACACATATTCTTCAGCGTTATCTTCATCATGAACGAGCCAAGATACCCACAAACGAATAAGAATTGCTTAGTCGCTTTTACTGAGAAGAGTAAAAGGGTAGCTTACCCCCATCCGTTTTCCCTTTCCTCCAGCCAATAGAACCACCGAAACACTTCTCTCTTTCACAGTCCGTAAACTCTAAAAAAAAAAAAAAAAAAAAAAAAAAAACCATTCTCAAAACTCAGATGCTTTATATCATTTCCAAATTCTTAAGTAACAGATGGCTTTGAAATTCCCATTTATCTTATAGTTAATTTATTTAATTTCATGAACATTGCGTCCGACCTCATCACCTGCTCCGGCTTCCGCAGAGCACTCAATCTTTGTAAACGGAAACTTCTCTCTACGTAAATAATTGACCCTTCGACCTGAAATAATCCAACAAAAGAAATGTACTTATAAACCAAAAGAAATTGAATAAGAACCCACAGAAACGAGATTGAGACGTTGCAGTATTCCTCACCCGATGTGATTGAGCTTCGTTGAATGAGTAGAACGCGTTCAAATTTTGAAGGGAATTTGCAACCAATTTTAGGTGAAGACAAGAAAAAATCTAACCGAAGCGCCATTGTAAATCCCACGACCTTCCTGTTCTCCGACAAAAACAAAGAATGGAAATGCAATCCGCGAACTTTGGAGCCCGAAACGAGAAGACTGCTGCGACTTTGGATATCTATATTCACTTATAAAGGACAGAAAAATAACCCATAAAATTATAAAGCATAAAAAGATAAAACATATATTACTCATATATGTAAAATAATTGAGAATAACATCATTTTAATATGAACATATGATATTTTGATCATAAATATACTTAGAATTCTATTGAGTTACTCTTATAGATATTTGGATAAATCATCTTAAAAAGGGAAACAGTCATATGAATTATGATGACATATAAAAGAGATATTCTTATTAAAATTCTAGGAAATATTATGATTACAATTTTTTTTATTAACATTAAATAAGTAAACGAGAATAAAGTAAGTATTATCCGTTTATTTTCCCCATAATCTAAAAGTAAATAGTGAGTAGAGCTGGATCCATTCTTTGGAGAATATTAGTCTGAAGCAAAAACAAGAATTTTTTTTAATGGGACATCTTTTGCAATTTCTAGAGAGAGTTTTTGAATAAGATTATCTAATTCTAGGTAAGGTAGTGAGGACGACGTTACGTTTCACTTGAAGAGTACGAGACGGTTCCAAATAGCTAAAATAGAACCGGTGTGTGACATGAAGCAATATTAATGGTATGATAATAAATCATGTGAATTATCAGGTGTCAAGCATTGCAAGTAGCTACAGTTCCACTAACTCTACATTGTTGCTGGACCTGCAATCGATATGGGAAAAAAAAAAAAAGAAAGAAAGAAAGAAAGAAAGAAAGAAAGAAACAGCTACCTAATCAATTATATGTATATAATTGAAAAGTGGGAGCTGGTAGATTTCTCCTCAAACTGATCACCAGCTAGTGCTAGCTTTTCTTAATTACTAATTAGTATACTTTGTGCATTTCTTAATCAACCACATGACCATTAATATATTGTATGCATTTCCTCTTGGGAACTCTACAACAAAAAAGAGTAAATATACCTAAAACTAGTCAAGCCAACTATGAAAAAAATTAATGGAATAATTAGAAAATTGCTTAGTTTAGTCGGATTACAATGGGTTAGACCAATCGTTTAACCATTATATATATCATCGGTATGTGTTGAACATCGATAGTAATCACACAAACTGTTGAGTTGTGTATGTTAGATCCATATGGATATTTTGCCTCTTTAATTCCTTAATTTCAAGGATTTTCCTCTAAACCGGACGGATCCAACTATAAAGATTTGTGACTAAATATTTCAACCATTAACATTTGAAATCTGTTTTACCTTCTTCCTTATGCGGGAAATTAATATAAATTAAGATACTTAATTTCTCTCTTTTATAGAGATTAACCAATACACATTGTTGAATAAGGAAGAAGTAGGAAGGCTCCCCATAAGTCTAATTAAAGGTGCAACACCTCCACTAAGTCTTCAGTCAAATTATTTTAAAGGGCTGTTTTCAAATGAGAAGCCAATTCACTCATTTTAACTTATCTGACAAGGCTCGTAATAGATTGTAAATCGTTTTGATTTGTTTACACAAGTCTGAAAAAAAAATGATTACCATATTGTCTTGTAAATTGTAATACAAGAGCAGAAACCAACTACAAGTGATCCAAGTTATATATCCTTCATGTAAAGGCAAATGCACCTGCAAAATAAAAAAAGAAAAAAAGAAAAAGGTGTTTTACACAAAAGCATGTAGCTCTTTTTTTTTTTTAAAGAGAAAAGCATGTAATTAACTTTCACTTGAATATATTACAACAACATGGAAAAATTAATAAATCTGAATATAGGTCTGAATTCACCAATTATTTTATTATCATTTTATCTGCAAGAACTCAAAAATTAATTAACTCTAAGTAAGTAGGACAAAAAAAAGCAGGGGTTTTTATTTGCAATTTCAGTTTAATTTGGGCAGTGGCAGCTGTTATTTTGATTAGTGTTTTGCTGTACTCTATTGGGCCTTATATATATTATTAGTTCAAAGTCCCAGTGAAGTTTATTTTAAGGTACGTACATGTTTTGTATTTAATTTAGAAAGAATTAAGCTGGAGCTTTGACTGAGAAATTTTAAAGTGATTTTCAAAATCAAGATACAAAACCTTCTCAGCTAGCTACCTATATATCCATCACCGAGTAATTGGGTTTCTCTATTACCCTCATGATTGATAATTAGAGTCAGCAGCATTATCAACTCTCAGCTAGGATTAACGAATATGAATTAATGGGCATCAACCTGCAGTACTCCTCTGTTTATGTAGTACTAGTACTGTTAGTGCGTGCAGCATCGCTGGGCGCCAAGTCAGTGTGAAGAGAAAAACAACCTTAATTAACTGACTGAGAACGTCCTTAATTCTTTTCCTTTTCCTGTCTAACCAAAAGTTTTCATGAAAAGCTGATGAGAAACAGATCAGACATATTGGGTTATATAACCTTGAGAGATCCTTACGCGCGCATATATATATATATAAACATGCATCTTCACGAGAGTTCCATTATAGACAGCAATAAAGCAGCTTCAATATCACAAGAAAGTGAGAGCTAAAGACAAAAAGGAAACAAACCCACTACATTTGAACCCACCTTTAACTACCAATATCACAAGTTAGTGGCCATGATGCACATCCCAACTCAAAAACACATGATGACTCAACCCTCTCTAGCTATCATCCCAAGATACATAAGAAATTAGTCTTATGTACTACTAATTGATCAGAACCGGGTATGGTGGAGGAGATACAGGAAGAGTTTGAGCTGAATGAAGTAAGGACAAGCTGGAAGGCTCGGTTGGAAGCAGGTTAAATTTGTTCTCAAGGGAGTTCGGATTGGAGAAGACGAATAACAACAGTAGTAGCTCGGCGTTGAGGATTAATCCAAAAGATGATCAGTACTGCTACCAAGGCTTCGTGATAAACCCCAACGGAAGGTAAATATATGTTAATCCATCATCTTGTATATATATATATCCTCTATGTTGTAATGTATATTGAAGGTAATTAAGATGGGTTTTAACAACAAGATAATTTGCATGGGAAAGACTACATTAGAAGAGAAAACTGATGTAATTACAAAGCGTCATGTGCTGTTGCATGCAAAATTGCAGAGTCTACAAATGTTGGGTGAACATAATATTCGTGTGGTCGATCTACTCCTCCTTCTTCACCCCAGTGGAGTTCGGATTCTTCAGAGGCTTGCCCAAACATCTCAAGAACCTGGAGAGCGTTCAGTTCGTTTTCTTCGCCGATGTCCTTCTTCAATTCTTCGTCGCCTACACAGATCTCCACACCTACAAAATGATCTACGACAGGAAACGCATCGCAATCCGGTACTTATAAACTTAATTCAATTAATATTGATTATCAATATTAATTATCTCCCTCCTGCAGATTTCTATTTAAATTAATCAAAATTAAATCTCCCTGGCCTCAGCTACGCAAAGAGCAGCTTTGTCTTGGACCTTCTCGGTTGCTTCCCTTGGGATTTCATCTACAAGGTAATTATATAGCAGATTGGACGTTTATGTAAGAAATTCATAAAGAAATCATGTTTCTAATTATCTTCATAAAACATGCATGAAACTAAACACCAAAAAAATACGGTAAGTCGAAAATCAACTCTAGCTGGCGATGGCTTAAATTTGAGCTTCTGAAGTCTGTTTTGATGTTTCTATGCTCTTGATTTTGTTCATGGCCAAAAAAGGGTATTTAGAGGGGAGGGTAGTCCTTAGAATAATCAAAATTCTAGGGAGAATTTAAAGTAACCGACGCTTTTCTACTATTAATTAATAGCAAATTTACTGCAGGTGATGGGACGAAGCGAAGCGATCCGATGCCTGATCTGGATCCGACTGTACCGAGCTAGAAAGGTGAAAGAATTCTTCAAGAGGATGGAGAAGGACATCAGGATCAATTACTTGTTCACCAGGATTGTGAAGCTCATCACGGTCGAGCTCTACTGCACGCACACCGCCGCCTGTATCTTCTACTACTTGGCCACCACCATGCCACCGGCGCGAGAGGGTTATACCTGGATCGGAAGCCTGCAGCTCGGGGATTACAAGTACATCAACTTCAGGGAAATCGATTTCTGGAGACGATACATCACCTCCCTCTATTTCGCCATTGTCACCATGGCAACAGTAGGTACGTATACGCTCCATATATATTTCTAACCTTCATTAGTACTATACAGTTCTTTGATATTGTATAACTAATTCATCATCAGATATAATGTGGACTAGCTAGTAAACTGAAAGTATTAGTCCAAGATTTTTTCTGATTAATTAATTAAATCCCATATTCTCTATATAATTAATTGTATGGTTTAATCATAGCAAATCATTAATCACATATATATTTGACTAATGTTTTTAATTGGTATATTTTTTAATATTAAATTATGCTTTTAAGATTTTCTAAAGTTTGACCACCTTGTTATTGAAATTTTGATTTTTTACCTTTACCAATTGGCCATTACTGTAATTAATAAATGGGTGATCATATTATATTAGACACCCTTCACCTATTATGAAGAGTGATCGAATAAGCATAAATATATGCAATCAAATAATTAAAGTTGATAATTACAATAAGCCTTATAAGAATGTTCTAATAGTTAACCCTTACTTCTATTTAATTTATTAATTTATTTATGAATTATACGCTAATAAGATGATTAATTGACTCTTAATTTGATTGAGGAAGGGGATTAATTTGAGAAAAATTAAAAAAAGACTCATATATTTCCTTGAGAGATATATTTTTTCTTTTTGTGGTGGATAAAATTAGACATAACATTATTAGTACAGTATATTAGCACGAGTAATGCTATATCTCACCTCCCCCTCTTATGTGGGTGGACCCACATCAGAAATCGAGGTGCCATAAATGCACCCACATAGGGGGGAGGTGGGACGCTAAATGCGCACCCCGAGGGTGCGCATAGCATTATACTGATCTATTACCACACCTTGGCTTCTTTAATGAAAGGAAAAAAACACAAAAATATAGTGTTGTGTGTGTGTGTATTATTGAGAATTTGTTGTTTGCGCTTCTATGCAGGCTATGGTGACATCCATGCAGTGAACATCAGAGAGATGATTTTCATTATGATATACGTCTCCTTCGATATGGTAATCGGGGCTTATTTGATCGGTAACATGACGGCACTTATTGTCAAAGGATCTAATACAGAGAGGTTCAGGGATAAAATGACCGACCTAATCCGGTACATGAACCGAAACAAGCTTGGCAAAGATATTAGGACACAAATCAAAGACCACTTGCAACTGCAGTATGAGAGTACCTACACAAATGCAAGCATCCTCCATGACGTGCCCGAGGCTGTTCGAGCAAAGGTGATATATATATCATGCACCATACTGGACAAATTTTTTTTTAGAATCTATAGCATATATATTTTTTGTCCAAAATCACAATTTTTAGTGAAAATGGTGATTTTCTAAAGCAGTATATATATATATATGAATTTGAGAATAAAGACAATGCCTTCAACTCCACATGATGAAATCAGCAATTTTATGATAAATTAAAATCGCCATGTTCACTCAATTGTTGTATTTTTTTTATAAAACACTCTGAAAATCAGTACTCTTTCACTACAGACATTGTATAAATTTAGTGAAATAGAACCTTATGATCAGCTATATATCATATTCTAAAACCCCCATACATTTCTCTGTTTTTTAATTAATTTTCATTAGTACCCATTATAAAACGATCTCTGTTACAATTTGACAGATTTCTCAAAGCTTATACAGAGAGACAGTTGAGCAAGTTCCACTATTCAAAGAATGTTCAGAGGACTTCCTAAACCAACTCGTACGTAATTTGAACATGATCACATCTGCAGTCTCTTGGCATGGTTGCAAGGTTCAGTCTGATTACATCAATTACGTACGTTCTATCCTAAATAGTACCCCTGCAGGTTATGAAGCTCAACGAGGAGTTTTTTCTACCTGGAGAGGTGATACTCGAACAGGGCAGTGCAGTGGATCAAATCTACATCGTATCTCACGGTCGACTGGTACATCGTTTGGATTTTCTCCTTCTTCGATCTTAATATTTTATGATCTCCCCATTATTTTCTCTTCGGAATTCAGCTCTCCGGCCCTGATCATGATCAGCTTCGATCGAGCAGGAAGAAGTGGTAACAGGGGAAGACGGATCCGAGGAGCTCATCGCCATGGTCGAGCCTCACAGTATATTCGGCGAAGTCGCAGTGCTCTGCAACACTCCCCAGCCATACACGGTCAGAGTAAACGAACTCATGTGCAGACTTCTGCGTGTCGAGAAACAGTCCTTCACCACTATTTTGCAGCGCTACTTCTCTGATAATCGCCAGATTCTTAACAACCTTCTCAAGGTACGTAATTTTATTAATTGCATGTCGTCGTAGAAATTAATAATTTGCTTATGATGCCCAATCGGCAGCTGAAACGTTAGATTTATAAGCACAATTTTATATACCAAAGTTCCATTAGAGAAACTATATACATTTCCAATTAAAAAATATATAGGGTTTTCACATAAAAATGCTTCGTGGTATTTTCATGAAAGAATAAGAATTTTGATCTATGTTTAAAAAACCGGATCAGCCATTAATTAACCGGTGGTACGGTTTTGGTTGAACACAGTTAGAGTAGATTGAACCAACGGTCTAACCATAGATTGTTATACTATTGTACTTAATTAGGTTATGTGTACATAATAAAGCATAATATTAAGCTCCTAAATTCAATATGGTTAGAATGTTTTTCATGAAAATATATAGGAGGCCACATATTTTGAATGAAATTGTGGTATGTTGGTTGAGTGAGCATGTCACTTGACCCTATGCTCAACTGAGATTGGACGTTGCAGAAATTACAGATTAATTGAACCCCTATTAATCCATTGATCGGCTTGTAATATTTATTCCAATCAACTTAATTTGGTGCAGGGAAAGGACATTGATCTGAGAATCAGGCAAATGGAGTCAGATATCACGTACCTTATCATGAAGCAGGAGTCTGAACTGGCCTTGGGAGTGAACAGTGCTGCTTATCACGGTGACTTGTATCATCTCAAAGACTTGATCAATGCAGGAGCAGATCCCAGCAAGACAGATTATGATGGAAGAACTGCACTAGTACTGTTTCATCTTCCTTTTCTTCTTCCAGCTCGACTTAAGCTAAAGCTGCTTCTTCTTCCTCATGATTAAGAGACTAATTAATTTCTTAAACTTACCACTGACGTCACAGCATTTGGCCGCATCAAGAGGATATGAAGATATAGTGAGGTTTCTCATTCAAAAAGGAGCAAATGTCAACTGCATAGGTGCAATATGCATGACTGAATATTAATATATGATGTTTTTTTTACTATTACTACTATAACTAAACATCTTAAATTCTTGTTAACAATGGTTTAGACAAATTTTGTGCGTCGCCCTTGCTGGAGGCAGTGAAGGCTGGACATGGCAGAGTTGCTGCTCTTCTGGTTCAAAATGGTGCAAAACTAAGCTTACAGGAAGCTGGGGACTATCTTTGTAAAGTTGTCAAGGAGAGCAACATAGATCTTTTGAAACGTCTTTTGGAAAATGGAGTAGATCCGAACTCGAAAAACTATGATCAAAGAACACCTCTACATACCGCAGCCGTGGAGGGTTTGCATGTTGTAGCAAACATCTTGATCAAGTTTGGAGCCAGTGTCCTATCCAAAGATAGGTAATATATATTTCATTCGAGAAATAAGCTAATGAGTTATTTCATTTTAATTAACACTTCCTTAGTCATAATATTTTTTAGGAAAATGCTAGTTGCACCTACGCACAGTACTTATTGGACGTATCAGCCAATCAGAGACACAACTACCTTGGGTTTATTCTTTAGACTTTAGGATTTTATCAAAAAAAAATTTTTTATCTTTTTAACTGTTTCTGATGGGCTAGTACATCCGATAGCTATTGCATCGTAGGTGCAGCAAGCATTACTCTATTTTTATATATTGTGCCGCTTATGAAATGAGCCAGCTTTGATTGATTGGGAGCATGCTAAACTTTATATATAATTCTTACAACTATATAACGTCTCATATTATAGAATCTTTAATTTCTCCATGTATTTGCGTTATTTCCTATTTGCATACTAGAAGTTGCAAAGAGTGACTTAAAGAGAAATTATTTCAATTTTAATATTTATTTCAATTTTAATATTTATTTCAATTATAAAATCTTTCAAAAAGAATTTCATTGACTTTTAGGGTAGTTTAAATTCTTGTTGAATCTCAAATTTTTTTTAAAAAATACCTTCATTTGATTTCTTTTTAAAAATGATAATTTCATGTATCAAGACTTTTTTTATATCATTGCTTTTTACTACAAAAACTTCTTTTAGGCTTTTAAAATTTATGTCAAATATTTACATATGAAGATATCAATTTAACTTATTGGATCTCACAAATTTCCATTTTAGATGGGGTAACACCCCTCTTGATGAAGGCAGAAAATATGGGAGCAAGCCTTTGGTCAGGATTTTGGAGCAAGCTTTTGAGGAACAGTCTTGAAGGTAAATGTATTTCAGCTATGTTAATTCATTTGCCTTGGTTCATTTTGCTCTAGGTCTTTAAAAAGATTATTCGATTCATTAATCTTTCTCGACATGTATATAATACGAGAAACATACTTATTTATATGTTAATTTTGAACAATCAAAATTGTCCTAATTTTGAACAGCTAAAAGTGTTACAAGTATATTTGCTTTTTCTAGCTCTCCATCCCGAATTACTTTTGAGATGAACAAATTTATAATGTGATACTAATGGCAAAAGATTTAGATGGTTTGGCTCTCTTTTGGGATGCCCAATTAGAATCTGATTATTTGAGATATTAATAATTTTAAGACTAATATTTTAAAACCGAACCAATCATCAAACTGGTAGGAACTATGGTTTGGCTAAACTGTGGTAGACTAGATCGGACTAGTGGATGAACCATAATTATATATTTCACTGTATACAGTATATGTGGTTAGAGCATTAATTTTTAACTCTCTGAGGTCTTGGCTTTAAATCCACCTAATTCCTACATTAGTAAAAAAAAAATTATCCTTCAAGCTGCTTCTTTTACTTACACTAGGGAACCAAACTAGATCATATAAGAGTTTTTCATGGTTGGACCAAACCATATGATTGGTTCTGACTACTAGGAAAAAATCCGGTTCTGGTTTCTACAAGAATCTGGATTGTCTTTGGTTCCAGTTTAAATGGGTTGAATTAATGGCTGGTCTGGTTTTTTACAATAACATGTTTTCATGAATTACCTATTTTTAATTTGAAAATGATATCAGTATTTCATGATTTTACTTATGAGGTTTTATATCCTGATGTGGCTGCATAGTTGGCGGTCCAGCTAGGAGAAAATCTAGGGTTTAGGTTTACCCATAGAATAGGTTGATAATATTTTATTAAAAACTAAAATTTCACAAATCTCCAAGTTTATCTCTCTCAAGTTTATCTCTTACTAAGGTGCAATCAGAAGCTTTGGGATGTAAAGTCTTGGAAATAAAAATGCACATAACTTATATCACCGCTCTTTTAATTTATTATCACTTCCAAAATACCTTGTCGAAGAGTCCATAAATTTTGATAAAAACGGAAATATTAAACAAGATTATTTCTTGTCTCCTATTGCTCTACTTTGTTAGATCCGATATAATTAACTCAGTTTACCCCTAATAACCACATTAGTCTACGCTTATTTCTAACAATGGCTACAAACTACGCCAATTCATAAGTAGGATTAATGAAGGTGCCCACATGCTGAAAGTGGGTCCAGTGTCCACCTAATTAACATGACAAAGATGCCTACATTGACTTTCTCCTTTTCCTCACTAATAAAGTGGCTCCAGTGTCCGGCTAATTAACAAACTTATTCTCTTATTTGGCCCCAAATCTTAATCATGCATGAGGAAACAACGAATCTTATGAACACCATTAAAGCATGGAGTATAAAACTTTGGAAGGGCCCACATGATATTGCTCCCCAAAGTTTCCTTTTCTATAGAACCACATGGGATTTAGATTATTGTTTTCTTACTAAAAATAAGGTTATGAATTAAATGAAGTTTTTCATTTTATATTACTATTATTGCCAATATTAAAATACATGTGCCCACCCCCATTGAAGACCAAAGTCACCACAATACACAGACCCAAATCATTACATTGATCATCACTAATGCATATTATTCTAGGGTTTTATGCAGAGTTATAAAAAAACAAATGAAACTTTTTTTTTTCTAGATCTTGTCAAACCTAGATCAAACTAAAAAATTTTATTTATTTTAGACTCGGCCCAATTCCGACTCGGCCGCACTAAACTTTTTGATAAAGAACTTTTAGAGATAACTCTTTAAAAGATGTTCTAACCGGAAAATCTTAGTTTTAGAGCTCTTTTGAATGCATTAAAACATTTTTAATCTGTAAATGTTGTACTTAAACATATTTCTTATACATACAAAGAGTTTATTTAATCTAAAGATGAGCTTTTAGCCAAAAAAAAAAAAAAAAAACACTATTACCAAATGCGTATGTCAATGACTGACAACTAAAGCAGGTTATCTCCTCGGAAAATTGTTTTCCCCTCTTGATGAAGGTATTTTGGAGCAAGCTTTTGAGGAGCAGTCTCAAAGGTAAGTGTATTTTAGCTATGTTCATCTGCCTAGCTGTAACAGGTCTAAAATGTCATTGTCACAACACATGCAATATCAAAACAATGTTTGATGAAGCTGTAATTCAATCATTCACGACATATATATAGTAAGAGAAACATACGATTTATTCTATGTTAAAGAAGGGCTTCTTTAACCTCATATTCAAAATTGATGTACTTCTCAACAGCCAAAAGTTCTACAATTTTTTATTTGCTTTTCCAAGCTCTCCATCCTTAATTACTTCTAGAGATGAAAAATTTATTAATGTGATACAAGAGGCAAAGATTTAGAAGGGTTTGTCTCACTTTTAGGATGTTCATGAATTAGCATTTGATTATGTGAGATATTAATAATATTAAAACCAATATTTCAAAATAAAAAACTGGTCCGTAGGACATTGAGTAATGCTAGACGTACCTGGTGGACGTACCTATCCGACGTACATGTTAATCTAAGCCCTTAAAATTTTTTTTTTTTTATAAAATCCTTTTTTCTAGATGATAAACCCTAGGCATCAATGGTTTAGATTAACAAGTGTGTGGGATATGTGTGTGGGCTAAGTGCACCTAGCATTATTCTTTGAGATTTCGTACTAAACAATATATATTATGTTTTGGGGAAGAGTCCACAAATTTTGTTCAAACAAGGGAAATATTAAACAAGATTATTTCTTATCTCCTATAATTGGTTTTGTTAGATCTGGCATAATTAACTTGGTTTACCCCTAACAACCACAATATTTTGCACTTATTACTAACATCGGCTACAAACCATGTCAATTCATAAATAGGATTAATCAAGGTGCCCACATGCTCAAAAAGTGTATTAATATTATGAAAGGGACACAAAAGAAAGGACTAAGAATTCTTATACCACACCTACTAAACATGACAAAGATGCTTACCAACAAACTCTCCTTTTGGTCGCTAAAGTAAATTAATGGCTCGATTCTAAGTAACTAACTTAATTTCTTATTTTGTCCCCAAATGATCTCTATCATGAAGGAGGGAGACAAACCTACCTTTCGGGCTCTCAAAAGTTCTACACACAACTTGTGACCTTTCCTTTTGAAACAAGCCACCCACCTTTTCCTTTTTATATAAAACGACGAATCTTAATAAACACCATCAAACATGGAGTACATAACTTTGAAGGGCCCACATGATTTTGCTCCCCAAATGTTTCCTTTTCATTACAACCACATGGGATTTAGACTATTGTTTTGATGCTAAACTATGAGGTTAGGAAATAACGTATTTCATTCTATATTACTATTATTACCAATAATATAAAAACAATATGCGCCAACCCCCTCCCCACTGAAGACCAAACTCACCGTAATATACACATTGACCCAAAATCATTACATTGATCACTAATGCAAATTATTCTAGCCAGGGTTTCATGAAGAGTAACGAAAACACAAACAAATTTTTTTTTTCTAGCCTTGGTTTAACCCAGATTAATTTAAATTTATTTATTAATTTTAGACTCTGCCCCGGCACACCAAAATTTGGATTCAAAAGGTTCCATGTCTAAGATAGCCTTTGTAGATAAACTTTTTTATAAAGAATTTTTTGAGATAACTATTTAGAAATGTTCTAATTGGAAAAGCTAGCTCTTTTGAAATAAGTAATAATGACGGGTGATACTATCAAATTTTATTGTGAGGGTTTATAGCGTGAAGTAGTGTCCTCCTGGCCAGAGAAGAGAAAAATAAAAGAATAATACTATGTATTTTAATACGAAAATAGGAAGAATTACATTACTTAAAAGTAAAATATGACAGCACTGAAATTTATTTTTTTTAAATTTATTTTATATAGAGAGTTTTTTTACCCAAAGGGCAATGAGGGTAAAATATTATGACAATTAAAGCACGTTATCCCCTCGGGAAATTGTTTTCCCTACATTGACCGGAGTTACGATGGAGACAGGGAACCGTTTACAAACAACATCATGCAACCAACTGTGACGGGAAGGCCGACGCCACCCGCGCAATTTAAAATCCGCAAATCGCTACGAGCCTACGACTCTTCATTGGCCCCTTTAAGATGGGACTGTCACATCAGTGACACAGCTCTCTCTTCTTCATCTCTCTTCTCGAGAGTAGTACAGACGAGAGAGATTTCGGCTCTTTCTGCGAAGACGCTCTAGAGCCGAGGAGGGGGCGAACGGCGGCGATCGGACGCCGGATCGGTGACTGGATTGTTTGTTTACCTCTGCAATGGCGGTGGATCTCACGGCAGGCGACATGGACGAGTTTCTTAAACAGTGCGAACACTCGGGAGATTCCGCTTACAACGCCTTCAAGGCGGTTCTCGAGAAACTCGAAGATCCGAGCACCAGAGTTCCTGCTCGTGTCTTTCTAGCTCAGCTCCAGAAGCGGTTTGACTCGCCGGAATGCCAACAGAGCTGTTTCGACGATTATCATTTCCGCATTCACGACGTCCTCCTTACGGATTTCGAAGGTCGAGCTCTCTCCTCCATTTGTTTTTTGTTTTTTATAATGTTATTCTAATCTGCATCTGTTTGTTTTACTGTGGTTTTTTTTTAATGCGCCTTTAGTTGATATGCTTAAATTTGTTTTTTTTTTTTTCGGTTTGTGAGATTGTAGATCAAACAGCGATATCATGTATTAAGACTGTTTTAGATTGGACGATATTTGATCGGGGACCGATGTTAACAGTAATACATCGTGTCTTGTCTTCAGTTGTCCATGCCGATTGTTTTATCAGTCCTTGATTTGTTGGCTTATGTAGGTGTATTTCTCTGTTTTCGAATTTCGAGGTCACTCCGACTGCAATTTTTTTTTTTTTAAATATTTTTGAGCCTCCATAATAATACTATTAGTCCTGCTCTTTAATGATTTTGTGCTTTCAAAAGTCAAAACGAATTTGATCCTTTATTGTGATTCTACTTTCCTTTGTTTTGTCTAATACGAGTTGGAGCCTTCCTTATTACTGAAAGAAGATATCAACGAATATTTGAAAAAATGTATTGAAATAGGCATAGTGATGCAGGGATGTACAAGTGTATTTGAATTAGTGTACAATTCTGTCCTGCATCACATAGTCTAACATAAGTGAGCCAGTGTGTTTGCTCTTAGAATATCTTATGTAGTTTCACTGACTCAAAAGCAATACTAATCTTTCTGCTCTGTTCTATACTACCTTTAAATACTTTTCTTTCTAAAATTCTCAGGGTTTCAGAACAGAAAAAAAATGACAATGATGGAGATCCCCAGCATTTTCATTCCCGAAGACTGGTCATTTACTTTTTACGAAGGAATAAACAGGCACCCTGATTCTATATTCAAGGACAAGACAGTTGCTGAACTTGGCTGTGGGAATGGCTGGATATCCATTGCTCTTGCTGAAAAATGGAGCCCTTCAAAGGTACTCTTTCTTCAGGTCATCATAGAAACAATCATACGAGGAAAATCATCCTCCCATATTTCTAAAACAGGAAATTGTGCATTTCCCACATTTTTGTCATTATTCCGAAGCACAAATATTTGTTTCCATTATGTGATGGGTCCAATCTATTTCACCGGACTCCTGCTTCAACATCTGGAGTTTTTCAAGGGAGCTTGGGGCATTAATGTTCTGTTTTCTGTAGTCCTGTATTGAAATGTATTTCTTCTTGTTGTTACTGTAACAGGTTTATGGCCTTGATATAAACCCAAGAGCCATCAAGGTTGCATGGATAAATTTATACCTGAATGCTTTGGATGAGCACGGGCAGCCCATATATGATGAGGAGAACAAAACTTTGCTTGACAGGGTTGAGTTTTATGAATCTGATTTGCTGGGTTATTGTAGCGATCACAACATGGAGCTTGATCGCATCATTGGATGCATACCACAGGTACTGGTTCTAGCATTCTGAAGATTGGATGAGGTTAATTTAGAGTATTTCTTCAAACACTGAAAGAAATTTGTTTAATCTGATGTTTTTCTAAAATTATTGTATAATTTTTCTTTCTTATCTAGATACTCAACCCAAATCCAGAAGCCATGTCAAAGATTATTACAGAAAATGCTAGTGAGGAATTCTTACATTCCTTAAGTAACTACTGTGCACTTCAGGTCAGTGGCATTTTTGTTTCTTCTTGTTGCTGTCTGGAAAAAATTTTGAAATGGAAATCCATGATTGGAATCTATGATGGCTATTGTAGTTCTTGATGTATTTCTTTTGTTTCCACCATAATCATTTCATTCTGCAAGTGTGTTCATATCTACATCTAAAATTGATAATTCTGAAATGGTTAGTAAACATGAATCATTTTTTATGTAATCTTATATTCAGGTTGGGATGTTGAGGTTCTATACCAACTAAATGATTGTTGCCCTTCCAGTCTTTACCTTTGCCTCCTTTATTTTAACCAAAAATGAGAGAAGAAAAAGAAGTCAAGATAGTCTTAGTGAAAAAAAGGTATTTGTTTGCTAAGGTTACCAAATTTTTTATTTTGTTTCACCGTTTCTCAAACCAAGTCTGGCATATGTGCCTGTTGAGTTTTGTCTTTCATCTCAGATGCATTATTATATTATTTCAGTTTCTTCCATTAGCCTCATGTAATGGTGGCAAAGTAGTCATGTTCGTTTGGGTTTTTGAGAGACTCAAACCAACTGTGAACCTTACCCATGAACCATGAAATCCACCCTTGCAGAACACATGATGAAGGTTGGAAATCCAACTCCTTTCCTGCCTTATTCCTTTCTGAACTGCTCCACTACTCCATCCCTGCCGCTTTTTCGTACTATTCCATCTTTTGCATAACTGTATAAGAATTTGCAATTAAAGTAATTATTAAATATACTAAATAAAAATAATAAAATCCATATATTAGACAAATCTATGACAACTGTTTGTAGCAATCATAATATATCAACTAAATGGACCCAGTGTGCTAACAACTTCCTATTTTTAGGTTCATGGCCTTTGCAAAAATATGGGACTCTATTATGTCACTAGGCCGTGTGGATTAGGATTTGAACAGGGATTAGGAAACCTGTCCACCTCACAGGTGGACTGGGTTATTTCCCTCACCCAGTTTTCTGCCGTATGGAGTAAGCAGAAAATCCCATCCCTGGAAAAATCGGATTAGGTCATTTAACCTGACCAATGTCAATTCCTATTCCCAAGCCAAAGAATGGGGACTGAAAAAATACTGATATTGCGTTCATGTGTTTTCCATTCTCACACATCCTTGGTGTATAGTGATACAAGTTTTCTAGGTTTTTCTCAATAGCTTTACATGAATTGAAAGTGCTTTCATTTTATGTTTGCTTCTGCTTCTTTTAGGGTTTTGTTGAGGACCAGTTTGGTTTGGGACTAATTGCTAGAGCAGTAGAGGAAGGCATATCTGTCATTAAACCTAGTGGTATTATGATCTTCAATATTGGAGGTCGTCCTGGGCAGGGTGTATGTAGGCGCTTATTTGAGCGTCGTGGCTTTCGTATTACAAGGCTTTGGCAAACCAAAGTCATGCAGGTAATTCTTCATCTAATGAAAATTTTTGTAATGGATGGTTTCCAAAGTGAAAATTTGTCTGAAAAGTATTGAAATGTGTAACAAATAGGCTGCAGATACAGATATCTCAGCATTGGTTGAGATAGAAAAAAACAGCCCTCATCGGTTTGAATTCTTCATGGGACTTGTTGGTGATCAGCCCATTTGTGCTCGGACAGCCTGGGCCTACACACAATCTGGGGGGCGCATTTCACATGCTTTGTCAGTTTACAGTTGTGTCCTTCGCCAACCAAACCAGGCATGCTATTTTCTTTGCGTTGTACATTTTATTTGGGGAGAATTCATTTTAGAAAATGAATACAGACTTAGACCTAAAGTGTTTTGACAGATCAAAGTAATATTTGACTTTCTGAAAAATGGGTTCCAAGAGGTCGGGAGTTCCTTAGATCTATCCTTTGATGACGATTCAGTTGCAGATGAGAAGATCCCTTTCCTTGCTTACCTTGCCAGTGTCTTGAAAGAGAAAACATTTTTTCCCTATGCACGTCCAGCTGGAAGCACGCGATTTCGTAATCTAATTGCAGGCTTTATGAAGATATATCATCACATACCACTTAATAGTGATGTAAGAGCATCTTCTCTTGTGTTATTCAATTATTGCTTGTGTTTTATTATACTACTGGTGCATATATATATATATATATATATATATATATATATATATATATATATATTTTTTTTTTTTTTTTTTTTTTTTTTTTTGGCTGCTTACATGCAATTCGTAAGACCCTGATGGTTTTTATGTCTGTTATTGCGTGCAAATATTACGTCTTTTGAAGAGTTATATGACTTGTATGTTCAATGTCACTCAACTTGGAACACGTTCTGTGATTGAAATATTGATGCCACACCACATGGAACACTGAAGCTCGTCTCATTCACATACTTATGAGAAATTATAAATGCTTGTTGAAGACAATTACTGGGAGAGAAGAGGGAAGGAGGGAGGGAGGGAGGGGAGAGTTTACTATGACTTTAGAAGTCATTAATAAAACAGAGCCATATAAGGATCTTGTTTAGGTCGCTGAAAGACAAAATTGTTCTTAATCTTCCAGATCTCCCAGGGGATTGTAAAATCTTCCAAATCAGAGTATCAGGTCTCTCTTGAAAAATGATGCTTAATAAAATCAAACTTACTGCACAAGAAGTACTTTGATCTGTTGAAGATGGTTCAAGGAAACACTGCTTTAATCTCCAAATTGGTTTTTTTTTTTACCCTTTAGGAGTTGTGTTGCATGAGCAGGAACAACTTAGACAAGAACCCATTCAATGATAAAAAATTTCAACTGAGAAATTGGAAAGGCAATTTTTGTCTTTTCTGAAAACTCAATGAAATCTTGACGCTTCTGCTGTGAGCAGTGCTTCTCTTGGTTATGGGCTTAACTCTTCTGCTGTAAGCACAGTGCTTCCCTTGGTTATAGGCTTAACTCTTCTGCTGTGAGCACACAGTGCTTCCCTTGGTTATGGGCTTAACTCTTCTGCTTTGAGCACAGTGCTTCCCTTGGTTAATGGGCTTAACTCTTCTGCTGTGAGCACAGTGCTTCCCTTGGTTACAGGCTTAACTCTTCTGCTGTGAGCACAGTGCTTCCCTTGATTGTAGGCTCTTCTGCTCTATCCACTTTGATGCTCATTTTTTGATGGGTCTTCAACCATGATTGACCCTTACTAGCTCAACCACCTCAATTTGATCTGGATCTAGCTGGCCAGTTTGATCTTGGACTTTTCACCTTTTTGCATCTCTTTTGCTGCCCATATTAAAGAGACAACCTGGACCAACCCCTAACTCCTGTTGAAAGAAGATCAACAGTGAAATTTTCATTCATGCCATTCTTTGAAAAGTTGCCTTGAATCCAATTGTCATTTCCAAAATGCTACGACTTTTGTTGGGCGCTCTTTTCCTATGTGAATATGGGCCGTTCTCTCCATTCATTCTATTTGTTTGTAATAATTTTTAAAAAGAAAAAATGTTTCTTTTTGAAATGCCATGTATTTGGAGTAATTCATTCCTGTATATTCCTGACTACTTGGATCTCGGCAATCAAGTCATAAAAAAATTTTAAAATTTAATTTTCTGCATTTTTTAAAACTTAAGCTGAATTCAATTCTTAATTTTTAATTGTATTTTACATCTTAAGAGCTTAAGCAAGCCTCAATATTGTGCATGCAAGTTATGCTCACTTAGTTTGAATCAATATAAGTTTGTTGATGCAGTTCGAAGATTGTCTACCATATTATTAGAAGGAAGATGCATCTCTCACCATTTTTTTCATATATTTAGAATGTTGTAGTGTTCCCTTCACGGGCAGTGGCTATAGAAATGCTTTGCGCCTGTTCTCACCCAGGCTAGCTATAGTTGACGAGCATCTTACCAGGCACTTGCCAAAACAGTGGTTGACATCTCTGGAAATCCAGGTACTACATACACTTTAATGGTTCTACATCTGCAGTGATTTAGTATGACTTTGCCTTTTAAGGAGGTGTGGGTGACCTTCAGCTTGTATTTTCTATACACAAAAGTGCTACTACATGTGATGACTTGTGAGTTGTCTAGGTAGAACATTATCTGTAGATTTTAATGAACCTTGACCATCAAGTCATGTATTTGATTCTATGTATCTTTGCTTGTGCAAATCTAAATGCAGCGAACCATATGACATGTCTTATTTGCAACTTGCATATGCTTTATTAGGATTTAACTGTATCATTGTTTTTTTTTTTTAATACTTTATCTTTGTCAATCATCCAAGCACCATTAGAATATTTCTTGAATAACTACTATTTCTTTGCAGGGTACACCAGCAAATACACTGACTGTGATTGAAGCTCCACGTCAGTCAGATCTGATGATCGAGTTAATTAAGAAACTAAAACCCCAGGTTGTTGTGACTGGCATTGCAAATTTTGAAGCTGTAACTAGTTCTGCTTTTGAGCACCTTTTAGATACTACTAGAGATATTGGTTCCCGTCTATTCTTGGACATATCGGATCATTTTGAGCTTTCCAGTCTACCAGGTTCAAATGGTGTCTTGAAATATCTTTCTGGATGTGTTCTGCCATCACATGCAGCCATTCTATGTGGTTTGGTTAAAAACCAGGTGAATTAAGAAACCTTTATGTAGTCAAAATTCAATTTGAAGTAATTTCCTGCACTTTGAAATCCAAGGGGCTTTGAACTCCCGGGGAAACTTCTCAATTAGCTTAAGAACAATCAGATTTTATAATTCGCTGCAGATTATGAAACTTTGAAGTTCTCTAATTGTGACTGTGGTTTTCAGGTATATTCAGATCTGGAAGTAGCTTTTGTAATCTCTGAAGAGACAGCAATTTTTAATGCCTTATCAAAGACAGTTGAATTACTTGAAGGGCATACAGCTTCGTTTAGCCAATACTACTATGGTTGTCTATTCCATGAACTTTTGGCATTTCAGCTTCCTTACCGTCATACTCCAGCACAGGTTTTTTCATATTTCTAAAAGTCCATTCAGTCTCATATACGAGTAAAAATTGCAAATTGTTTGTTACTTAAAAGACTTAAAAGCAGAGATAAAGCTCTGACCCTTGTTATTTAGCTAGCTTGGGATCTCCCAATTGTTACAATTTTTTGAAAATTTAAGTTAAAAATGTTAATCTATTTTAAATCTAACATTAAAGTTCTCTAACTATTTACACAGAGAATAGCTGCAAAATCAGAACCAGTGGAGATGATAGGTTTTGTGAGTTCTGCCATTTCTACTCTCAATGTTGCTGAGCTAGCCCTAAATGAGCCAAAAGATAAACAACTGATTCACATGGATCTTGATCAAAGCTTCCTGCCAATCCCATCACAAGTGAAGGCTGCTATTTTTGAGAGTTTTGCCAGACAGAACATGATTGAGTCAGAAACTGAAGTCAGGAGTGCAATCCAGAAATTTATCAAGACTTCTTATGGCTTAACAACTGATAGCAACTCTGAACTCATCTATGGAGATTCCTCACTTGCTCTTTTCAACAAGGTGGTTCTTTGTTGCATCCAAGAAGGTGGAACCCTCTTCGTTCCTGCCGGCTGTAATGGGAAATATGTCTCTGCTGCTAATTTCCTGAAAGTTAACATCTTGACTGTTCCTACCAGATTGGAAGAAGGATTTAAGGTTACACAGGAGTCTCTGATTAGTGCGATAGGAAAAGCAAAGAACCCATGGTTGTACATTTCAGGGCCAACAATCAACCCAACAGGCTTGCTTTATAGCAACTCAGAGATCCAGGGAATACTGTCTGTCTGTGCAAAGGCTGGAGCACATGTCATCATTGATACATCATTCTCAGGTTTTGAGTTTGAAATGAAGAGCTATGGGCGATGGAACTTGGATGATTGTCTTTCAAAGCTGGAGTACTCCAACCCTGGTTTCTGTGTATCTCTGCTTGGAGGCTTATCTTTTGAGCTGTTAACTGGAGGACTTGAATTTGGGTTTTTGGTTCTAAATCATCCTCACCTAATAGATACCATTCATGCATTCCCAGGGTTGAGCAAGCCACATAGCACTAGTAAATATGCAGTGAAAAAACTTTTGTCCCTGAGAGAGCAGCAAACAGATAGCCTAGCTGAGGCCATTACTGAACACAAGAAGATTCTGAAGCAGAGATCTAACCGCTTAAATGAGGTATAGTTACTTTTCAGTATCCTGTTTACATGTTTTTTTAGTTAAATCTATCAATCTTCTCCTTTTTGTACCTAGCATTTCTGATTTTCAAGAGTTCTTTCTTTGTACATAAGTATTCAGCTTTTGCTAATCATTCTCTTGGTTTCACAAAATGAATCAGACCCTCAAAAACTGCTGTTGGGATGTGATCGATTGCCATGGTGGTGTTTCTTTGGTTGCAAAGCCATCTGCTGCATACGAGGCAAAGCTCAACCGTGCCAATCTCAGAGAAGCTTTCCTTCAAACCACTGGTCTATGCATCAACAGCAGCACGTGGACAGGACTACCTGGATATTGCCGATTCACCTTTGCAATTGAGGAGCCACATTTCGAGAAGGCATTGGATTGCATTGCCAGTTTCAAAAATTCTGTTTTAGCCGGTTAGATCCAGTTAGATCTTCAGTTTCTCTGACCCCTTTACTAGGCATAGACGTTACTAAAATAAAACTCACCCAAGCTTCCAGCAGGATTTTAAGGAGGTGCTTGGTCTGACAGATGGCGCTTCACCTGCGTGTTGGCGATGGGCAACCTTGTTTTGCCCAGGGTTTCTTTGAACCCTTACCAAGTGTTCATTGTTCACTACTAAGTGATGACAAATATGACAACTACACATCACCTCATAATTTCCACGGCTTGTAGAGAACTAGTCCGTACCTTTCCATGTATTGGAAGCCAAAAGTACCATACTTAATGTAATTAAATCCACTTTCAAATTGCATGTGATCGTTATGTTTCTGTTTACAATTGTTACATATATCGTCTGGCAGCGGCGTATACCAGCAAATGACATTGCATTTGCGGCATGCTTTCAAACAAACAAATCACGGAATAAACAAACTAGAAAGCAGCTGTGTTTTACTTATAAATCTGTAATATCTGACTGGGACTACAAAGCACATAAGTCATCATCTTTGGGCAAGGTTACTGGCCACGCCTTTGATTGTCAGATATGTTGTCTTCATTCATTACAGTGTGTGTAATCTAAGACAGGCCAATACGTCAAAAACACGCATCAACCGGTTGTACATAGAGATTTTTGAAGGTCTCCCTCCATAAACTACCCCGACACCCAGATGCCCATGCCCAATCCCGGAAGGATGTCTTCTATCCTGTACTGGAGGAAGTTAGCAAACAGTATCAAAACAAACAACGTCGACGTACGAGTCCCATTCACAATATGGCGGTCATTGACTGCTGTCCCTAGAGGAGCCAAGCTCAGGAAATATATAACCATGATCAAACTCCGGACCTCCAGCGAGTATTTCATCCAGCGGCCATTGCTGTTGATAATGTGAAACGGTGTTCATCGTCGTTGTCGCTGTGATCGCATCCTCCGACTGCACCAAACTTCGTCGACACTTCTTCTCCGGGTGCCCCTGTCCACCTGCGGTGGAGTTGAACGTTGAAGTACTGGATGATCTGGAGGATTTGCAAGCGTCCGCACTGGGAGCTGCTGAGGAGGCGGCGCAGTGCTGATGGAGCCCTACTTTAACACCGGTGACAAGGAAACGCTGGTGAGATGTAACGTACGGGGTGGCCGTGTGGATGGAGACGTCACATTGCCGGCATAGTAGTGCCCTGTCTTCCAAACAGAAGAAATATCCAACTTTGTCCTGAAAAGCAGAAACGTCGGCGAGATTTACCGGCAGATTATATATATATAGCGTAGAATAATTAAAGGTCTTCAAAATAGGGCATGAGAATCAAGAATAAGCTTATAGAAATTTATGATATAACAACAGTTTTGATTAAACAAACAGGTTTTCCCAAAAAAAAAAAAAAAAAAAAAATCGTAAAGAGATCAAACGAATTCCTCGATGAAGATCTCTTTGTTTAAAAAATTGAAATCATATTCACCTCAAATATCTGTAAACTTAACTTTGAAAGATTTCATTGGACAGTATACGCAGACAACCAAACAGGTCAAGAAAAGCTCATATATCAAAGCCCGGAAACATTGACAATCGGTTAGTACGTCATTAATCTATGCTTGTACCTGACAGATATCGCATTTAGGCGCGGGGAATTGAGAGGAGGGATTGAGGAGAGGGAGGCGCTGATGCTTGCCGGCGAGTTTATTGGCAGCGTGAATCTTCTCGTCGCACGTCAAACACAACGCAGCCTCATCCGCACAGCACAACAGAGCCGCTTCAGCCCCCTCGCACATGTCGCACCAGATCTTCATCTCTTTCGCCTCCGTCGACGCTCCAACTCTTCACTGTGTCACACAATATGATTCATCATCCAAATCCAACCGATCAACGTTAATCCTGCCCAATCTTTCCAACAAATGCTCAGAACAAAATTAAAACTTAACAGAACAGACATCCAGCCTATATATGCTACCGGCCGATATAGCTAGAGATCATGTCACGTGCAGACCGTGATCCTCCGCAACGAGAGGTCAGAGAAAAGTGACAAAAAGAGAAGAACAAAAACTCAGGGAGCTTGTATTGAACAGAAAAAGGGGAGAAAGAAAGAAAAACCTGTCCAGTCTGCCGGAGCTACGCTTCCAATCGAACCGGACAACCGGCGAGTTCTCAGCAACACCGAATCCGGATTCCTCGTCCTCCGAAATCCGACCGCGCGCTCACCTGTTTCAAAAATCCAGGCGATCGATTCCGTACAAGCCGCCCCCTTCGTTACAGAGTCAACACACAAGGTAAAACTCGAAACTGACACAAATTTTTATCACAAATTATGTGCTCCGTTCATCGAACGTCGTCCTTTTTTCCCTCACTACACCAAAAAAGAAAACTCGATACGCCGATCCCTGCCCTTCTTCCACCTCTCGAATCCACCGCGGCTCCGTTTCACCACAGCAGATAAACACGAGCGAGAATCCACGGAAACGAAATAGGGAAGAAAGAAAGAACGAAAAGAGGAGAGCTTCTGAAGTTGCAGGAAGACAAGGAAATGGAAGCGAGGGCGAAACTAGACAGAGAGGGCGTAAAAGGGCACCAGATATTTTTCTCCCCTGTAACAAGGAGAAGATGATATAAAAATCCTTATTTCCCAAAAGAGCCCCTCCATTCCCGCCCCAACCGACCCCGGTCCTTCGATCCCATGAGGGTACTTTCGTCACGTCGCGTTAAAAATATCTTAGCGTTGCTTCCCCGGTCCCGGTTCCGTCCATTCCCTCCCGGTTCGATCCATTCCCTCCCGGTTCGATCCATTCCATCCCGGTTCGGTCCATTCACTCCCGGTTCGATCCATTCCCTCCCGGTTCGATCCATTCCATCCCGGTTCGGTCCATTCACTCCCGGTTCGGTCCATTACATCCCGGTCCGGTCCAGGGTCCGGGTCCCCACCTGTGAGTGGAGCCAGACTGGCGCATTCACTGCTCGACACGCGTCGATTCATTTATTTAGGAGGCCCCCCGGGAAACCCAAGTTGGGTCTCCAGACGTGGGGTCCATATCTCTGCTGGACCGTTCCTCGGTTCCCTTCCTACCCGACCACCTTAGCGAGTCCACCGAGTGGTCAGATCTGGAACCCGAGTTATGAAACCCGGACCGTTTTAAAGCGGTGGGCCACCCAAATTTAGTCCTCAAAGTTCCCACTCAGCCTTCTTCAATTAAATGTTTATAGCGTCTTTCTAATTGAATAAGAGTAAAGAAATCAACGTACCATTATTAAATGTCCTGTGGGTCGTACGCAAATTTAAATGTCGATATGCATAAATACTATTTGAATATATTTTGGGTACACCTCTTTAAAATAAATTATTCTTGAGATCCCACTCCTACCGCGAGGGTGTGTACTCAAAATATACGACAAACAGTAATATATGCTAACATCACTTCTAATTTATTTCCAGTTAGAGTCTTTTTCTTACTTTTTTCTCTTTTATTTTTATTATCTTTAATTCTGGTTAAGTCCACCTGTTTCATTGTGTACTATAGTTTTTTATATTTTCTTACTATTGTCTTTAATATTCTCTTAATATTACCTTCAATTAATTTTCTTTTACATATTCCCCCCACTATTGTTCTAGTACAATATTTCTTCATATTCATTTACTATTGGATTTATTCCAATTTTTTCCCCTATTTCATTACTATAACCTTCAATCTAAACTTTTTCTTTAAAGTCTAGATTTTTTTGCTCCAAATTAATAGTTAGGGTTTCTTTTAATTAGATTGAGTGTTAGTGTTTGAACTTTTATTTGTTTAAGGTTAATTATGATTATATAGAGTTTTTAACTCGAGATAATTAGGATAAATTGTCATTATTTCCATAGAAGTTATTTGCCTGCTTTTGAGGCAAGCATTTACTTAATTTTATCCTTTTTCCAAAAAACTTCATTTGAAAACTGAAAACCTCTTATTTCAAATAGAAATTTATCTATCTAAAAAGAGTACATCCAAAGATTCCAAACACATTTGCTTTTTAAAAACAGCATTTTCACGAAAAGTAGAGTTGGGTTAGAGTTCACTTTACCCATAACACTTTTGGCATCTCAGTTTTTATTCTAAACTTCTAATGGATACTCAACCCAGAACTTTTGACACCTCCTTCAAACGGCTTCTCTGTAATGAACACTGAAAGTGTGGGTAAACAAAAGGAAGAAGCAGAGCCATCAAAAAGGGGATGGAGAGAGGGAAAGCCAGGAAAACCCATCACTTCTAGCTTCTTCTTCCGAAGGTGAAAGAAGACAAAATTGGCACAAGTCGCCTTCTACAAGTAGATTCGGATATATCAATCTGACGCCCCCATCTTCCTATTCTCTACACATTAAATCAAATGATTGTTCACGGAAACTGCAGAGAAAGGTTTCTTTCATTCCCCTGCTTTTGAGAGGAGGAGATGGCGCACTCCCGGTAACGGAAATGGCTGTGTGAGCCTGCCTCCGTCGTGGTGCTGCTGCAGAGTTACTGGGTGTGGAGATTTAATGGGGGACCAGCACAGAGTCACCCGGTTAAAGCAGAACGATGAACCTGGACGCCCACACGACGTCGTGGTGGGGACTGGAAAGCCAACCAAAGATTTACAACCAGTCTCCACCAATATTGACTTGCTTATAATTTTGGCCTTTGATATCATTTTTTAGAACGCACTGTTTTATAGGCCGTCAAGCCATTCAAGACATAAATTTCACCCATCAAACTCTAGGTGAAGGTAAGCTGCCAAATTGAAGCTCACCCATCAAGAATTTCGTAAAAATATGTAAATATTTAAATTTTAAACATTAAAATATATATTATAAATGGTTCTTCGAAACTCATGGGTCAGGTTCTAGTACATATGGGTTTGTCTAAAACCCATTCTCCCCTTAGTCTCCTTGCTACCCCCACTAAGAGTTGCCTGTAAACCTTTGATCGGAGAGATTTATATCTACTTTATTTAATTAAAAAATGATATTAGCTATCATATTTTATTGTGATGTTTTAAAACTTTACTCATTGAACATGAAGATAAATCCAACTTTATATCTTAGGACTGCACGGTAGCTGATAAAATGTAAACAAGAGCGGTAGTACTTCAATACTCATATCACCGCTATTTAATTACATAGTTGTTATTACATCAATTTGGAAATGCTAAACTTGATGTTAATGATTATAAGTTCTTACAAGTTATAACATAAAAAAAATATACTTGGTCTTTTATTATAATTTCAGATCTAATGGTATCCATTTAACATTTTACCATTTATCCTTTTCTTTAGAAGAAAAACACATTTTTCTCAAGTGGCCACCTTATTAGTTTACCAAAGCCACTCTTGTTATATCTATAAATTTTTATAATATTTATGAATTATTACTTTACTTAATTAAATATGATTTTTTATTTTACTTCATTAATAATTATTTTTTATTTAACTTCATTAAATATTATTTATTATTTTATGAAACTTGTTACTTGTTAGTGGTTACCTATTTTTATGATTGAATCTGCTTTCTAGTCAGATAAGAGTATTTGACTGGAGTCAGGGATCAATTCAACTCAACTCGGCCTATCCGACCCGGATTTTTGGGACCGGAGTTGGGAGGCTGGGTCTCAAAACCGTGCTCCAAATTCCAAACTCTAAAAATTCAGTCGTCTGGGAGCATCGGAGCAAGGTAGTGATCGAGGAAGATGGGTTATGTTTTGAGGGTGCGATTGTCTGCCTTTTTTGCAGGCGCTGCAGCGGCTGCTGCAGTGGGTCTGTACGTTCTTCACAACGATTACAAAGTTGCCCATCGCCACGTCTCCGATCAGGTTAGCTCTTAATGTCCTCTTCTTTTGGAATTTCTTCTGTCTCTTTTGGTTTCGGCAATCCCCATCTTCCAGTTCGTTTTAGGTCTGCATTTGGTTTTATCCCAAATTGGCGCCCGCCCCACGAATTGGTCTTAGTACCCATCGGAAGATTGATGTTGGATGGGTTTCCCTTTGTCTTGTCGGGTTGATAACTTGATACCCGATTGGAGAGGCGAGTTTTGGTTCTCTGTATAGTGGAAATTGCCTTTTTATCTTTCAGTTTTTAATCTGATAAGCAAAATTATTAGCTTGTCTGGGATTGGTTTTTTTTTTTTTTTTTTTTTCCAGCGCAGAAGAGATATAATTAGGAATTAGTGACTCATTTGGAAACCTGGAAGGCCTCTACCTTCCAATAAAGCTGTTTCATTAGTGCACCTAGGATTATCCGTATTCTCCACTGCTATCAGTGTACGAAGACTACGTTACCTATAATTTTCGTTTTCCTCCTACCTCCTTTTCCTTCAATTTGTCTAAATTTTGGCACTGAATAAACTTGTCTTCCAACGTAGTTTGGGATTGCATATCTATGAAACTGTTACTGGTGGGTGCTCGTCTTATGGCACAAAGAAGAGAGGTAGTGGTGGTAAAGATGAAAAAATACGAGAGATAAAGAGAAAAGTGAGAGGAGATTAATCAGTTTCTTTCTCATATTGCAATGCCTTCTAGTCACTGCGAGTGTGTATCTACATATTCCAAGGACTATATATTTCTATTAGCCAATGCCATTTTCGTTTTAATTTTGTAGTTGATCATTTCTTGCCTTGTGCCTCTCTGATTAAATTCCTGAAAAAAATTTCATTGACAATTTCTGAAATGAATGATGAATTTCTTTTACAAACAATGTAGGTCATATAGGAGCCAGGAAGACACTATCTAATAACAGGAAGTTAATAAATGAATGAGTTAAAAAGTGTCTCTGATCAACTTCCTCAGTATGTAGATGTCCAGTTATCCTGGTTTTGAAAAATGGGTGGCCTTCTAGTAGGCTAATTACTTCAATTGTGGTTGAATCTTTTATGCCCCAGCCCAGAGGTCCTTTGCATGATGCCATTATGGTTTCCTTTATATTTTCAAATACCGAGGGTCTCAGGTTCCCCATGGAGGAGTTTTAACTTGATCATGCCTGGGGGAGGTGGAATCCAAAACTCAATGCAGAGCAACGACTGGTTGTTATTGAGACCTGCAGCAGAAAACCCCCCACAAGGCCATAGGTCATCATCGAAGCCTAGCATAGTGGCAGTGATCTGCCTGGCCGGAGAGGATTAATCTAGTACTTGGGATTGAACTGCTTTCTGTGACATTATATTTTTACGTGCAGTCTGAAGTCTTGATGAACAGCACACTCAGGGCTAGTTGGTATGGTGATCTATTAATATGTAAACTTTTTTTACGGGTAATAGATTAAATAATGACCGGCATAAAATGTTGGGGAGCGGTGCAGGTGCCCATACTTTCATTTCGTTTTGCCTGAGGGTGGCATTTGAGTGATAACTTTTGATTTGTCAAATTTTGGCAATTTTTATTTTGAGTCAGTTGTTCCCTAAAATTGGTAACCTTTTTCTTTCCTTCTCCTTAAGACATATTTGGTGACATTCATCATTAACTGAATGTTCTATTCTCTACTTCCTGAAAGACGTTTATGTTGATACATTAATGCAGATGAAAGGCCTATATGAATCTCTTGATGGGCGTATCTCAGCTTTGGAACAGTTAAAAGAATCCAAGCCAACCAACCAACTGGAAGCGGCAGAATAGTCTTGTCTTGTATGTTATCGAGCTTTGTAATCTATTTCTGCTGGTGCGTTTTCTATGCACAATAATTAGAAGTGAAGGTTTCAGCCTTTTGGCTAAAGTAACTGGAGATGTTTTTTTTATCACTGGGACAAAATTTTAATCGTAACTTGCACTGAAGTACTATGTCACTTAGTAAAAATGCAAGAAGACTGCTAACGGGTCCCAATACTGTACCGATTTCAGGCTGGCCTATAGGTCAAGTAATGGGTTACTTCCATTTCTTTCTCCAAATTAATTTGCCTTAATAAAGCAAATGAAGGTTTATTACATTGTTCTAATATGGTTCTGAGATAGTAAAGGCGGGCATCCAGAAATCATTCGAATAAAAAAACTATATGCTGAATTATAGGATATTCACAACGATGCTTTTGTGCAGATGCTACTTAAAGGACAAAATAAGAAAGTGGATATTGTTCCTTGTTTTTAATCACCTCGGACTCATGCCTGTTATGATTTTGGCGTTGAACTTATTGATAATATGATGCCTTATGGTGCAGAGGGAGGATTGGAGGGGTGTGAAAATTTACCTTAAGCAACTGGGAAGTGGAAAACATAGCCGTGCCAGAGTGGAAATCATAACTTTATCGGATGCTGTCATTAAGCACTTCTTCCATTATAAAAACAGATATAGAAGATCCTCCTAAGTTTTTTTACAATAATGAATCACCCAACAAAGAAAGGAAAAAACCCTAAACAACTCAATTTCTCGATCGGATCTCAAACAAAAAGAGGACCGAAGGTTTGATCTTAGCTTTGGTAGGATTTTAACTCCAAAGAAACCCCCTGTGCCTTTTTGCTTAGGTGACATAGTGAATTCAAGCTATAATGACAAGTCGTATCAAGGAGTCTAAGATGATGGCATTGAAAAATCGATGTATTCAGATAGTTAGATGTCTTTTATGTATAGTTATGTAAAGATTGTGTTCTAGTGTGCTGTTTTTTATGTTTAGTTATGTAAGTAAAATGCCCGTAATATACATATATAAAGATATTTTATTCGAGATATATAAACCACTTAAATGAAACTAAGGGCAACGGGCGCCTCCAACCATATTAACTGCGTGCAAGACAGAGGTCGAAAAGCTTGAACCATGCATATCCAAAGGTGGGCCGTTTAGTTTGGATTTTCATCCAACCCGAACCAACCTCAAACCAACAATCGAGAGATCAATAGTAGGGCAAATGAACCATATTAAACCCAACCAGAATTTGAATTTAAAGTTAGATAATAAGAATTTGAATTTAAATGAGAGAAATCCAATTTAATTTAGTTTTTAATTCGATCAGAAATAGACAGTTACCCAAAATAGGATATCTGTGTTTGAATTTGAAACAGGACAAAATTAAGAACATCACATTCCTACTCAGAAATCAACAAGAAGAATTGAAATAAGAAGGCGACCATGGTTGATGAAATATGAACCTAACGACAGAATAAAACAAGATACCATGAAAATAATGAATAAGTGAGGTTTCATAATAAAACACAATTTTAGGCACAAATATTTTTTTTGCAGAAATGACTAATAGATTGAGAACTCAATCCGTTACTCGACTTTAGTTCTGCCAACATGATTGGCCAAAGAATGCATCAATAAACTAACATTGGAAGCAGCTCTATGGCTGTTGTTTTCTATGTTGAAGAAAGTGACATTCTCCCGATGCCTTTTTCCACACCCAATACACAAACATGACAAAAATGATAGTAACACCAAAGATTTGTGTGTGGATCAGTGATGAACATCAAAATGACCATGTTGAAAATTACAGGAAGAGAAAAGAACTATGGGTTTATAATACATATCCTTTATTAGTAAGTTATATAAATTCATGCCATTGTTACTCATAATCTAGTAACACCTAAGATTTGTGTGGATCAGTTCTGTCTTGACAAATGACATGCTTCCTAAATTCCATTCACTCATCAGTAGGCACTTTCCATTACACAAGGGCTGATCGTGTCTAATCTCTCAAATTGCGTCTATTTAAATTGCATGTGTGTCACGGATATCTGTGGCTCAAATGAGGAGTGTATGCCTACTGTGACCAAATTGTCTTAGGAGTTTGTGATAAGAGATGTTTGCAAACGGCATTTTTACACCTATTAGATTTACCTTCACCTATTTGCAACAAATTCCACTTGGAATAGGTGTGATTTATGCAATTTCTGTTTAATTACCCATTCAGCATACAAATACAGGGGTAATTCAATAACAGGTAATTTTATGCCAAAAAACAGCCGAAAAGAAATTTAAAAATATTGCCTTAAAAATAGCATTTCTTTGTAGATTAAATATAAAATCCCTACTACAACATTAAACTCTAAGACAATTGCTCAAGTTCAGAATAAAAAAACAACGAAACTAAAGTAAAATAACATGCACAAAATTTGGTACTCTGGCTAACATTTTCCTGCAAACAACGAAAAAGAAAATTCAATCTAGAATCAATACTTTTACCACAAATAAAGCTCTGAAAAATCTTGAAATACATAAACATGAAAAATCCTATATATTCAAAATGGTGAAGAGTCAAATATAACTGTAAATCTGAACCCACTGTTCCTTTTGCAACTTGCATGTGAAGGCATAATTCTGTTAGGCCCCAGGTTCGGTTCACTTATGCTAGGTGTGGAGGGAAGATGCATGAGGCTACTGAGGTGTCATCTGCTTATCCTAGTCACTAGTTTGTTAACTGATGTGTAGCTACTGGTCTCAATCATTAGTTAGTTAGAATTGCTGACGTGTCAAGTGCTGTAATCAGTTATACGGGTATGTGAGGAATACATGGGACGTGTTCTTGGCTGCTTGGGGATTATTGTGAATATTTTGTAAATTCAGAGCTCTGCTCTGTGGGAGAGAACCAAGCCTCTCGAATGCTTGGAAACTTTTGTTTTCCGGATTGAAACGAGCAGTAATAGAATTTTCCTCTGTTGTGCTAGTTTTAATTGTTGTTTACTAGTCTGTTGTGTATCAAATTCTAACACAAACCTACAAGATTATGTGCCCTGATTGAGCATTTCAATGGAAACAGAAACACCACAAAAAACCATTTTATACAGCATATTTATCAAAGTAAGGCGCTTGAGCGAGAACAATCTCATGATCCATAAAAACAATGACTAGAAAAGAAACTCTTGTCAGGGTAAAAATAAAAATAAATTATAAAAAAATGCACCTAAAATGTACCTTACATCGTCACTCAAGGACAAACTTAAACTCAACATGTTGCTTTGATAAATCATTTGCAAAATGGCCGATGCTTCTTTTAACTTGGCCAACCGCAATAAATCTGCCAAAATGCATCTTTTATGTTAAAAAAGAAGAATGACGGAAGCAGAGGTTTGTATTTAACAAAGGCACTACTTAGTTAAACAAAAGGAAATCTAATTAAGAATGCAAGTTCAGGATAATATTAGGAGTTCAACGTGAGTTCAGCCAAAGTAAAACTCTTCGCAAATCTAAATTAAAGAAAGAGCACCACACAGAAGTCATAACTTTAAACCTCACAACACAACATTTTAAACATTGCAAACCTGAATAATAACATGCATCAAGGAGCACTTCAATACATTAGCTAAAAATAAATGCATACTAAAAACAAAAGGCAACAGATTTGTACAAGCCAATACAAGCCAACAGGTTATAAGCATTTTCTGCAGTGCACTTTGGAGCTTATAGTTAAATAAGTTTTACATGGAACTACAGGGATGGGCCTATTATACCTACAAAAGCCAAATTACAAAAGCCAATCAACAAGGCCACAGTACTGTTGCCTTCTTCCATGCCCATTTCTGTGATATGAAGTTATAAAAACTATCAAATATGCACCGTGCTGAAACAAGATGAAAAAGATTTTAAATTGATGGCCAAATATAATTGAACTCAAAGACGAGAAGTGCACATGAATAGAAAAAAGAATTGATCTTTAACATACTCTTGCAATTATTAGGAAATAATAAACATGATTTGTCCAGACCATGTGTGGCTCCACAGGCATCATTGGCTTGACAGTAAGAGCCTTACAATCTGCAGGAAGGTGTTTCATTCTTTTTGACAGGCATATCTACTACAGGAGGTGAACACCACGGAAGCAGCAGAGATCCAAGATGAGCTTCTGATAGGAGTCATAAATAATCTTGACCTGAGTCCCTGCAGGAAAATGTATCAAGCCTCTCAAAGTTTCTGCAGGAACTTTGTTGCCAAATGCCCCTGCAGAAACCAAAACTATATTAACGGAAAGCTACAGATTTTGTTTCTCTTAGGTGACTCTTTTTTATTTCCTACAAGATTCACATTGTGCCAGTGCAGCTCCTAGGGATTGCAATATATATACATAGTGACAATTTAGTTCCAATAAGTTTACCTAGTCTCTTGTAGCCCTGAAGAAAGGTTCCCTCAATATCTTAAATGATTACACCAAAACATGGATGTATTGATGCTCACCTCCATCTTGGCATTTTTTGCATGTATTAAACATGCAAACTTGTTGCATTTGGTCTTATTTTAAGAGCCCCTCCTAGTTTGCTTTCCTTTTGGCTGTCACCAAAAAATCACACTTCTTGAAAAAATGCTCCTTATTGAGTGTCTGAAGTTTATGATGCCAGTATCAGGTATCCAAACAGCCAACACAGGTTTTCCACTGTAGTAATAGAGAATTCATTGTTGGCCAATAGAAGGCAGGGCTGTCGAAGCTCCAATACATATTGCCCAATTCTGAGCTGCATTACAAACCAAATTTATAATACATCCACACATGAAGTACAGTCTATATCCTGGAGAGTTATGATGCCTAGATATAAACTGCTAATGTGTTCTGAACAGAGAGGAAGACACTTACGATTCAGACTTTCATGGATGGCGCCAATACCCACGACCCACTTGTTTGGGTTTTCTGGGTCAACATTTAGACGATTCTGTAGTAAACGTATTCGATATAAAACAGTGTCTGTTCTATCACAGAAATGAGCCACACATTGACCAGAATGGTCATTTAATGCCAATCTAATCAAAGACATACATAAGGTACCATCCACAGGTATAGGATCCGAGAGGCTCTTATCGCCCATCATTTTTATCTCTCTTTCTGTAGGAAAGTGCATTTGCTCCCTTCCATTTGCATCAATAACTTTGAGATCCTTTGTGAAATGCTTGATTGCTTCCAGTTTTGTAGATTCATGTTTCTCTGCTAAAGTCAAGATACACGAGAATCTCAAGTGATAACTAACAACAGTCTTAACCATTCTGAAGTTTCGACAACAGCAGAAGTAATTGAGCCATCTCCTTCCAACACCAGCATACCACTTTATAATATCAACATCTTCAAGTGGAATAAGTAGTTTAATTGGGCGTGGTCTACCCATTGAGTTTGTAAATCCTGCCATTTTGACTGCATCTCTTACTAACTCCATTGGTGCATTAACTTTCATACACAATTTAGTCAAATCCTCCACTGTGCTGCTTTCGTATTTCTGCATTTCAATGCTTTCCTTCATTTGTTCTTCTCTTAAAGCTCTCTCAAGTCGTTTTGGCTGCATATACTTATCAACATTTTCTTGGAATTCGTCATAAGCATCAACTAGGTCTTCTGGCAACTGATCTCTAATATTTCTTATGCTAAAAAAGTCGCCAGAGGAAAGTTTCCAATGCCAACTCCAGCATTCCTCTTGAGACCTGAAAAATTCTTCCATGACATCATTTGCCCACATCCTAAACATCTCCCAAACCCTGTCTCAATTGAGGCTTCAGATTGGAAACCTTGAGTCCGTTTCAATTTTTTAAATAAGTGATTAAGAATTTTGATTCCTAATTTCTTCCGAACAGTCTCCCGAGCGTTTTTTAATTCTACAGCCTTCATTTCTTTCCTTTTAAGGTACTTCTTCTTTGCCCTCATTGCCTTATCAGACATTGGTGGATGAAGAACCATTGGAGGGACAGCTTGGAGCTCCATACCCAGAAAACCGATCTTCTCCAGAGGTGCACTATGTAAAGCAGTTTTCAATTTATCGACTTTCACTTCCAACTCTTGTTCCAAAAAATTGACAACGCGATCTTTCAAGCTTGACATCAGTATCTTTGAACCAGAGGTTATCACAAGTATCTCATCCAAGTACCTAACAGCATATACTCTCACAGGTTTATGGAAGACTGCAAAGTCATGGGCGTCAAGTTTTGAATGCTTCTCATTGACATTCATCCGAACACTTTGCATGTCCTGATCAAAAGCATTAAAGTAAATATTTACAAGGATCGAATTCAAGCCACTCTCCTGGGGAAAACCCCTGCCAAAACCCAAAGCACCGAGTTCCATATCTACTACTCCAAATTCGAAAAACTTTACAATTAAATTAATCAGGACCTGGTCTTCAATCTTATTCTTCATGGTCGAAAGCAATTTCTGCACTTGGCAGGAACTGAATTTCTGTCGATGGAAATGAACACGAAACCACCAACTAGGATTCTGGACTGAGGACTTGAGATAGCGGATTGCAGTATGGCGCCCCATGGAGACACGACCGCCGTAGGAGAAAGTGGCGAACCGGCTGTCGTAAACCACCTCAAGCACCATGCGGACTGCTTCAATCACGACCTTGAGATGGAGGTCCGGCAGAATCAAAGACTCGCCTTTTTTCCTGGACGGAATCATCCGAACGCAGTGAGTTCCCACGTCGAAAGTGTTATTCCGGAGCGACGTAGCTAAGGTATCGACAGGGAGACGGACGGGTACAAAATCGCTCGATTGTTTACCAGGAGCCAGGTTTAGACAAGCGGCCAATAGAACAGGCCGGGTGGATATTACGGAACGAAGAAGGTCGTGGAACTTGCCGCTGCGATACTGGGAGAGAACTAGACTTTCCAGTTCGGCTCGCGATGACGGCGATGTGGTGGAGGTGCATAGCGATAGTGATGTTTCGGAGCAGGAGAGACCCCAAGGATTGAACTTTGAGAATTTTCGACAATTCATCAGCATTGAAAGCGGAATGAGACGATATCGATCGCAAATAAATATAAGTTATTCTATTTTATTCTCTTCGTAATATTTTTATACTTGCCTACCTCTGCCTTTACTCCATTTCGTCTTCTCTGGCTTTCTTTCTCACCGTTTCCTCCTCCGCCTCCACTCCTTTTCGTTTTCACCTCCTCTGCTTCTCCTTTTTGGCTACTATCGCAGGTCATCGTCTTGGCTAAGCTGAGTGGCACTGATATCTCGTTCTCAAAACCAGGAGTTGCCCACTGCTGCTTCTACGCGCTTGGATTCTGCTCGGTGCTGTGCCATTGTTTTGTTCCGCTGTTCTGCTTTTGTATATCCTGAGGAAATTCTAGACCATAAGTTGGGCCTGTTCAGCCCAGTCCAATTAGGGCCTGGGCAGCCCAGCCTTGGCTCCTCCGCAAATTCAGAGATTTTGGCGCGAGGACTGTTAAGTGAGAGACAGACCAGACGAGAGAAGGGAGCCGGAGAGAGCCGGACGAGACGGGGACGAGAGTCGGAGAGAGCCGGACGAGACGAGGAAGAGAGCCGGACGAGACGAGGAAGAGAGCCGGACGAGACGAGGAAGAGAGCCGGACGAGACGAGGAAGAGAGCCGGACGAGACGAGGAAGAGAGCCGGACGAGACGAGGAAGAGAGCCGGACGAGAGAGAGGGCGGACGGGAGAGAGAGAAAGCGCGAGAGAGAAATCATGGCCAGCGTCGCCACTCCAATGGAAATCGAAGACGGTCCCCCTTTAAAATCGAACAAAGGCAAAGCTGTTCTTGTAGCCGCCGGAGAACCGAAAACCGTGCCATGGGTGGAGAAGTACAGGCCTCGTTCCCTAGCGGACGTCGCTGCCCACCGAGACATCGTCGATACTAGTGAGCATTTTCCGCTCCAGTCTAGCTATTTAATTTCTCTGTGTGCGCTATTGTTATCTTCTCACTTACCTCTTTTTTTGGGTTCTCTAACGCGCGCAGTGTATGTATTTTTGCTGTTTGTTTGTGTGTTACTGTCTTTTAGTTGATCGACTCACTAATGAGAACAAATTGCCTCATCTACTCCTTTATGGTCCTCCTGGAACCGGCAAGACCTCCACCATTCTCGCTGTGGCAAGGAAGATCTTCGGGTCCCAGTACCAGAATATGATTCTTGAGCTCAATGCTTCTGATGATAGAGGAATCGACGTTGTTCGCCAGCAGATTCAGGATTTTGCGAGCACTCAAAGCTTTTCCTTTGGGTAATTCTTTTTGTCGATTCCAGTTTTTCTCGAAATCTTTCAAAGTTTATGCAGCACATGTCAAACTATGCATGTTATGGAAATCTTTTTATGTTTTGTCCAGGCTTATACGATATGGCATGTTATGAAATCATTAAAGTTGGTTTAAGGTCTCTCAATAAATGCCCAACTTGGAGAACTTTTCCTTTAACACCATATTGCTTGACGATAAAGTACATAAGATTATTCTTAATAACACTTCCCGAAAATATGGCCTATGCAACAGAAGAATAGGCTGGAGACTTGGATAACAGATATAGGGTGTGAACTCTAAATGAGGGAAGAATTAGACCCTCTCGAACAACCATCTGTCGTGTACTAGGTCCATTTGATTCAGACCCATATTAACCAATTTGGGGTTGCTCCATCACTAACGAAATCTACTTGTACTTGAATGTAATCAGAGTTCTGCAGTTTAGAAAGATATAGGTTACTTCTTGAAGTTATGCTACACACAAGTTGTCGTTTGTGTATATGCTAACCTGAGAACAGAACTTCATAATTAAATTTGACAGCTCACTTTTTTCTTTTTGGAACTTTGGCTGTTTTACTGCAGTGTGAAGTCTCATATAAAGTTGGTTCTGTTGGATGAGGCAGATGCTATGACTAAAGATGCTCAATTTGCGTTGCGTAGAAGTAAGTACTAATGGCTTCTCATATTTTGCTGTGATTCTTTTTCTTTTGTCGTGTTTCACTGCTTTGTTGAAGTCTTATTATCATGGTTACATGTTTGCTTGTGCTTGTTGCAGTTATTGAGAAATATACTAAGAGCACCAGATTTGCACTTATTTGCAATCACGTCAACAAGATAATTCCGGCCTTACAATCAAGATGTACCCGCTTCCGTTTTGCTCCTTTAGATGCTACTCATGTAAAAGAACGGCTCCAACATGTGATAAAAGCTGAAGGGTTTGTTTCTGTCTTTCACTTCCCTATCTGAAATGTAGTGTAATATAAAAAAATAATTATAAATAAGTTGACATTCTACAAATTCTGAAGTTGGCAATTTCTTATCTGTTTCATGATTTCTATTTTTTCTCGTTTCAATTGAAAAAAAATCCCTTTTTTCATTTTCTTCTTCGTTTACTTCTTTTCTTTGCTCCTTTATTATGAAAACCAGACTAAAGGATGACTGCTAGCTATGTCAAGTTTCTTATACTTGCTTTACTATATTCTGTGTATCTCTATTATTTTCTAGCTAACTTCTGTTTCTGAAATTGATCTAAATTGCTGTGATTGTCTTAGCTAATTGTATGTTGTTTTTCTCTTTCTTTTAGGCTTGATGTAGATGAGAGTGGCCTCACAGCTCTTGTGCGACTGAGCACTGGCGATATGAGAAAGGCTTTGAATATTTTGCAGGTTGAGCTAGCATTTATTGGCTTTTTTTTTTGCACTTAATGAGAATTGTATTATATAGAAAAGAAATTGAAACAAAGCCATCAAGAGACCAGCTAATCCAAATATATAAACAAAATAAAAGCAAGAGAGACAAATCAGCCTGAGTCAACTGGTAATAGGCAGCCATATGAGCTAGCAACACCTTTCCAAGGCTGAAGAATATGACATCACGGGAAGAATTGTTGCAAACTGTAAAAAGATTGAAATTGAAGCTAGAGATAGAGGGAGGGAGGGAGGGAGAATTACAATTCTAGACCCTTCTTACCTATCTATTACTTAAAATAATATTCACAGTTAATTTTCAAAAAACAATATTCACAGTTACAGTCGAAAAAATATTTAATGAGGCAGAGAGCCAAAACTAGTTGCAAACAAGATGTTGAATAGTAGTGCCTCCTGGCTAAAGTGTCTGCAATCGGGTTCCAAACATACAATGCGAATGTCACTGTAAATGTTTGATATCTTACAACTCTTGTCAATGCTAGTAGTTCACGTGATGATACTTAAGAACATGAAAACCCCTGGTGGACATTATAATGAATCTTTAGTATGGCGGGCATGTATATCATTTCTAAGCCACCATCTTCGACCCTTTTCAGTGACCCAGATATGGTGATTTCCCTTTTTCTAGGTGTAAAGAATGCAATTTTAGAATATTGTAAAGAAGAAGCATGAAAGAGATGAAGGCTAGCATGCATTGTTTTTGTTTAATGTTCAATCAAAATTAGCAAAAGCACCCTGAAGTGTTATGTGTAAAATTTCATTTATCATTACTTTTTATCTAATTCTTAAGTAGCAAATGTGTCTGCTATGTAGATTAATCGTTCTTTTTGCATGTCATGTGCATATGGCTTCCTTTTGTAATTGCACAATATGAAGCAAGTTTTCTGTCAACAGTAAGCTAAGTAAATGCTGTAGAACCATAAGTCAACTTTTCTTTTGAAATTTTGCTCAAACGGTATTATATGATAAACTTTTTTATCTGAACAAAGTATTTTCTTTCTGTGCAGTCAACTCACATGGCTTCTGAAATAATAACTGAGGAAGCAGTTTATCTATGTACCGGAAACCCAATGCCGAAAGAGATCGAGCAGATATGTTTTTGGCTTCTCAATGAATCATTCACTACTTGTTTCAGATGTATCCATGAACTTCTGTTCATTTTTTTAATAGAATTTCTAGGTTGGAAGCATTTTTGTACTAATGACCTCATCTGCTTTTCACCTAAGATGGGACGGAGATTTGGAGAGAACAAGCCATCTTACTAGCTTGCTTTGAATATTAATACAAACCACCTTCTACTTAGAAAACCATAGCTATGACAATGTGGTAATACATAATGGCAAGGAAAACTTCTACTCCTTCCATATCAATAGGAGGAAACTCATTCTTTGTCCTACTAAGGGACCAAAGGATCATGAAAAATCTAGTCCTATTTATTCCTCGTTTGGACAAACTTTGAAAAGAAAATTGATGAAGAAAAAATTGGGTTTGGTTGTATTTCCGCCATCCAATACAACAGGTAGCCAGCCGAAATGGTGAATGGTACATAGAAAAAATTGGGTTTGGTTGCCTATTTTGAAGAAAGGGTGAATGGTGTAATACATAGCTCACATGTGGAAGAAGAAAAGTCTTCTAGGAAAATGGAAGTTATGGAAAGTAAGAATGGAAAGAAGAAAACAGATATGATTTGTTCTCTTTGTTAAAGAAAAAAAAAGTTACTCTTTTAGGAGTTCTATTTCTGATTTTTCTACAACTTTCAAAAAAAAAAAATCTGAACTTTATACATGGGGAACAAATATTTCTTCTTTTATTAGTTTCCTAGTTTGTTAATAAGTCACAATTAAGGGATTTTTATTTAGTAAAATGTTTGGTTGATAGTATTATTTATCAGTAGTCAATTTGGCTAGGTTAAATTGTTCATTGTTTAGCAGTTTCTATTTGGGTTGGTTGGTGGAATTCCTTTTCAGTGAGTACTTTTCCATTTATTGAGTCATAATTCAATTACGGTAGGGAAGTCTGGTCGGAGAACTCTACCACACGTGATATTACCTACTTTGGCAAGGACACAATAGTTTCGGACTATAGAGAGATATCCTGTTTTTTTTTTTTTGAAAGTTGCGGTTTTGCATAGATAGATATCCTGTAACTTAAGAGTTTTGTAAAATTTAATGAAGAATTTCTCTTTTGGCTATTAGAGAACCATTTTTTTTCTCTTTCTTTTGCTGAGAATAATTAATGTGTTTGTGAGCTACTGCTTTTTAAATAACAACACCCTATACTCCAATTTTTGCTGTTCTCTTTACTTCTGTGATTTGGCTTTGCTAGTACCTTGTCACAGTAAATCTCTAAATCTCCTTTATAATTTTCTTCTGCTTAGTCAGAAAGTGAATGAAGTACAGTGTACTTTGTTTTGTTTTATTTTTTTCTTGAAATACTGTAAACTTGTTTTAGGGGAGGGTGTGTTTGTGGTTACAAATATTAAACAATCTGGTGACTACCAACAAAAGTGATGTTTCACAGAAAATATCTCATACAGAATACTTTAGGCTTCCAAGGAAAAATGACTAGATATGTTGATTCAAAATACTATGTGCTCCAAAGGAAATATGATTTCATAAGTTGATTGGAGGAGAAATATGATGAGATGTGTTGATTGGAGGACTTTCTTTATCATGATGTGTTTGATGTGAAAATAATGTGAATGTTTTTTTTTTTTTTTTTGTCCAAGACATGGATGTGTGGTCACTCAGAAATGAAACATGGTTGTGTGCTTAACTTTCTTCATTCAGAAATGAAACATGGATGTGTGCTTAACTTTCTTCATTCAGAACTGAAATTTCTTCATTCAGAACTGAAACATGGATGTGCACTTAACTTTCTCTAGATATATCTGAAATGAAGACAAGGAAAGGGTTGGCACTTGTAGACATTGTGAGAGAGGTGACAATGTAAGTGTTTTTACCTTGAACTTATTTCTCTTGAAGTGAATAAACTAATCTTTATTGTGATGTTTTACCTATCCGCATTTCTTTTCACAGGTTTATATTTAAAATTAAGATGCCATCAGATATCAGGGTTCATATAATCAATTATTTGGCAGATATCGAGTATACTTCTGTTTCACCCCTCTTTTTTAATGACTTGTTTTCCATTACTAGTTTATTGTATGGAGCTTGTACTTGTGTTTGTTGCTTCGAAAGTTGCTCATTTCTTGTCAGGAACTTAGGGATAATATATTCGGTTTTTGAATCAGCGTGTTTGCATAAGGCCCCTACTTTATGCCCTTGTGGAGACTCTAACCCAGGACCTCCCATTACAAATCCCCATGTGACCACTTACGGATAATATATTCGTTACTGTTGTAATTGAGGATTATAAGTCATTTTGTGTCATCTGAAGTAAGAGTTAGGGTTAGGGTAAAAGTAGCACGTAGTGTTGTTTTTCATTGATAGGAATCCTTAAATACGATATTGTTTTTGCTTATTTTTGTTGAATAGCATCTAAGGGAATTTTGATAATTTCTAGCTATTGGTAGTGTTGTTTGATGTTATAAGTATGTTGAGATTATTCCATATCTGAAGTAGGTCGAGATTGTAGTGATAGTGTCGTGTTTCAAATTTCAAGTCATTAGGAAGATAGAGAGTGAATGATTAGTCATTGTCTAGAGGGCAATTTGTCTTTTCTGTGTATTTCGCTTAAGCCAGTATTAAAAGGATTTACGGGTCATCAATCCCGGTGCACTCTGGCGATTTCTGGGGATTTCTGGCAAGCTTTAGTAAGAGCTCCTTCCAACGTAAATGGGACATCAGAAATTTCCGATGTCCTTGGGAGAGATAGTATCGACTGAAATACAAGAAGTATTACAGCCTACAGGTGAAATCGAATCAAAAGATCAAGGAAACGGCAAAATCCCTCAGCGACAAGTCGACGGAGGCGAAGGTGACGACCCAAGAGCAATAGAATTAGAAATGCAAAGCAAAAGGGAAAATCAGCAACAAAATCACATTGAAAATGTCGAAACTTACCGGAGTTGGAAGAGAGGCAGACGAACGTGGAACCAGTTCATGAGGAAAGCGACTGGCATTTAGTCACCAGAAGGAGGAGAAAGCAGAACGTGTTTTTCGAACCTTTGAACCATAAAAGATGACGATTGGAGCCTCTGCCTTGATGAATGGAGGGATACCAACGGGCAAATGGCAAAGCGAAGTCTACGGATTAGCACCAGAAGAGGAGGAAGCGATCCTTCATTCGCATACCAGCGACAATGTGGATGGAAGGCCGAAACTTCATGAAAGCCATCCTCAACTCCAGCGCAAACAATCCGAAGAGAGACATTCAAATCTTCACCCTAAGAAATCAAAGCATCTCTTTCTTAGTTGTAGAGTACCCGAAACCGATTTTCAAAATGGTACATAAAAAAGGGGAACAAACAATCGCGAGGATACACATACCTGCAATTTCTGTGAGCGAACCAAGATTCTCTATATGGAAGAAGACGTGGGAAGAAATAGACAGCCTGGGAATACTTTGCAAAGAAGCGGTTATGGCAAGAAGACGGGTTGAAGAAGATTTTCAGCAACTTCGGGCATCTCATTAAATTCGACGAGGCGACCAACTCAAGAGAGACATTACAGGTGGTGTGTGGCCTGGTCTAGTACGAAAATAAATGGCCAACAAGGGGGTATTTGTTAGCTACGGGTAAAGTATTCTCCAATAAGCCTAATTGGCATCCCGGAGCACGGTGAAGACTCATCGAAGCTGGAGAAGGTGACTGAAATGGAGAGACCGAGTTCACTCGGTCAAGAACGATTCAACTCACCACTACCTGAGTTAACCTAGAACCCGTATAACCGGTCACCCGACATATCATTCGGCCAATGAGCCCAGTTGAAGTGGGCCCACCTCTACAAGTAAATGAAGGAACCGTCGCTGAGGAGGAAGAGGAAATGCATCGCCCCGTAAACAGAGGAGAAGAGGTATGTCCAGCCGAGCTTTCAAATTTTAATTTCCCTCTAGTTCACATGCAATATCCTATCCCTTGGAACTTTGCGAGGCAGGATAAGAGACAAGAAACGGGAGAAGGGGTAAAGGCGCAGTAAAGGCAGGATACGCTAACCCCATCCCTATGCAAAATAGATATGAAGTTCTCTTTACCCAACAGGCTACAACTGTGACCGAAGAAGAAGAGGTGACCTTATAACACGCCTCATTAATCAATGCAGTCTGCTCTAACCTACTTAATCCTCCTCCCCGGAGGGAAGAAACCATTAGGAGTGAGAGCCAGAACGCCTCAATCCTTCGGCTGCAAACAATGGCACCCCCAATCCGTACCTACCATCGTCGATCACCACCCAGCCACGTCCCAATATCCAGGAGTGTTTCGCTTTCCATCAGCTTACTCTATCGAGAGGGAAAGGGAGGATACGGCCTCGTCAGATAGACGCAGGCCACTGAACCGTCGCCCTCCTTCACCTCCGCCCCAGCGGTACCCACCTTCTCCTTCCCCTTTGCAATCACCGAGAGATCAAATAGAGGACTACAACAGAGAGGAAGTTGAAGAAAATTTCGAATGGCAACTAGTTCGAATCCCAATCCAGTCAATCGGGAGAAACTTTCACAGGGCGCCCCAGAACTACCAGCGTAACTGAGCCCGAGTCCTCATCCATGATCCTAACGAGCTAGCTCCCCTCACGACTGCTTCTGACCCAGCAGTCCGCTTGTGGATTGAAAGCATGAGGGCGAACGCTGGATGTCGCTTGGATGAGGATTGGGGACTGATAATACGCATCGCTCAAATCATGGAAGAGTTCCATCTGGCAAGAATTGCAGCATCTACGGACAATAATCAAGTCAATGCATCGAGGGGCAAAGGAGCAAATGCAGGAGTTCGTAGGAGCTACAGGCAACACTAAATGAAGTTCCTATCCTGGAATGTGAGAGGGTTAGGCGGACCCCAAAAAAAGCCAATGTCAAGAGTATTTTGAGAGGAAATGGTCTAAACATTGTAATTCTACTTGAGACAAAACTATCTAATGTATCCAATGATGTTATTTATGAAATTTCATCTTTTGTTAAACCCGAATGGAGATCCATTGATCCAATTGGGACGTCAGGAGGAATCTTAATTATTTGGGATGCAATTACCATTGAATTAGAGGACTCAAAGCCATCGGTATACTGCCTAGGCATAAGAATTAAAAGATAAATTACAGAAATGCACTTGGAATTTGGGGGGAATTTATGGACCAAGCTCTCACCATGGTCGGAACCATTTCTGGGAGGAACTCGGGGACTTGATGAGCAGATGGAGTGGGCCCTGGCTTTTAGCCGGAGACTTAAATGCTATTCGTTTTAGAAATGAGAAAAAGTCCCCCCTCCTAAACAATTACTGCCACCATGAGGAAATTCAATGATTTAATAGATGAGTTTTGCCTAGAGGAAATACCTACCACTGGTAAGAGATTTACGTGGAGTAACAAGCAGGAGCAACCAACTTTGTCTAAGTTGGACAGGTTCCTTGCCTCTCCCGAGTGGCTTGGACTATACATGGACTTCATGGCCAAGGTAATTGGAAAGTTGTCTCTGATCACTGGCCTATTTTCTTGGATACAAACATGTGCAGATGGGGAAAAAACCCTTTAATATAGAGAAAACTTTAAGCAAAATTTGGCACCCTAGTGGAATGATATCCAATGCCAAAGAGGTCCGGGTACATCTATAATACCCAGCAAAGTAAATTCCTAAAAGGCTGAATCATACTATGGGCAAGGCAAAAGAAGGCAACTGAGGAAGCTCAAAAAGGATTGCTCAACCTTCAAATTGATGGAATTGATCTTTGTGAAGAAGATAGATTTCTTTCAGCAGAGGAACACCACGATAGAAGAGTGTCATCTAACCTCCTAGGCCAGATTATATACAGAGATAACATCTTCTGGAAACAAAGAGTGAGGTATTGATGGCTCAAGGAAGGGGATTGCAATACAGCTTTCTTCCACTCGGTTGCCTATCATAGAAGGAGAATAAACAGAATAAGCTCAACGAAAATCAATGGTGAAATCATTTCAGATAAAGAAGGAATTATTGAAAACATCCTCGTGTACTTTACTGAGCTCTATAAGGAAGAGGGCTGTAGACCATGCATTGAAGGATTAAGCTTCCCTAGGCTGACCTCGGAACAAAACTCGATTATTGAAGCCCCCTTCTCCATAGAAGAAGTTAGACAAGCAGTCATCTCCATGCCTAAGGACAAATCCCTTGGGCCAGACGGATTCAATGGTGAATTTTTCAGAGTCTTGGGAATTCATGGAAGGTGATTTCAATAAACTGTTTGAAGACTTTTATGATAATGGCATTACCCATCAATCAATTGGAGCTTCTATCATTGCCTTAATTCCTAAAAAAGAAGGCACAAATCAGGTTAAAGACTACAAACCGATCAGTCTGGTCTCAGGGGTATACAAAATCATCTCCAGGGTATTAGCAAAGATATTAAAAAGTGTCATCGGCCATGTTATTAGCAAGGAGCAAAGTGCGTTTATCCAATCAAGACAAATCCTAGACTCTGCTATGTTTGTCCATGAACCTGTGGACTTGTTCACAAGGAAACAAAATTCAATTTTCCTCCTAAAGCTGGACTTGGAGAAAATTTTAATAGGGTTAACTGGAGTCACCTGGATCTCGTATTGAAGGCCACTGGATTCAGCCTCAGATGAAAGAGATGGATCTTTTCCTGTGTTTCCTCGGCTAGATTCTCTGTCTCTAGAAACGATGGACTCTTTGGGTACTTTAAGGGCTCAAGAGGCATCAGACAAGGGGAGCCACTCTCCCCACTCCTTTTCAACATAGTGGGAGAAGGAATGATCGCATTCTTCAGACAATTGGTGGCAATAGGATGGCTAGTAAACCCTTTCCAGGATGGAAGCGCACCCATTGTGCAATTTGCGGATGATATGATGATTTTCTATGAGGGTAATATTCAGCAAATTAAGAAATTAAAAGCGGGACAAGCTTTAATGGAAATGTCAATAGGACAGAAAATAAACTGGACAAAGTCATCCTAGACTGGTGTAAATGTCCCGCAGAACTCCTTGGATGAGGCTGCAAAAGAATTGGGATGTAGCACTGGAAAATTCCCTTTTCCCACCTCGGACTCCCAGTGATTCAAGGAGGAATCTACAAGAAAATTTGGGACCCCACAATTGAAAAGATGAGAAGTAGACTTACTTCATGGAAGGGCAGGCACCTTTCCAAAGTAGGTTGACTGATTCTTTTACAATCTTGTTTAATGGGTATACCCTCCTACATGCTATCCTTCATCCCTTGTCCCAAAGGAATAGCTAATGGAATCGAAAAAATCATGAGGCAATTCCTCTGGAGGGGTACAAGCAATGATTTTAAATTTCACCAAGTGAATTGGGATGAGGTTTGTACACCGAAGAATCAAGGAGGACTGGGAATAAGGAGACTAAGGCCGTTCAACCAAGCCCTTCTATTGAAATGGTGCTTGAGGTTAAATTAGCCCAATCCACCGCTGTGGGCCACCCTTCTATGAACAAAGTTGGCAATATCACCCTCTGAGTGGATAATGGGGTGGCACCCGAGCTACTCATTATCTCCAATTTGGAAACAAATCCATAAACACTGGGAGATATTCCAAAAGATGGTGAGGTTTCTCCCAGGGAAAGGGGATAAAACAGATTTTTGGAATGATACGTGGCTGGAAGATAGTTCTATTCATCAATCATTCCCTAGATTAGATAGAGTTGCCTCAAACCCAGATTGGTCACTCAGTACTCTCCTGCAGAATAGAAGCGACAATTGCTCCGATTGGAGCAATCAGTTCAGGAGAGAATTGAGGGACAATGAAGCCAACGAGCTATCTCAGTTAGATCATCTTCTAACTAATATTTCTATGACACCCAGAGTGAGGATAGAATTGTTTGGAAGCACAGTTTGAATGGAGACTTCACAGTAAAGGCCACCTACATGGCACTAGAGGGAATGGAGCAAAGAGAAACCCACCTAGCTAGGTGGGCATGGAAGCTGCCTTGTCCCCCGAAAGCAAAATTTTTTGTGGACAGCACTTCACCAGAAATTATTAACAAGAGAAGGCCTGGCCAGAAGAGGAATGACCCTCCCCTCAACGGCCTATGTACTATGTAATCATGCTTCTGAATCTTGCAACCGTGTCCTAGTGCAGTGCCCTTTCGCCCAGCAAATTTGGATCCACTTTTGGACTATGTTTAGGTTTGAAAATATATGTATTACCTTTCATAACCTACCGGATATCATCGAGCATTGGAGAAATCTCAAACTAACCAAGAAAGGAAAGATCATGTTTGGGACTTGCATCGCCTTTATTCCAAGGTGCATTTGGGAAGAGAGGAATAACGGACTGTTCAATGCTAAAGAAACAAAGGTTAACCAGCTTAGGGAACTCATCTTCAGGAGAATTCTCTATTGGCTCAGCACCCTTACTAAATTTCAGGACCTAAACAGTATAAGTCTCGGAGCCTCATGGGACTGTATAGCAAAGCTTCCATCCCCCCATGCTGAAGCTCTGTCCAATGGACCCCACCCCCAATTGGCCACATAAAGCTTAATGTGGATGGTTCATCCAGGGGTAATCCTGGTCCGGCAGGTTTCGGTGGAGCTTTCCGGGACCACAATGGACAAATCATTTTAACTTATGCTGGACAACTGCTATTAATATTGATTCAGTTGAAGCTGAAACAGTTGCAATGTTACATGGCCTGAAAATCTTTCAGGAAAGGTTAAATGGTGAACTGATTGTAGAAGGAGATTGCCTAAACATCATATGTTGGTGCAACAAAGACTCAGACGCCATGGAGGCTACTGATTTATTTCAGGGAAATCTGGTCTATAGGGCAATCTACATCCTGTACATGGGTACATATCCCCAGAGCCGCTAACTCTGTTGCAGACTCCCTGGCTAGAGGATACGCTTCCTCACTTGGAAGTAAAGGATCCACCGTAGAATTCGGAATAAGAGAAGTGTAGCAAGCATTCTGCATCAATGAAATTCAACTCAACTTCTTCAAAAAAAAAGATTTACGGGTCATCTTAAATCTAATGGGAAATTGTTCTGTCTCTCTTGTTGTTGCACTCATTGTGTCTATTTTACATGGTATCTTAGTGATAAGATCCAATTCATTGAGTTCCAATCTTTCTTTCTATTCTAAAATTTTGTCAATGCTTGAAAGGGAAGGTTGTGAATTTTGGGTGAGTATGTCACGCCGCCGGATTGACCAAGGCCCAAACTTGATTTTTTGCAGTGTGTGGCCTAGCCTCCAAGTCCTTGTTGCTAGTCAGCCTCCATGTAAGTGTTAGCACAGGAACACGCTGTTCTAAGTGTTAAAACTCCCTCAAAAGCTAATGGCAAGAACTCATACGAATTTTAGGAGGAAAGGATTTTCTATTCTCAGGAAGGAAGTGTTTGACAAGCTGATCTACAGGCCTATTTATAGGCTACTACTTCCTACATATTTACATGTGGGAATATCTTACCAAAACCTCCTAGAATCAAGCTAACCCATTCAAACCCATTTGAATGGCTTTATTTTGAAATCAAAGTTCTAACTAACTCGTGCCACCTATTAAGCATATGCTCAATGTGCTTTGCCAACTCATGAATGCCACTTCAAGTGCCTCGTGCAAATGCCATATCAACCACCATATCTTCTGCCATGTCATTGTTGGCTCACCGGACCTTCTGTAAGTATTTTCCTCCTCAAAGTTGCACCGTGTGGTCTGGTTCGCATTTAGATGCCTCTATGCGCGTCAGTGCTTGAGCCGTGTGTGCTGCTCCCCTTTCGGCTGCATGAGTGGGGTTACGAAATCGCAACCCACAGTTAGGTGAGTGCATGCTGTCCTGAGCGTGCATCCGGATCTGCTGGATGCACATCCGGCCCCGCCTGCACATCCCGAAATGCAAGTTGTGCATGAGCATGCAGCCCTGTGCACGTATGCTAGTCGGTCGGTTGTCCATGCGCTTGTACGTGCGGGTCTGCCCCCGCTGTGTTGTTGTGTGCATGTCCACACTCCATGGACGTTGCACTTGTTGGCAAAGGCAAGTCACGCCCCGTATCAGAGTGGTTGAAAAATGCAATTGTATTCTCATTTTGTTGTCTTAACCATAAGAACAATAGGATTTGCTACAAATTAAGCAGCTTCGTGGTGTTAAATTGTACCCAGAGGGTTTTTTGCTCTCTTCTGGATTGACTGGAAGCTGCGCACGCTGTCCTACTTTACTTCAAGATTGCTTTTTGCTAATTACTCAAAGTGACAAATTATGCACCTGGCTCTTCATCTGAACATTCAAGCTATTTAGGAGGCAAGTCATCATCTGCCTATCTTTAGTTTCCTAATCATCAATCTTGGGAACCTGGGATCATCTTAAATGTATTTGGTCTTCCTGTTTTCCCTCAAAGTTGTTTGAATAGATTTCATCCAGTTTAGATAGTCAAGATCTGTAACTTTTTCATTACAATATGGTTAGTGATATCCGTTCAGCAGTAACTACCTCTCTTCACAGGGGAATAATTTCCCTGGAATTTAGCCGTAGTGCTGCAATAGTAAAATCCAGCTCCCACACAATCAAATTCTGAAGCACAAACACCAGAGAAACACTAGTGCCGATCTAGCACTGTGCATACAAACTGCGGGCTCCACATCATCTGAAGAAAATGCAGCTGTAAACTAGGATAATGATGTTAGTGTCCTGGGTGTTGCCATAGGCACAGGGTCCAGACTGAAACCTATGTAGAATTCAGATAGGCTGGAATTCACGATTCAACTCCTTATGGGCACAGACAGCATCACACTGTAATTTGCACCATCTGCCACTAGCCCAGGGTTATGTAAAATCAGAGAAGAAACAAAATTATAATCACGTAGCTTGCCAATTGGAAACTCATTTCTTCAAGAGGTTGCAGATTGAGTCCAAACTAGGAAACAGTGGCTGGGACACTGTTCTGTCAGACCTTACTCTAATATACTGTTCAAATGTGGGAGAGAAGATATCAAAATAGAAGTTGACATATACAGAGAGGCAGGAGAAAGAGAGTTGCTGCAAGAGAGACCACAAACCGGTCTCTCTTCTGAGGAGAATACAGTCCCCAACACTATTATTGTTACCACTCAAATAAAAATAAAATAAAACCTGTCAGAAGGAAGACAGCATCGAGCTTGATAGAATAGCATTGCTGTTTGGCCCAAATAAGAAAGCTCCACTGAATGATAGTCATTAAATTAGCCAGGACTTTCTTGCCTTCAGTTCATGTTTTCCCTTTTCAATCTGGAGGGAGTGCAAGTGGCAGCTATTAGATTTAAAGTTTCAAACACTTGTAGAAGTTTGATTCCTGAATTTCTCCATGAGGGAGATTGTATTAAAAGCACAAGAATAGAATTCATGGAACAATTCTGATTTTGGAAGTTTTTCGTATCTCTAAATTGTCATTATTTCAGACTCCGAAGAAGAAACTTATTTAATCTCTTTGACATTTTCTTGACACTCTTATGTTGATTATGAATTTGGTTGGAGTATGCAGGTACAGACTGACCTTCGGATGCAATGACAAGTTGCAGCTTGGAGCACTCATCAGTGGTTTCACCCGTGCTCGAACTGCTCTGGTTGCTGCAGCCAAGTGATCCAATTTCATCCTGCATAATTATATGTAATTCAATTTGTTCACAAGTATCAAAATTGTTCACCTGTTGCCTCCCAGCAATACTGACAATTATGAAGCTAACGGTGTTTTTTGCTTAGTTACCCTCAATCGCCATGCCATGAGCACATTGAATCAGCAGTGTTGATTGTCTTTCGCCATGCCATGAGCACATTGAATCAGCAGTGTTGATTGTCTTTCGCCATGCCATGAGCACATTGAATCAGCAGTGCTGATTGTCTTTCGCCATGCCATGAGCACATTGAATCAGCAGTGCTGATTGTCTTTCGCCACAGCAGTGCTGATTGTCTTTCGCCATGCCATGAGCACATTGAATCAGCAGTGCTGATTGTCTTTCGCCATGCCATGAGCACATTGAATCAGCAGTGCTGATTGTCTTTCGCCATGCCATGAGCACATTGAATCAGCAGTGCTGATTGTCTTTCGCCATGCCATGAGCACATTGAATCAGCAGTGCTGATTGTCTTTTGCATGCCGTCATATATCCAGACCATTACATCCTCGTTCTTGTAAAAGTTCGGTTTGTGCTGCGTAGGCTTGTGTGGGCACTGAAACAATTGTGCTCAGACTTAGTAAAGCACAATTATGCCTCTTAGGGTAAGTTTTTATCCTGGAGTATGATAAGTTTGTCCGAATCTAAATTAAACGTTTAAATGTGTTATGAAAAAACAAGTGGAAAAAAAATCAAGCCTGAGAAGTCGGTAAAGAAAGGCCAAGCAACAAAGAAAACTAGCATTAGAACACTCAAAAGAACCTCTCTACAATCCAGATGACAACATTCTATAAACATAAATTTGGTCCAAGCAAATAGTATTGTTGCAAAGACCTCTCACTAGGTCACATAAATGCTCTTTCCCAAGTTTACATAAACCTTCTTCCCTAGGTCATGCTGGCCTCTCCTAGGTCACACAAACCTTCTCCCATTGTTACATAAACCTCTCCCTTGTTCACATAGACCTTCAACGTAGATTTATAAATGCAGACTTAACCTCTTTCCATCGTGGGAACACACCCTTTGGTTAAGACCACACAAATCTAAGGTGCGTGCCCAGTTTAAGACCACTCGAGACTTAAGATCACACAGGCGTACCCAGTTTAAGACCACATCGGTCTAGTGTCACTGTGTCACAGTGACCCAATCGCTTACACAACTTTAGACCACACTGGTCAAGTACACAGACCCAATCTATCATAGACACAATGGGTTATTCACAAGGTGAGTTCCTGCAACAAGCATTACAGAAATGCTATAACGAGTTATTTAAATAGAATAAAGCTTTCTTAATGTGAACCTTAGCATAGTTCAGTAGTAACTCAGTGGCAATATGCATAGCTCACGGGTTTTGAGTTTGAGTCTCCTAGAGTACGAAAAATTAGGTTATTGTAGCCACTATATTAATCCCACATAATGGAATCAATCTCTTCAAAAAAATTAAAAACTGTCTTAACCTATAATTACAAAAAAAATACCTTTCAGAAACTTTGGGAAGAAGGTTTTAAATGAATTTTCAAGTATCCTCACGCAAGTGAAAAACTATTGTGCTCCTATTCACGAAATGCTAAATTTTATCTGGAACTGCAAAAAAATAAAATTGTCTATATAATGCAAGTTGGCACCTTAGATTTGATTGAACTGAAAAGATGAATGAGACTTGTATTGAACCTTTAATGTTATCTTCTTCTAGAGTTGAGCTTATACCACTTCACTCTTTTGCTTTCTTTTGTTTTAGTTTAGCTTTCACCTTTACTCGATCACTTGCTTTGAAATTGGATTTTCTCCATCTTACACGTACAACCTCTCTAATTTTTGGTTAGCAAACTCATTGCCCCTTAATTTATGCTTCAGCCTGTTTCGATCCTTCTCTCCTAGTATAATCTGTTCAAAGATGAAGGGACACATGTCGAGTAAATAAACACTTATGCACTTAAACTTCTGAAAAATTCCGTACAGAGGATCTGAATTTGAGTGAAGTGGATTTGAAACCTCCTTGGAGATCAACTTAGTTGCAACACTAGGCATCACATCTCCTTTTCAGTTCAGAGTAGAGAGCCTGACCAGTAGTCCTGAGTATGACCAAGTGCATAACTACTGAGGTTTTTGTTGCCTTGATAAGAGAAGAACATAAATTGGAATAACAGAAGTTTGCTTCTTCTTCACTCTTTTTTTCTAATTTTGATATTGCTGCATCTACTAAATTGGGTCTTCGTTACAAGCTTTATATTATAAATACACTTAGACAAATTAACCAAAATAGAGAAACGTATAAAAGCTAGACTGGCCCCAGTAATCCCTCGGGGGCACTACAAAGAACCTGAGACAATGGTAAAAACTACAAGTTCATCTGTACAAAGTTACAATCCTTCCTCTTCCCTAACCCACCTGTCTTACCTTGGCAACTTTAGAAGAATTTACACATTTACCATCCTCCGTACCTACAAAACTGGATCTCACAATAGAAGCAACTTACAATGAAGTAGCAGAAGCTGTCTATACCGCGTGAAGGATCATCAATACTGTAATTGAGTCTCATGCAATTCCCTTTTGAGAAGAACTCAGAGAGGGGAGCAGTGTATTTGCAAGGATTTAAAAACCCGGCCATGAAGAATCAATTCAAATACTCTCGTTAGATATTCTATTGGACCACACAATCTCAATTTCAAGAGTGCGAGATGACCCATCCCGGTTGCCATCATGGTTAAGGCTGAAGAAGCCACTGTATACTCCTTCAGTTACAACTTTGTCTATTTGAATCGTCACCCTTCCAAGAGTTGACTGAAAAATAATATTAATGTGGGTTAACCAATAGCGGTAGAGAAAGAAAGTTATGGCCCAACCAATAAACCCAAGCTTAGGAATTAAAATCAGGTGCACTTGTATCTTAACATACTTTTCCAAATGTATTTTTGCTCTTGCAAAGGATGTGAAGCTTTTGGCCCTTAGGGGGTACGTCAAATGCCCATGTAAACCCCTCCTTCCATTCTGGACAAGTGCTGTGACTCACCACCTGAAATCAAACATACAATTCAGAGATGTAAATGACAACTTTATCCGCACAAGATGCATAAAGCTAGTTCTTGTAGAAGATGAACGTCAGTATGTAGAAGTTCCTTCCATGTAAGGTCAAAGGGACTTCTATCCAGTCTTGTATTCCACAACTTAATACTCCACGTACATGGTTTTAAATTCTTTGGGTGTCTCAGTATATTATGACAACTGCCTAGATCCTGACTCTGACAAAGAGTAGTTGACAAGTTCTATTGGAATCTTAGGAAAGAAATGTTTTGGGTATCAGAAAAGAAGAAAAAGTAAAAGAACATGATAAATATCAATGGAATAGTTTAAGGCCTTCCTTGATGCTGAAAAATACACATTGGAGATGTTTGGTAGGAATTGGTTTGGTGAACCACATGTACTGGAATCTAAGACAATGCATCAAAATTATAGTGCTTAATCGTATCAGATCCATGTCCACCTTTACCTTTGTCTGCCGTGGTGGTCCATTCCCTATTGTCAGGCGACAAAAAGCATTTGTGCTTCCCATGGTTTGCTTCAAGTTATTCCCTCGCTTTATCGTTACTGTCAAACACCCCGGTAAGCAGTGCAACAAACTTTCCGCCCTCTCATGAAAACTTGGTGGGCAGGTCCTCATTAGTAACTGGAGTATTGGGATAGCTTCAGCAGCAATCATTGCTTGTGCTTTGGCAATATCTATGGACATGGTGGACCAAGACTGTTTCAACAGGCATAGTGTGTCCAATACAGATTCCTGGGCTGCCTCATTACCAGCTTTGAGGGCTCCCACCAAGTGTGGAATACATAATGTGGCTGCTTCTGACATGTGCAACTTAGAAAAGTTCATAAATATCACATTGATTGTTCTTAGAACTTCTTCATTGATGGTTGCTGTGGCCCACAACTCTTTCTCCAAAGCAGCTGCAAGAGAAGCATACAAGATGAGTTATATAACTCCAAATACTTTATCAGAAGATCACTTAATAGAAGCTTTCCTCCAATTGAGGGTAAAAAAAGAAACTTAATGTGTTAGGAAGCTTCACCAAATTTTGTTACAAGGCTAACGATGAGCATGATGATATTAAATTCCCTGTACTAAAAATAGCAGGTTCTGATGGTGCCAGGGTTCCACAGCAGATATATGAGAAGCATAAAACAAACGGCCCATAACTCCATCTTATAAAGAGAATAGCCTTCTGAAGGGTCAATTTTCATTCAATTAAAGAGATAGGAGGCAGTTGCTTATGAACTTTAACTACATTTTAGCTATCCATATTTGCCTACTTTCTGTGGTACATTTGTGCTAGTATATAACATATATATTCGGAAAGGGCAGTCATGTATATATGCTACTGAAACTTAGTGCTGTGAGTGTCTTGAAGAATTGGATTGACAATCTAATTCATAACAGAACTTACAAAAATATAAACCACTCCAAAATAAATTCATCCAGTTGATGGATGTAAAGAAGAAAGTGAATCATGATTCCAGTCATTATACCTGTAAGAGATCTGATGAGCTCATTTGATACATACTCTTGAAGAGTGTGGTTCGAAAAAAGAAACTTGATCAGCAGAGCAGCCTGCGCAGAAACCTCTGAATTTGGAGAAAGCAAAAACTCCTGAATTACCAAAATGCCCCCAGCTTCTGCCACAGCTCGTCTATTTGTCCTACTGTGCATGACTAGATTCTGCAAAGCACAAATTGCCACCATCTTCATTTCCTCAGTTGGTTGGTCCTCCAGCAAACTAACTAGTGCCCTACATGCAGACACTGAATCAGAGGCTCTTGCTAGCCCCTCATGTTGGAAAAGATCACCTAGTGCAAGGGCTGCCAGTAACCGTGCCGGTTGGGACCTGGTTAGCGGGTCCAACAGATACTGGGATAAAGGTGCAATAGCATATTTGGAGACTTTCATTTCCCGTACTCTCACATTGTTAAACAAGGCCTCCAGTAGTCTCCCACCAGCTTCTTCACATTGATGGGATCGCAAGAGCTCAATCAATGCATCAATAGCACCAGCTTCAGCCATCAGGACTGCACTGGAAGTATCACCTCTTTCTTGAACAATCAGGGCAGCCAGGGCTACAGAGATGGTGCTCTCAGAGGTTGAATGTAACATTCTGACAAGAACCACTAGGGGAACTTTAAAGTAATACTCCGTATTAGATCGCAACACATTTGAGAGGACAAGGGCAGCAGATTCCCACAAGGAATGAGGAGGCTGAGGGTCATCCTGGATGATGACCTTAGAGAGCTCAAATATCCCACCTGCATCAGCAACCGCCTGAGGCCAGCTTGTAGAGATACTCTCCAATGCTTTTATTGCTGTTTGCTGCAAATTCAGTATCCCGATCCCTGCTAGCTGAACAAGAGGAACCACAGCATTTTTTGTGGTAATATCTTGTTGGAAGTGCTCTTGTTCTAAAAGATGTGACAAAAGTTCAGTTCCTAGTTGTTGAATAGCTTGAGATGGAGATTCAAGAAAAGATATCAATGGTTCAATCACTTGGCTTGGAGTGAGCTTCAAAGTTGTGAGACTCTGGGGTTTCTCCAAAATATTCACAAGGGCTTGCAGAGCACTCTGCTGGCCCCACAAACTGAAATCTGGCCTTAGCAACAAAAGGAAGAGGGGTTCCACCACTTTAGCAGCATCTGAGCTTTTGGCTATACCACTATTGTTTGTCAGTATACGAAGTAGTTCTGCTATTGAGGAACAAACAGAACCATGCACCAACGGGAGCATTTCAAGGGCATTATCAATGACCCCTGCTTTAACCATATCCAGTTTGCACTGTGGGCGATCTTTTCCCAATTTTATAAGGGAATTGACACTGGCCTCTGTAAGTAAATGATTAGATCCTCTAACCATACCAACAAGAAGATCCACCGCCTCATAATGTGATGCAGTCTCTGCATGCTGTTCATCATCCAGTAATCTTTCAAAAGCTCGCACACTATACTCCACCAAATCATTAGAATCAGACCCCATTTGAGAGATAAGAGGCAGGATAAACTCTGAGGCAAGTGGGGCTGATCTTATCTTTAAGTTACCAAAAAGAAGGTAGCAGAGCTGGGCAGCATTTCTCTTTAGTTCCAAGGAAGAATTTGATGATAATATTTTATGAAGGCTCTCAAGTGGATTTCCCTCCACATCAGCCAAAGCTATTGACTTTGAAGCATTTCCAGAAGACAACTTAATTAGAGCAACTAGAGCAGCCTGTCGCTCCCTCTCAGATCCCACATTTAGCATATCAACCAATGGTTGAATGGCTTGCCTCGCCATATCAGTGTCTCTGATATTTTCAGCATCAAAAAGCTCGTTCAGCGCACGCACAGCACTATACCTGGCACTTCTTGATCCCAGACGTAGAACTGCGACAAGCTGTTTTAGGGAGCTCAGAGATGCTTCATGGTGAAGCAGATCTGAATTGCTGAATAAAATTCTTAATAGCTCTGAAATTGTTGTTTCAGTTGAATCTTGTGGGCTCAAAGACAGATACTTGGTCAAAGCATCAAGGGCCCCAGCATCTGCCATGGTAAGTTTGTTTGCATCATTTCCTTCTGCTATCTGAATCAGGAGTTGAAGAGCAATCGGTGGTGCTCCAGGCTTATCAGGCATTGGTCTAAGAAGATCCACAAGAAGAGGTATGGACTTCCGCACGGATGAACCCCCTCTCACATCTTCAATTTCAAAGAGAGTTTCCAACACAAATTGATCAGGATTTCGAACCAAGGAGAACTCTTCAGACAACCGTACAAGATTAGGCATATCAGCTTCTACATTGCCCAGAAGGCTGATAAGCCCTCCCACTGCACCTGAATTTGCAATAGCAAGAAGAATTGCTTTATTTCCATGAGAAACAAGGCTTGCCATGGCCTGAGCAGCAAAGTATCTGTCAATAATCTCATCAGATTTGAACATGAAAGCCAGAGAAGGTATTATTCGCATGGTGGCAGGCGATAAGACCACATCACGATGTCCAAAAAGAATGGCCAAGAGAAGTGCACTGACCCATATCCCTTCTGGGTTTTCAAAGTCTGCCTGTCAATTAGAAAGAATCTCAGGTTAAGAAATATGAGATTGTGTGTGTGCATGTGCGAATGCGCAAGCATGTTTGCATATGTGTGTCCGCATGTGCAAGTGTGTGAGCATGTGCATGTCTGTGTGCGCATGTGTGTGTGAACATGTGTGTGGGCCTACGTGTGTCTGCATGTTGTGCATGTGTGGCCATATATGTTTGAGTGCATTCACATGCAATTGCATGTGTTGCTGTGAGTGTGTGAGTGTGTGTGTGTGTGTGTGTGTGTGTGTGGGAGAGTGTGTGCCCTTGCAAGTAGGTACATGCATCCATTTGCATGTGTGGTTGTGTACGTCTGCTTGTGTGTGTGTGCATGTCTGTGTCTATGTGCACATATGCACTTGTGGGTGCATGTGTATATGTGTGTGAGAGAGAGAGAGAGAGAATAAGAACACTCTAACCAAATAAAGTCAATAATTGAACAGTAAAAGCTGCAGTTCGCCTCATCAAAAGAATTGGTAATGAACCGAATGACAACTACTACAGAGAAAATAACTCCTGCATGAATCGGTTATATTCTTTGTCCCAATATAATGATAACAAATATATATATATATATATATATATATAGACATAGACAGAGACAGAGAGAGAGAGAAGTGAAAGAAGCATATCATAAAATGCCTTATGCCATTTAAAATTGGTCTGAATTGAACCAGAGGTAAATCATTGAGCTGCGGTATCCTAGCTGTACACACCATGGGTTTTCTAGAAGTAAGGGTATACATTTTTCATCCTATCTGCTTTCTGTATATGTTATTTATTTTGCTCATAGGTCAATAATTCTAATAACAATACCTTTAATGCAACTAAAACAATGATAATTTTTATTACAGAAACAGAAACAAAATTTTAGTAAAAAGAAACAAAGGCAAGCAATGTGTTATAAGAATTAAAAACATACATTTTACATCCTGTGTGGCTTTTGCCTATGTTATTTACTGTCATTATTGGTCAATGGTCCGAAATAAGTACCAAAGTGATGCAACTAATAACACATTAATGTTAATTACTACAATGGAGGAAAAAATACGAAGGCATGCATAGTCAAGCTCTTTACAACCTCAGAACAAGGAACAGAAGGGCCAAACTTTACCGATCGAATATGAACTAATTTAAAACCCGAGAAAAAAAAGACAAAATAGAAAACAAACTCAATACCTGTGGACCAAGAGCATAATTTGCAAATTTTTCGGATAGGGCCTCAAGCCCACCAGCTTCCATGACCGTAACTTTGTTCTTCTCATGGGAAGAAGAAATAAGTGATAGCAACCACAAGGCAACAGTTCCCCCAACAGTAGTAGCAGGGTCTGGAACCTCAAACTCACCCCTTCAATTAGGTAAATACTTTTCTCCCTATACCCTCTACTGCTTCTGACATCCATTTCTGGACCTCTGGAGTTTATATGGTGTTTCACCGTATCTACTAGGGCATAAACAAGCTGCTTCAAAAACCTTGACTCATCAAGCACATCTATTGTCCTTTGCCTGTGTTCTTTTGCTGCACACACTAGCAGAGCTGACCCACCAACCCTCACCTCTAAACTTGAGGAACTCATAACCCTACTGGCCAGAGAAGCAATACAGCCAGGATTCCCAATCAAGAGGTCACCTAGGAGGACTGGTTGTTCGCCACATAACCTAGAAAGAATTTCTATTGCCTTGTCTTGAGCCGAATGATCCCCATTGGCGAGGCACCGAACTAGAGGCTCCATGCTTGATGGAACTTCAGAAATGGCAGTCCAAGGAGGGTATGTAAAGTTCACGCTTTGCTTTGTTTTGACCAAAAGGGAAAGCACTCCTAAAGCATCAGATGAATCGGCTCCTTCTGTGTCCATGGCATTTAAAGAGTCCACAAGTGCCAGGACTGTAAATCGACACTGGGCATTCCCTGTAAGCACTTCACCGACTGGAAAGTAGTTTAGTAGTTGATGAAGAGCTCGTGAAGCATTCTTCTTGCCCTCAAGAGAACCTTCGCCTAAAACTCTTGTCAAAGCAGAGACCACATCCTCAGCAAGAGCTTCTCCAGCTATTTGTGGGTCTGACAGAAGATTAGCCAAGGCAGCAACAGCAGTCTCAGCTGCATCCATGGAAGAAGTCTTTGCCAACTTGATTAAGGGTTTGACATCACCTTCAGCAATATAAGGCATCTTACTAGCTGTCTTAGCCTTTGTGGGGCGGGATAAAGCTCCCAAGGCCCGAGCAGATTGGGTTGCAATAACCTGAGTTTTGCTGGCCAAAAGTTTCATGCACGGATGGACAATCTCATCAGTTGCAAGGCTGTCACAGATATCTTGCCTCGTGCTGAATAAATCAGCCAAGATGGAAGCTGCATGCTCTTGAGTTTCTTCGTTTGAGGAGTTAAGAACCTGAACCAGTGATCTCAGCCCTTTATTTGCCAACCCTCCTTTCTGTATTAAGTCCTTGTGAGAAGCCATTGTGAGCACATGCCCCAGAACAGAAATAATATAAGCTTTTGATCTAGGAGCATCTCCCAGGAGCAAAGCTAAAAGTTGGTTCACAGTGGCAGAGTCGGCAGACCGGATAAGCTTCATAAGTGCCTTTGCTGAAGCCTTTTGGCCCTTAGTGCCCCCACTCTTCAGAAGCCAAAGGAGAGCAGAGACTGCACCTGCACTCTCCACACATGCACGGATATCTTCACTGTGACAGCATAAATTCCACAGTACATGTGCAGCATCCTCTCGTGCTTGCTGAGATCCCAACTCCAACAACTGTACCAATGGAGGGATTCCACCAGCAGCTGTAATTGCCCACTTAGAGTCATCAACTCGGTCTGTCAAGATCGCCAGCAAGGAGACTGCATATTCTTGATGCTGTTCACCCGATAGCCCAAGTAAAGAAATTAGTAGCTGGATTCCTTCTCTTTTCCCAGTGCTTCCCAAAGATCTGCCCCATCACAGCATAATATTATAAACGAGTTTATTAGCTGCTCTTGCACATCTCCATTGGCCATGGTAATCAACCCAACAAGAACCCTCTTTGCTTCCGCATGATCAAGATACCTAGACAGATATTGATTGCTGTAGAGGCTTGCAAGAGCCTCAAGCACGCTGTCTTGAATATGCTTATTATCTCGAGGCTTCAAAAGCGTTACCAAAATATTTTCTATCTTTATCACATTAAATGGCTCTTTTCTATCAGATGAAAGCTCATAAACCATCAAGGAATATGCAAGTGCTCCAATTATATCTGCAACTGGAGCAAGCAACCTAGGAGCTTGAGATAGTTCTCCAAGATACATAATTAATTCTGAAAGTCCCCCACATATATTTGCTAAAGCACGCATTGCATGACCTTGAAGAGCCGCACCAGATGAACCCTGCATACATTCTTTAGAAGGTGCAACTACAGCACCTATTAAAACAGGAATTCCGTTTGCGTCCACCACCGCTTTCTTAGCTTCAGACAACTTGGAAGATAGACTTTCCAAGGCATCAGCTGCACTTGCACGAACAGAAATGTCATTTTCCTGACTCACAAGGCTAAGAAGTTTATTGACAGCCCCGGCATCAATAACTTTGGGAATACTGTCACTAAATGCCAAGATTAAACGAGCCAAAAGGGAGGCAGCATTGGACTGAGCAACTGCATTATCAGAAGACAAGAGACCGACAATAATATCCACACCACCAGCTTCAAGAGTGGCCCGCCAATATCCATCCTTGTCACCACAAAGGTTTCTCAAGGCTCCTGTTACAAATCCTTCAACCACTTTGTCTTTTTTGACCTTGGGATTGAGCTGCTCCCATAATGTTGGTACCACACCCTCAGTGACAAATATCTTCATTCCAACATGATCATCAGATAATCCCCCAGAAGAAACCTCATAGATGGCCTCTGCAGCAGCTTTCCTGGCATCACTTTGATCAGATTTTAACAGATAGAGCAACGGAGGTATGCAACCTCCCAAGAGTACCCTGAGTCGTAAATCTTCTTCTTTGCATAAAACACTTAAGGTCATGGCAACATTAACTTTTGCAATGGAGGTCCCACTCCGCAGAATGGATATAAACAATGGCATTGCCTGGGAGTGAGACCCGATAAGATTTCTAGCATCTCTCCTAGCTCGAGCAAGGCTGAGTAAACGAGTTGTGATCAGCTCCTTTTCATGGGGAGATGACATATTTGCATGCAACTGTTCCACAAAATGAGCAACAGTTGCCATTGTATTCTCTGGATCATCCATGTCTGTCGTTCCATTTGATTCCCTATAAAGTTACACAGAAACTTCAGTCACTAAATTTTTATCGGAACAATTCAAAATGGTCAACAGTGGTAGCAGCTTATATCAATTAACCAGAGGAGTTTATTTTATAAGAACACCAATTTCCAACATGAGTAGCAAATAAAAATTCTGCTGCAACTTTCATTTCTGAGGCATATATCACTGGAATCAGCAGACGGTGTTTCAAAAAGGAAAAGAAATTGTAGAGTAAATTTGACAGCAAGCGGATCCCAGCTTACTTAGATCGAGAAGATGATGAAGAAGAGGATTCGCGAGATTCAGGGGAGGGAGGCTTTGACATGTGCACCAATGGTAGCTTCGAGTAGCCTGGAGATCAAAATCAATACCAATATAATGTAAAATTTTACTGTTAAAGAAATAGACCAGGAAGCCCCTCGAATCAGGAGCTCAAATTATTGTAACTCGTAAAATACATTTATAGATTTCCAGAAAGATAAAAAAAAAAAAAAAAAAAAAAAAAAAAAAAAGGAGAAGAGCCAAGCTACCAAGCTTATACAGCAAAATTGGAACAAATATAGCTACACTTAAACAGATCTCAATAATCTTGACTCGATAATCAAGAAGGTGACTACTCTAAAGAAAATGTAGCATATCCGTACAGATCAAAACGCAGAAGGACATCCAAAAAACGAAAAGAGCCAAAAAGGAAAAGGAAAGGATGCAATTCAATGTCATATAAATTGGTAATTACGCTCGATCTCCAGAGACTTGAAAGCAAGATACATACCGGGCGAAAATGCAAATGCCGAAGGACTCCCTCACCACAGTAGCAGAAAATTCCCTTCTAGTTCCTCGACATCGACCACTCTTGGGGAATCCAAGTCCCCAAAGAGATCGAAGTCAACTAACAAGAGCAGAAAGAAGCGGAACGAGGAAGCGGATCTCTCCAGATCAAAAATCCAAAATCCCAAATTAAAAACTAAAAAAAAAAAAAAAATTAAACCTCCCACCTAAATTGCCGATTTTCTCGAATGCCCAGTAGGAAACAAAAGGTAAACCGACGGGATCACACCTAAAGGCCGCGAGAATTAGGAAAAGAGGAGAATTTTCAAATGGGGCAGCTCAAGATCGAGAATTGTCCCGCGAGATTTGCGCATCAATCCCTGTTGGCATTCCCCTTGATTGGCAAGGAAGAGGATAGAGAAGAGAGAGAAGAATAATAAAGCAAGAAAGAGAGAGAAGGAGAGAGAGAGAGAGAGAGAGAGAGAAAGAAGAAGAAGAAGAAGAAGAAGTCGTTGCGTTTCTTAATCTTTTCTCTGCTTCGTTTATCTCCGTTCTGGGAAACCGGGCGACGGCTTCGGAAGAAAATGGGTAGAAAGGCGTTGGCGACAGGACCAACTTCTCGGCATTATTCACACGTAAAGCAAACAAAGCCTCCACTTTTCTCTGCTCTCTTCTTCCTCCTCTCCCCCCCTGTCACTATGCTCTTAATTATCCCATTACCATTTACATCTCCTCCTCCCTTCACCATCATTTCCAAACGGTCCAAGTTACAGTTACATATCCCCCTCATCAACGCCACTTCCCTCTCAATTCATCCCCACGCAAACACATCCGTATATATGCATATATAGATAATCTGTTGATTATATCTGTAATCAAACCCGAAAAAATGTATCAATTATTATGCAATCGGTAGATTACACATCCTTTGGTTTAGAACTGAATTAGAAAAAAATGTTTTCAATTATTGTTTAATCGGCCCGGCGTTTAATTAATGAAGAGAATGATTAAATTAAGAGTGGAGCTAGGCATGATTTTAATACCCGAAAACGACATCCGGACTCCAAATCTGTGCCGTAAATCCGCGCCACCGGTTTAGACGACGTGAGATCCGAATCCTCCGATTTTCTTTTTCGCTTGCTCGAGAGGACAAACTACTAACTCCCAGGGCCCACCCCATGTGATGGGCCCCGGATGAGGTCAGAGATAAAATGTGACGGTGCACATGAGACATATTTAAAGGAGCGACAAAACTTGTCGGGCAAAAATTATACATGAAAATAAATTATTTTAAAATATAAAAATAAAATCACAAAACATATAAAGTAATAACTTAAATTTTTAAAAATAACTAAAATTATAAAATTATAAGTTGATTTATTAGACAAAAAATAAATCCAAAAAGAGCCTGAAAAATAATGCATGTAAGCTCGGACCAGGTTGCATGTGGTAATAAATGTTCATGATAAATCCCACAAACTACCCAACTACTGATATGTGGACATAACAAAATGGCTTTAAGTTTTTGTACATGGGATTTTAAGACTTTAAGTTACCATTAAAGGATGAGGATAGTCTTTAACTACTTGTTATAATTCAAGTTCATTTATTGTGAATTTTAGAACTCGTATGGGTATTGCTTTGTTTTGTAACATGGGGAACTATAATTTCAAATTTTAGGAGGGTAATTCAAAATTTATTATTAAAGTTTGTTCTAGGAATGCATCTCATAGACATGTATACTTTTTTAAAGGAAAATCCACATGGGGATCAATTTATTTTACTAGATATTACGGTATTACCAGATTATTAATGAATCATTAGATTTAAATTAATATGTTTACAACACAATTCCTCTTCCAATTATTAATTAATTGTAAATATAGAAAAGTCAACACACATATGGTAGTTATTGTGACTTTTCTAAGGAAAGAAAATTAGTTAGGTACAAGCATGGTTTGCAATATCTTTACGAAATTGCCGATACGGGTTGATACGTATCCGTATCTTTAGTTAAGGAAACAAAAAACACTGAGTTTACTTTTATGAGAAACAAAGCCCCGTATCCTTATGTATCCATTTGTTTCTGCAAAATTTCGTATTGTGGACAGATTTGAACAACTAGGAAAAAGTAAAGAACCCATGAGACTCTTTGTTCGTGTTAACAAAATCATAGAGTATTTGAATATGAATATGAAAAACATCTATAATTTTATACCTATATGATTCACTCTTTGCAATTTAATATTTTTATTAATAGAAATGGATTTCAAGACCATATATAAATGAAGTATTCTATCATTGGTATAATTTTGGTTACTATTTGATTGTTTATTTTTATCTTTGACACAAGTCATCATAAGCTCTATAAGTTAGAATTACTTGTTTTGAACCAATGTATTACAAATTGTTTGTTTTAATGATTTAGTTATTAAATTAGAACTATTGGCAAAGATAATGTTTATTATTTTATGAAATTACTATATATAAATAATTATTATTGTCTCTTCTTAATTTTTACCTTGTTTCCATAATTTACATGTATTTCTTAACGTATCTATATGTATCCAATTTCCTTGAGGTCATACTGCAAACCTTGGGTACAAGTAAAGTAGTTTGATAGAATTAGAGTTCATCATCCTTTTCCTACTTTCTATATTCAAAAATATTAATATACAGTAAATTTCCAAGTTGTGATTTTTATCATCTATTTAATTCATCCGCAGAAGATTAATGTTTACATTTATTGTCTATATCAATTTTTATTATATAAGTAATGCATGCCAAGCTAAAGCAACACTAGAGTGCAAAATACAAAACCTACCAGAAATGCAAGTCAAATGGATCAAAATCGTATACATATATTAAGACAACTAATGCCCTGACAAAAGCCCAAAAAACATGCTCAAGCCTATTGTTTAAAGGCATTTGTTTGTTGCCATGAATCTAATAATGCTTCTCTATTTAGATGCATGAAGATTATTTGGTTTAACAAATGTGGTGTTTAATATTAAAGAGAATAAAATGAATCTCATATGTTTCAAACTTTTTAAATTACAATACAATTCTGATACCATTAGATTCTCTATAAATACCTAACCAGAGGAAGTGGAAACAGACGTCGAAGCTGAAGCTGAGCCAAAGCGGAGATGCTCTGCTATCACAGCCGAAGTGGAAGCCGAAGCTGCAGCCTAAGCGCAAATGAAGCTGCAACTGAAGTACATAGAGAAGAAGGGTCGCACACGAAGGTCACAGGAAGCTGCTTCTGAAACACCAAAAAAGTTGCAGCCAAATGCAGAAGAGGGCGCAGGCGCACGCAGGAATCATTGAAGAAGCTACAACCCAAGTCCAGAAGAAGACGAGCAAAACACAAGAACCCACAGACAATACCGCAACCAAAAAGCAACAGAAGCTGCAGATGAAGCTGCAACCAAGGAGCAGATAAACCCGCTGAAAAGCAGCAACGGAAGTACAGAAGAAAAGCAAAGCAGCCAATCCTCGAGTCATGGGGACTTGAAACGAGATAGGACACTTAGAAACCAAATGCCACAGGCGAGGCCTCGAATCACGGTGGGTTAAGACGGGATTCGGCTGCATTGCCCCCTATGCTGCAGCAATCGCTCTTTTACACGCATCAGCCAAACCTCATCATTCTAGAGGCAGCTCTTAGCGCCAGTGTGATCAGTTGCAGAACAATGACAGAACATTTACGGTTGGATAGGAGCACTGATTTGCGCCCAACATCAGAGAGGCGATCTGCAGTAGACCTTAGGTGCATTTGAATCATAAGACTGCATTTGCAGTGAAATACTCTATGCAGTAACTTAGCCACAATAAGTTAAAGAATATTTGTGGAGAGAATCCATATATAGATGCCACCTTCCAACAACAATCCCCCTTAAAAAGAATTTGGCTGAGAAAAGCAAAGAAGAGAAAAAGAAAGATAAAACTTGGTGTGTCCGAAAGGAATCCTCACAGTTGACACCACATCAAAATTGAGTTTTCCCCTTTTGGACAAAATAACCATGCCAACCATGCCATTTCCTTCCCCCAGCCAGCAAATAAAAAGAACTATACAACTTTATAAACAGGTTAGCCTCTCCCCACTTGGTTCAGTCTCCTGTTTGGTTAATAAGGAGAAAGGTTAGAACGGGAATCCTCCGCCAACTCCTATGCACAGATAAATAACGAAAATGTTAAGAAGTTCAAAAGCTATGAGTGAGAGAGTGAGAGAGAGAGAGAGAGAGGGTTTTTATTGTGTGCAAACCTGACATTTTGGGTGATTTTGACACCTATTGACATGAGTCAAGCGATATTCTATGTTGTTGATGGCTTTGCTGTGGCATTCTCACTAGTATTATCGATGCCACTGCCAGGACTCTGAAAGTGCCTTGACTGAGTAGATGACTCTAACAGAGAACCCCCATCTAACACCAAGTTGTCCATTTGCTTTGCTAGCATGGTTGTAGTAGATGAATAAGAGCTTACAGAGCCATCAGCAGCATTTTGGGTCACTCCACTGCATCTTCTAATCTTGTCGCCCTGGGCCAAATAAGATAGGCATTTACTTTTCACTCCATATTCAAATAATTTTAGATTCCTTGTGTACTGCCTCCAATAGAAAAATTAACAATCACACCTTGACTTCTATACGAGTTGATGGCTCCAAAGCTTTCAAAATCAAGCTAATATCTTCAGTCATTGCCTTAACCTGTGAGATTAAATAAATAAATAAATAAAATATCAATATCAATATTAATACTAAAAAACAAAAACAAAAAACCTTTTTGGAACTTTCACAGTAAATAAATAGCACTTAATCGAATGAAAGGAAGCACCATTATAAACCAAATATTCCACAGCCACAAAAAGGTTATTCAGGCAACAGATAAAAGATTAACTTCCAGTTTAAAACAATAGGAACGACAGAGATTTCAGAAAGAGGGGCTTACAGAGCATCCTCATTTGCCCATCCACTCACTTACTGTTCTTTTGATGTTTATCCACTCACTAATTGTGAGTTAACTTTATTACACATGCTAAAGGGGTGTTCAACATAAGCTACAAAACCACCCCTGACAAGTGAGTATGCAATGAAAACACAAAGATGCAATATAAATATTACAGAATTTCCACTCTTTTACCCGTAAATTTGGATTTAATTAAGGAACAATAGAATGATGCAACAAGCATTTGAGCTTCATGCTCAAGATTCCTGAGTTTAATACCTCATCAACCATCTTCTTCCATGTTTATACATAATCATGAAGGGAGCAAAAAAAAAAAAAAAACTATAACCTCAGGGTGTCAGGCATTCGAGTCAAGAACATTTTCCATTTACTTTTAAAAAAAAGTAAATAAGTACTTCGGACACTGAACAAGGCCAACTGGCCAAACAAGTGAAGAGCAAACTGCAGATAAAAAAAAAAGCTGAAACCCATCATAATGAAAAAGAACAACAAGAGCATCATATATGTAACTGCATTAAGGATGCCTAAAAAGGAACTTCAGACTAATCATTATATCTCTAAAAATTATTAAAAAAATAGTCGGTCAACTTCTTTTATGGATTTCCTCTGTAGCATATACTGTAACTAACTGGTCTCATGTACTTAGCAGTGTTATTGGTAGAGTAGATGTATTAGCCAAGCAAGGGTGCACGAGTAACACCTTGTTGTTTGGACTCCCTGAGCTATGATTCTATTCTCTAACCCCATTTTGGGGTTCTCTTGTAATTCATTTTTGGCAATGAATGAAATAGAAAACACAAATTTTGAAAGAAGAAAAAAACACTCCCTACTTCCAGAATTCTACATTTTTTTTTTTTTGAAAAGGTGAACCTTTTATTCTTAGAAGCTCTAATGATACGAGTAGTGTTACATTATTAGTACAAACATGGGCATATCCCCTTTTTGTAGCTATGCTAATCTATGTTACTACATAAGTTCTGCCACACATCACCAGCAACAGAATTCCAATAAAATAATTCCTGCTCCAAATGCACTAACAAACCTCAACAAAGACCAAGAAATTGCAATTTAAGAGGGCCTTATTTCCAGTAAAAGTACCAACACATTTTCATGTTCATTGCATTCTAGAAAACCATATTGTTTCTCCACAGTTGAACTTCTACTTTGGCGACTTGAAAGCAAACCCTCACTCTAAAACCTCCCCATCCAGAAAACATTGAAATTTATTTGTATCTATATTTATTTACAGAGCAAAAGAGACGAAGCAATTGTATAGCTGCAAAAGTACATAGATACTCGCCTAGCTCTTTCGACGAAATGAAAAGGCATGAGAGAAATCACAATAATGACAAAACTCTAGCTACCCAGTTTACTGGTGATAAGAGGAATACTGCTAATTCTTGCGTGGAAATCCTTGGGGACCAGGAGGCACAATTTGCAAAGGAAGAATGGTTTAAAATGGTGAAATCTCCAAGAAGATGGAGAATATTGCAGCTCAGAGAAACAATATGGGAGTTGATGAAGCTAATAATCATCCCAAAGTTTCATGGCTTCATGGGATATATGAAGAGTATGTTGTGATGCAAAATGGACAACTATCAGGAGTTTTCTGGTGAAACACAATGCTAAGTTAATTATTCTTTAAGAAATGGATATGAGTTCAATGAAAAGCCAATTGCAACAAATTTAGCACCTCTCAGCCAACAACAATGGATTTTGATTGATATTTTTTTTTGGAGGGATCTTGGTAAATTGGGATAAGATGAAAAATTTAGTGGACGACTCGGAGATTGGCAAATTTTGCATCGGAATCAAACTCAAAGATGATGAAGTTGGCTACATATGGGACCTTGATGGGTCAACGGATGAATGTAGCTACAGAGACTGAGTTGTTTTAGGATGAGCTAGGTGACCTTCTTCGTAGAAGGGATCTTCCTAGGCTACATTCATAGGACCTTTATGCTATTCAATTTAGAGTAGAGAAGTCTCCTACCCTAAGGCAGTCTTGGATGTGGTTTCATCCAATCGAGACAGATTTTGGATGTTGATATGATTGTTCACGAAGTGGGAGACTACGCAAAATCCAGGCAGTCTTGGGTCATTCTTAAGCAGGATATGGAAAAGGCACTAGATTGAGGGTATTGGAGCTTTCTGAATTCAATGTTGGGCACAAGTATATGGCGGGCACAAGTATATGGCTGCATTCACAGATGCACTTTCTATACTTGTGCAAGGTGGAATATTTGGTCATTTCAGGAGCTCAAGGGGGATGAGGCAAGGGGACCCTTTGTCCCTCTTGCTTTTTAACATTGTGGGGGAAGGCTTGCCGCAATTGGTGAAAGATGTTATATCTATTCGATGGTTTAAGAACACATTATAGAGGGGTATACTACTATGGCCCAATTCATAGATGACAGTCATATTCAGGGGATGGATCGGTTAAACAAGTGATGAGATGGAGAGCCACTCTTGCCCTTTATGAGGTTCGCTCATGTCAAAAGATAAATTGGAAAAATATTAAGATCTTCGACTTCAACATCCCCTCTGATTTACTTAGTTGTTTAGCAGCCAACAGGTTTGGTTTGCGACAAAAATCTCTTCCTAACACCTATCTTGGTCTCCCCTTTTTCAAGGATATCAAAATCACTTTAGGACCCCGTACTGAAAGGTGCAACCAAGACTCTCGCTTTGAAAAACATCCGATGATTTCCAAGGCTGGCTGGTAAATCGTCATTCGATAACACATGACATTCCAGCAATTTACATGTTATTCTTTCATTGTCCTATAAGGGTGGCTTGATCAATTGAGAAGCTTTTCCATACATTTTTTTAGAGAGGCTCTAAAGAGGGATTCAAACATCATCTTGTCTGGTGGAATGAGGAGTGCCTCCCTAAGAAGTTTGAAGGCCTTATGGCTCAGCAACTAGTACAGGTTAACAAAGCATTCCTCTGGAAGTGGTGCTCGAGCGGTTAGGTGTATGTTGGTACTACAGAAGTTTGGAGTGGATGAGAAATCTTAGGTTCTTGGATGTGATTCACATAGGCACCACTCAGCCATTTATGGTATTATTTCAATGTCTTCTCAGGCTTCCATGACCACATCAAATGGACAGTTCACAAGGGACACCGCACTCAATTCTGGACTGTTTTGTGGCTATCTGAATTGCCATTCGATATTATTTATCCACACCTCTTTAGGCTAGCCTGAACTCAATCAGCCTCACTGGCTGAAGTCATTGCCACAACCAACTCCCCTTCCACTAACGATTGAAGCTTGATTCTCAAAAGAGATGTAAGGGACGATGAGGTTTGGGAATTCAACAAGTTGGACAGCACTCTGCAAGCAATCAGGCATTCTACTAGGACATCTCAGATGAGTTGATTTGGACGCCTAGCTCCAATGGTAATTTCTCTCTATCTTTGAGTTATGCTTGCTTCTTGCTCATTGTACCTATGATCCCACCTGCGCAATGAAGCTGCAATAAGTTCAGAATCCAATGGCTCATCACTCAAGGACAACTTAAGGGGGTGGGCAATGCCACCCACTCCTCTCGAGTCTTGATAGCAGCAACACAAAATTCATCATCACCTGGTCTCCTCCAGAGGGCTTCTTGAAGCTCACTATTGATGGCCCAAGAAGGTCAATCCGGCGCTTGCAGACCATTTTGGGAGAGGAGGGGTTACTCTGCTCTCATTAGATGGTCCCTTTGAGCCTAAAGAATCGACTTCTTTGGGCCTTCCGAGCACACTTCTCCACTAATCTGATAGTGGACGAAAAACTCCAACAATGTTATTGGTTGGTGTTGTCCGACATTCAACCCACTGTTGTGTTTCACCAATGCACTCACAGTTAATTTTTGCTACACCTGTGGTCCACAAATGGTCATGCATTCCTAGATATGCCAACTTTATGGCACGCTCTTTGGCTAAAGATGGGGTAGCCCTCCAAATTCAAGTTGTGAGAAGTACCTTCCCATTTGTATCTTGAGCTTTGACACACAATCAAGCTGAGGGGTTAAAGAAAAAGTAAAGGAATTACTAAACACAATATAATTTTGCTGAAATAGAGTCCTCTTACCAAAGGCAAGCAATGACAGCGCTAAAAGCATCTCAAGGACATTTCCTTGTTAACAATATTATAACTTAAAACGACCTTATCTTGTAACATTGTTTGCTCACTTTAGCCTAAATAATTAAAGGTAGCAAAATATCCTCATCTTTATATATAAATATTCGTTTGTGATGAGTCAACATCTTGTACAGCATCCTTGAAATGATTAATATCTCAAACCAAACAAGAACCATTTCCTTTCATGCATGCCCTAATATACTATAATCATGGACAACATACCATTGTGGTACTATACATATAATCAAACTACTGAATAAAAACATTGGTAAGCACACCAAGTACAAAATATGGCAACTAAAATACATTGGTTCAAGAATTTTGCATAAAGAAACTGTTGGAGTTAAGGTTTGTTACTAATTAGTCGACATATTATACTTAGTTGGTTGAATTGTGATGTAGTTATATGTACACCACATGGAGGGTATTATTATAATTTTGTAACATTATTTTTTTAATGTAAGAAGACCTCCCCTATTTAAAGGGAGCACACACAGGTTAGCGTTGAAAGACCTGAAACTGTGTGAAACAACTATAGATTGGCTCCATTGTCTTTCTTCTTCTTTTCTCCTTTCCTTCTTACGGTTAAACTATAACAAAATTACAAGAACTACATTTCCTTTTCGATGATTATATTGAAAAGGTGATGACAAAACATGTCAATGGCTGTGTAAAATGCCAAAACAACCATATCGAGAATTTAAAAAAAAAACGTCATCAAACATCACACATTTTCAGACTAAGCATTCCAAAAGTTTGAAGTTGAAGTCAAGTTTATGCTTTTTAAATACTTCGCATTTCTGAGGCCATTCAACCCAAAAGCAATCAGCAACTCTGCGTTGCAGTTCGCACATCTCTCTCAGCCCCAAGTACAGCATGGGTCCTAAACTGTACATGTAACACAAATGATGAAGAAGCCACTGACTTAATTAACTACAGTATAGTGACACCACTTTCCTGATGGGGAAAGAACTTACATGACCATCTGGAGAGTAGAACCTCACGTCAGTACATGATAACATCACTCTCTAATTTATAACTAGCTCATGGGTGGATACATGTCAGGTTGGGCTTTCAAAAACCCAACCCAAACCCTGAAATAAGACTCAAACCTCATCTCCCACAAAACCCAAGACAGGTTTGTAAAATGAAACAAGCCCTGAAGCACTGCTTCAATTTTTAAACCCGACCAAGGATTTCCATCGTGTTTCTGCACGATCTCTCCTGGGTATTTGTGACTCAAAGTATCAAAAAAATATTTTTTTGATGTACATTTTGACAGGTTTACCTGTACGTTTGCCTTGCCAATGGTAAAGGTTAAATGTAATACAATAAGACTTCTTTGGACGACGATATTTAAATAAAAATAAAACTTAAATTCACAAGCCCAATATGATGTTGCCTCTGACACTATAATCGTCAATTTTAAATTTAATAAGCAAAAAAAGATAACACTTAAATAGTATAAAACCCTAAACCCTTATCATCCATTTCTTTTAGAAAGTAGGTCATAGCAGACTTCCAACATGTTATAAGCTTAGTAGGAAAAGCCACAAAGTGGTTTAACTTTCCACGCAGACCGCGTAACGAGGTAGGAGAATCTGCAAATTTCACATAGCTGATTGCTGAAAAGTTACAGAGCTTATGGGAGCCTACGAAGAAGTTGAGCATCAGCAGACAATTCCATTTTAGCGTGGCAGAACTCATCAATGATCAATCTGGTCATTTTTCTAAAACTCATATCCTTATGAAGGTGATATCTGACTTGCCGCACCTTTACAAAGAATAGATAAAAGAAGAATATTATTGAATTAGTATCTAAAGTTATTTTTAAAAAAAAATTCACCGGTTAGAGTGGTTCAATGGTAAAATAGATTTAGATCGAAGTGACAATGACATTTGTATAATTTTTAGTCATGTGTAAACAGACTTAATCACAAGCTAATGGGAAAAATTCCTGAATCATATTTGGGAACTAAGGAACCAAGGAGGAAATCGAGATTGAAGCTGGGAAGTAAATCAAAATCATATAGAGTAGGACAAATGTACTTGATATCTGATCATTTTAATCATCGGTCAGAGCAACAGATTGACAAGTATTGTATCGTCTGTTCAGCATGAACATCTTTAGATCTTACCAAGACATTTCCTTGAGGAAAATCAAATAAAATTTATGAAATCAAGTAACTCCCATAAATAGTCAATCAATTTACTGACAAAAATGTATGCTCATCTCATCAATCAATTAGACCATATTAAATTATGCAAGTAACATGTACCAAGCAAGGAAACTCTTCAAGATGATAGAAATTTAAATACTACAGTTGAAGGGCATATGAAGAAAAACAGGTGTCCAACAATAACCCATCATTTGGAACAGGAAGGTAGTAGCATCCACACAAAAAAGACAATGGAGCAATCACGCTTAAAGGTTGCTAGTAATGCAGCATTGTGATACTTACTCTTCTGAACCCTGCAATGAGATGGATGGACACCCAGCCTTGATCATCCATCTGTCCTTTCAAGTATGCATCTTTGACTAAGTTTTCATCACTGCATTGTGCCACACAATATTATACATCAAAACAAATGCATCATAAACACACAACGCTAGCAAATTTTTGTACTAAACACAAATCATTCATAATTGGTTCATTGAAACCATGGACCATCACAAGAACCATGGACTGTCACAAGAAACCATGGACCGTCACTAGAACCATGGACTGTCACAAGAAACCATGGACTGTCACAAGCAACCAACGCAAAAAATACGTCCAAAAAGAGGTATATAATTTTTTTTTTAAACTTCTCCAAATTACCTGAAGTAATACTCAATTTGAGAGCGCAAACTCCTGCACAAATCTGCTTCGGATGCATTAACAATTTGGGCTGGAGTATTAACAAGGTGAGATTGAGATTGAAGGTTACTCAGTGGAACCTGAGGCTGAGGCTGAGAATTTGTGGGTGAGACTTGAGGGAGAGGATTAATGGCTGGAGTCAGTGCTTGGGTTGACAGAGGTGGACGAAGATTACTAGGCGAGGCCCCTCTAATCATATGATTCACATCCATAAATGGAGGTGGAGTAAATTGCCAAGAATTATCTGCACAAGTATTTAAAGCTTTTAAAACCTAAAACATGAAATAAAATAACTATCCAAAAAAAACATGAAATGAAATATGAAAAGAAGAATTGAAGTTTAAACTACCCCTGGTCACCTGCAATATAAGGGTGTTCACTGACATAGTTATATGGAAATATGTAACCTGGAGGAGGAAGAGGTGGATTATAGTAAGGAAAATTAATGGGAGGAGTGTAAGGAGGAGGGGGTGGAGGACGGGGCATCAAAAACTGATGGGGCGCATTAGACAATCCTTGCTGTGCAGGATGAAGAGGAGAGTGAAAATGTTTTGGGCGGTTGGAATTGAACTCATGGAAACGATTTTGATTTCGCTTGTTGTTCGAGTAGTGGCTATTGTTGTTGGTACTGTGATTGCTGTTGCTATCATGGTTGAAAGATTCCCTTCCTCTATGATTAGGAGGATATCGAGGATTGTAATGGTGGGCTCGATGCTGGTGGTAGGGTCTGGATGGGCGGGGTGGACCCGAACGAGGGCCCACCCCGCCATTCTTCTTATGCTCAGAGTGGGGACCTGAATTGGAAGTAGTGGTTGTAGCAGAGTTTGAAGAAGTGCTGCCACCATGACCCGTTGTTGCCTGGTTGTCAGAAGATGAAACAGCATGCAGGTTTTTCCCAGGAGAAGAAACACGTTGATTATTCTCAACAAGGTCTGATAATGAATTATTCAGACTCTCACATGCCGAGTCCAAACATGGAACTCTATCGGATGCGATTGCAGGCTCCTCTGCACACTTAAGGAGACGATCCTGTAACAAAGTTGTAAGAAATAAAAAATAGTTGTGTTAGGAATGTCAGAGAAGTCGAATAAAGAAATTACAAGCAAAGTGAATGACGATCATTCTACAGATGCACATGATACAACATTTTAGAATTTTAAGAAACTCAAAAGGCCATTTTCAGGTGATTGGAAAAGCAAAAAAAAATTTTTCCCTTTCTGTATTTTGAACTATATAAACAGATAAATTATAAACGTAAAACAATAAAATAAAATCTAAACATCTAGTTGGAAACTTCTTGTGTAAGTAAGCCAAGCTGCTTTAAGCCCTCGCCTCCAAACATTTTTAAGCAACAAATGATTTGACTTTATCTAATCTGATATTAAGTCAGAGGAGAACTGTGAACAAGCCAGCACTCAGTTCACTTAGTAATTATATTCGATCAATTCAATTTCCAACCTAGAAAAATAAATAATGTTTTTTCCTGCCCAACAGAAACTTATGCATCCTTTCATATGAGCTCCAAACTTAGTACAAAAACACAGAACTCAGAACTCATACAAGCATTGAAGAAAATACGGTTCACACAGGCTTCCCTGAGCTAATAAAACAAGCACATATGCAAGCCAGAGCGTCAAATATATCATAATTCAAATATCAATGCTGGACAAGTATATCCAAGCTCAGATACTTTCAGTTTTTTGCTAGACTCAGCTTACAGCATATATCTGCATATTATCCTTTCCTGATAATGCTGTTTTCCAATATTTGCGAAAAAATCTTCCTTATGCTTTCACTGAAGGGTTCTGGTCGACATATAACCAAGAGAAGAGGCTCATACACCTACGCAATCACGTGTTGGTTCTGATCATCGGCCACAAAAAAAAAAAAAAAAACAAGTCTCGTGTTAAATTCTATTTAGACTTGAACAAGCTGTCAACGGGAAACTAATTGCCTTCTCACGCGAGAGAACTTCGAGTTATCTACTTTCCCCTGGAATACTAAGAGTGCTTACACTGAAGGCACACTAAAAATTTAAATTGTTAACTCCAAAAGAGTTGCTTCGAGCCTTTATTTAACAGTCTCGAAACCTTCTCTGAATTTCTACATTAAGTAATGAAAGACTGAGCCAGACCTAAAAAATAAGAATGATCAAAACCTAGGGACATATATTAAGATTGCAGCGAAACCACAACCAGATTAACGAATACGAGGCACCGAAATGGAGAAAAATAACAAAAAAACGTAACAATGCACAAACCAGAAAACTATAACAAGGATCATCAACGCACCGAAGAAAAACCTAGAAACCGAAAAGACAAGAAACACAGCAAAACCTAAAACCGGAGACAAATAAGAAGCACGGCTCGTAAATATATCAGTAAGTAAAGAGAACAGGAGATCACGGATTACCTGCTGGACCGAGATCTTCTTGGAGGAATTGGAAAGCGCAGGCCAGGAAGACGCTCCCATTACAACCGGCACTTTCTCCTTCTCGCCCTCGACGGGTTTCTTCCAGACAGCGTTACCTCCACTACTTTTCTTCACATTCTCCGCTCCGCCCTCGCCGTTACCATTGTTGGCGACGGAGCTGGACACAGTCTCGAGCGACAGTGAAGAAACGGCACGCGACGACGGAGAAGAAGACGGCGACGACTTACCAATCATCCTCGCTCGGACGGTGTTTCCCTCTCTCTCTCTCAGTTTCTCTCCCCTTTCGTAGAGCGGAAAAAGCTAATTGTTTTTTTTTAGTTTTTGGGTTTCGGTGCGAGAGAAGAAGAGGCAGAAAAAAAGGAAGAGTGAGAAAGAGATTCAGTGGGGGCCAAAAGACGAAAGGAATCTCGATTTTTAATTTCCCCTAAAATCAATCGCAATCGCAATCGCAGCCTCCCAGGGAGGAAAAATGGGGTGTGTGCACTTCTTGACTGAGGAGAAACCCATACGTAGCCTCCTCCGTACACTTCTGCACCTGAGTACTAATTAATTAATATGCCCCTCTGTGACAAAACAAAAGACTACATTTTCCAAAACCCAACCGCTTTTACATGATATATAAACTTTACATAATATAAGTCTTTATTTTTATCAAAGCTAGAAAAAGAAAAATAAATACATGTGAAATGAAAACGTATAGACCATGGATAAGTATGGATGCACATTTTGTTTTTTTTCGCTGTGGGAACAAATACAAGATATTTCCATGGACGGCCAGGGAAACTGCAAATCGTCAGACGGGGGAGATCGTGACAAATGAAAAGACGCGAAGATTTTGTCCCCGCTTGGACCTTCTTGGTGCGTATCGCGTAATTTTGACTGAGAGAGAAAAGTAAGACGGGAGAAAATTCATGGAGGTTTTCCATCATCTCTTAAATTATATATACGTCGACCGTCCTCTTTCTCTCTCGTCATAAGCGAGCTTCATTTGGCGAATTCCCGCACAACTCGCTGCCTCGAGACAGGTACCGCCTTCCCTCTCTCTCTAGGATCCACTCGTTCGTTACACAATTAATTTGTATGACTCTTTTTTTTAGCAACTTTACACGAGGTTCAGTGTTTGGAGTTTGGACTGAATAATGACCGTCGAGACTCGCCGATTACGAATTTCAATTTATTCGGAAATTTGAGGACTGGTTTATTTGTTATTATCCAGTGGCGTCTTCTTTTATTTGCTTCCAACCTGGGAAGTCTCAGCTGATCTGGTGCTTTCCGAGTACTGGATCTGATGGCCTCTGCGGTTATGAATATGACTAGTAGTGCATTAGATTGGCTGGTTGTCGCATTTGATGCTCCCTTTGCTCGTGCGGTCGTCTTTGGCGTGCATGTTGATGGTAAATTGTCACTGCTTTTCCACCCGCTTCTTCTTTCTCTTTGTACTTCTAGTTTTGTTTTGTAATTTGCTCGGTTGTTGGTTATTTAAGGGCACTTTGTGGTGGAAGTCCTCCTTGTGGCTGTCATCCTTTTTCAACTGTTTCAGAAAAGTTACAAGCCGCCAAAACGCCCCTTAACCGAAAAGGTTAGTGCAGTACAGAGTTTCTCTTGTGTGTTGTATTTTTCCAACTGCAGACTGTCTAATACAGTTTTTTTTGTTTGAATAGTTGATGAACACAAGTTATGCATCTGATTGATTAAAAACATTATGCGCCTGAGAAACAGTTTAATGTATGATGTTCGTTATCGATTTCTTTTATTATAATATGTTACCTTTTTCAACTGCAAATTTTTTTGTGTTCCTTGAGACACTCTGCCATGTTTCCTTTTTGACGTGTTTTCTTTGGAATTTCGATTGATATGTTATTCTGGAAGCACACATAAATCATGATCTTCCAGTTTTTTGTTATGGATAGTAAAACTTGCCTGCTAAAAGAGATACATATTAATTTTATCTTCCAACCTACTTTCTTTGTGCTCATTTCATGTCATATACTTTCTCTGCTCTTTCACCTTTGAGTTTCTAAATTTTGCTAGTGCTTTGCCCTTCCAAAACTTCATCTGCATTCTGTCAGACTCCTCTATAGCTGCATTTAATGCAAATGTGCCTCTTTCTACTATTTATTTTATTTTACATTTTGCAACTATGGCGTGATTTGATTTATCTGTCAATGTCATCTAGTTTTTTTTTATATTAAGATGTAATCAAATGCTTATTTTTTTTTTATCTACAGCAGCTTTATATTCAATCTCTGCATTTGTAGGAAATTGATGAACTTTGTGAAGAATGGGTCCCTGAACCTCTCATTCCTCCACTTACTAAAGGAATGGATTACGAACCTCCAGTGTTAGAAAGGTGACTTTCTTGAAAGCTGACTTTGGTGCTCTAACTTGTGGATAACTGTGACTCTCCTGTGTTTCTTGAACAAGTAATAAGTTTTCATCGTGGCTTATACTGGAAATAGAGTACCATTTTCTGTTACCAGTTCTCATATTTACAACTCAACTGACTTGGACATATTTTAGCAGTTATGTGTATCAAATACTATCATATCAGGCTTTATAAAGTGACCTTTGTCTTCAAAAATGTGAACAGAGATCTATTGTTTGACCAAGTGTTTTATTGAACACTTTTATGGGGAGTTGATTGTCTTATTTAGTTATTAATATTTCACTATCTGTGAAGGAAGATACTTATTTTTTGGACTTTGTGTTAGTTATTTGAGAGCATTGAGGCAATGGAGCCATTATGGATATCTACAAAGGAAACCAGGTTGGGTTCAGGTGAGGGATTTGAAAACCCAACCCTGTCCTTGCCCTGTCCAAAAATCCTCATCCTGTCTCCACTTTGTCATCTCTTCTGTCCCTGCCTTTTTTCCACCCACTTGGTTGGAGCTGTTACAGCTACTGTGGTTTGTTCAACAATTAATTTTAACCTTAAACTCTGCATTTTCTACTACTTTATCAACATGCAAATTATAAAGAATAGTAGAACCAGGATGCTTCCAGTGAAGGATTGGATTAACCTGTCCCTGCACAAAAAATGTGTCGCCATTTTTTGAACTCCAATTTACACAGTCAGGGTTTAATCCTTAGTTCCACCCCTTTGATTGTATGCCGTGGATGGAAATTATTATTATTATTTTTTTAATTTTATTCATTTTACTTTGTTTTTTATGAAATTGATGATTACTAGAGCGTAAGGGAATAAGGTTGCAGGGCGGCCCAAACAAGGGATTCAAAGGGGACTGATGAAGAAAGTGCAAAAAATCTCTAGACATGACAGAAACAACAAATTTCAAGATTTCTGATAGTTCATTTTCTTATTCATTTTTGAATTAGTCTTTTCTTTTTGAAGTTCAGAATTTTTTGTTTAGCAATGAGCAAATTGCAACTTGTCTCATGGCATTGTTAATGAACAAGGACCATGGAAGAGTGTGAACTTTCTAGACACTGTGCTCAAAGCATATTAGTGTACATGGAAAGTTTGGTTGGCTAGCATTACCTAGAAATGTTTGTCACCTCTCACCTCATATAAGCAAAACAGAAATTGTGAAATTTATCAAGTGGAATTTCATACTGTAGGGAATGTTTTAGGTAATTGGGTGGCATCTCACTCATCTCCATGTTGACCTTAGATTTTAAACAGAAACTTTGCAACTTTTCCATTAAAATATTTGCTTATACAGAATTTGCAATAAAAAGGGTGAGGATAATTGAATTTCTGGTTATAAAGTAATACCGAAAACCATATACCTTTGAGAAAGCTGGTCATTGAATTTTCACTCTCTTTCCTCACATGATACTGTCTTAGACAGATCGATTAATTTTCTGGTTACATATGTGGGCTGCGTAATAAATGTATCATAAGAAAAGAAATTGAAGTTATCCTTTTCATTCAAATTTTATACTCGGCAAAAGTAAATGTAAAACAAAATTAGCATTTTTAATTGGAATAAGGGATATACACATCTATTTTATTTCTTGGTGAGTTAGCTATTCCTTTTCATGAGTAGTTTGTACAGTGCTGCAGGGCCACATACAACCCTCAATGGCAAAGAAGTTGTAAACTTTGCTTCTGCAAACTATCTTGGTTTAGTGGGTCACGAGAAATTAATAGTAAGAATCGACTTCCTATATCTACCATATTCATTTTTGTTTTCTAATATTACAAAAAATGGAGAAATCTAATTTCTACATTAACTCAGGAATCATGTACCTTTGCACTAGAGAAATATGGTGTTGGCTCTTGTGGTCCACGTGGTTTTTATGGTACCATTGGTAGGTATCTACTTATCTTTACTGCATACTGTGTGTTTTCAATGGAGGCTTGGAGGTTGTTTTTTTGGAAGGAATGAATTATCTAAACTTCTTGCATGCAATTCAGATTCTCACCTCGACTGTGAAGCCAGAATTGCCAGATTTTTGGGAACCCCTGACTCAATTTTGTACTCCTATGGAATTTCTACTATATTCAGTGCAATACCAGCTTTCTGTAAGAAAGGAGACCTCATCATCGCGTGAGTCTGTGCTTTCTTTTCCTAGTAAAATGTTTCTAACTTTTTGAGGTTCATTTTCTTATGGTTTTATGGATAAAGGATGTCAAAATGTCAATTTGAGTCCATTTGAAAGTTGACATATGCTTTTTAGGATCTGTGGCATAATAAATACTATCAGCCACGCATTGCTTGATTTCCTTCTATCTGTAGCTTGCAACAATTCTTCTGGTGTTTATTTTTTGTCTCATTCTACTTAAGAAGGTGCACAAAGTTAATTGTTTGAACAACTTCACTTCAAATTTTCATTTTTAGTTTTTGATGATGAAGCAAAATTCATTTTTTAATTCTTGCTCACATTTCCCATGAAAAACAAACTTCAACTTGAATCTTATGCTGTTAAAACATGCGGGTAGACCATCTTTGAGAGGACAAGTAAGTTACGATGGGGAAAGCCTCTATTTATATAAGTTACTTGAAATGAGTTTAGTCCTACTCCTTTCTATCTTTTAGAAGAGCAAGCGGTTTACTCGTCAATTTTACTTGATAACACATGAATCAGAGACATTATCGTGAGGTCTTGTGTCAGCTTTGTGTAGTAGGCTACTCATATTCTCCTCCTACCTTGGCTTCTTTTGTTAATTCTATTGCTTGCTTGCCCCTTCCTGACTTTATGCGTAATAATCAGCTATCCTTTTCTTCTTGTCAGTTGCCCAATTGATATAAATAAAAGTTAGGAGTTAATTTAGGCTCATTTGCTTCTTTGGTTGTGCAAGTGGTAAAGGGGGAAGTATATTAATAGTTTGTGTAAACTAGTCTTCAACTGTGTAATCAAAAGTAGGAGGGATCCCGCTTCGAGGAATCCTTGTTTCCGACTTTGATAGTTTCTTAGTCAGCCGGGAAGATTGGGAGAATAAATTCGTTTCCAAGTCCTTTGACCTGCCTACTCAGCTGCAGACCATCTTGTCACCCCTAAAATCACTTGTTGTTCATAACACCTTCATTGTGACTTGTATTCGAATCTCTTTGTAATCACATGATTGTGGTATTTGCCTTTTTTATGAATAAATTGCGCCTTTCAAAAAAAAAATTATCTGTTCTTTCTTAAAGACAGTCTTAAGAAAATTATCATGTGAGGTTTGCTTAGCTACTAAAATGGAGTTATATCTCAATATTGTTTAATGATGTTGATTCTGTTGCTTCAGAGATGAGGGGGTCCACTGGGGAGTACAAAACGGACTTCATCTGTCTCGAAGTACAGTTGTGTATTTCAAGCACAATGATATGGAGTCGCTGCAGAATACTTTAGAGAAAGTTACACGGCAAAACCGAAGAGCAAAAAAGGTCCGACGCTACATTGTGGTTGAAGCTGTATACCAGGTACTTACTATGATTGCTTATTTTGACATTAAGTAATTTCCAGAATTTCACATATAGTTTTTAATCAGGAATCTAAGGCATTCTAAGGCATGCGCTGTGTTTGGCGCGCAGAATTCTGGTCAAATTGCTCCATTGGATGTTATCATCAAATTGAAAGAGAAGTATCGGTATCGAGTCGTGTTAGATGAAAGTAACTCATTTGGTGTGCTTGGGAAGTCTGGAAGAGGTCTTTCTGAACATTATGGTGTGCCGGTATGCCGTTTTAGCTTTGTTTGTTTGACTGATAAGTTACTATTTTATTCAAGCTTCTAATGGCTGGGGATATATGTCACTGGCAGGTTGAAAAGATTGATATTATAACTGCTGCTATGGGACATGCCTTGGCTACTGATGGAGGATTTTGCACTGGAAGCATTAGAGTAGTAGACCATCAGGTAAACTTCCCACATATCTCTGTTTTCTTATCTTGATATATCTAGTAATTATAACTCTGTTGCTACAGTGCTTACTGGGATTCTGGTCAATGTATCAAAGCATTTTACTTATTATTATCAATGGCTAGAAAATTAGCCCATTCTCTAGTTAAGCAGCTTTCTTGTTATCAATTGCTTGAAAGTTAGCCTGTTCTCTTGTTTTTGTGAATTTCAGTTTTGTGGTTTAAACCTATTAATTTTTTGTTTCAGCGCCTTAGCAGCTCCGGATATGTGTTTTCTGCCTCTCTTCCTCCGTATCTTGCCAGTGCTGCAATTACTGCAATTGATATGTTGGAGGAGAATCCATATTTGCTCCCAAAGCTTAAGGAGAATCTTGCCATTTTGTGGAAAGGTTTTGTTTTATCTGCTCATTACTTTTGCCAGCATGTCATCATACTTTGCACTGTATTTTCACTGGATTTCAGTTAATCTAGGAAGTTTTGGCTGAAAAACCAATTTTGTCAAACTGATGTTGATAAATGAATGTATTCCTACCAGCCGTTCTGAGAAGGAAGTTTCAAAGTAGGCTTTAACTGAACTGACCAATCCAAACGCAAATAAGTTCCATATTATTTTCTTTTTTTTTTCTACTGGAGATAATCATAGATGAACCTAAGATATGATGTTCAAATCAATTTTAATTAAAATATATGGCTAAAATTGGTCCAGGTTTAGCAGCTTACAAAACTTGGGCTCAACATCATCAGTGTTTTTGACTAAAGACTTTTTGGGGCTACTATGAGCTTAGTAAAAATCTGCACCGTGTTGATATATGAAAATTAGTTGCCAGGTTTCTGCATGGACAGGGGCCCAAGTATGACACTGTATTGGTGTCGATATCAGGTAGGAAGGAGGTTACATCTCATAATTGGAGTATAATCGAGTGACCTGTGCACAGTGTAGTTCTATTGAGGAATAGGTAATATGTGAAATAACTAGATGCTATTACCTTTAATATTATGACTTATTCCCCGTGTATATTTTAGTCTGGGATGAGTGCGAGGTAGAAGCTGGGACAGAGAGGCTGGAAATCTGGGTGGGCCAGTAGTGGCAGGATGTTTACCACTATGGCAAATAGTTGAAAATGGTGAAAGAAATGTTGGGGATAGTCTGGCAAACCGACATGGTTTTAACTGGATGATTCTGATGGTTGAGAGGTTGCTGGTGAGGACAATCCGCTTCTCTTTCTACAACACAGGTTGATGTATAGAGAGTGAGAGTGGTTCAATAATAGAGATATATAGAGATTTGTTTGCTCTTGAGAAGTTTATTGTGTCTACATCTGACACTTCCATTGGCCCTTCCACATCATGGACCTCTCATTTCACAATAGGTACTTTTACATTGCATGTATTTCCTTCTCCATCGTGATTCAGGTGCTTTTGCATACATGATAGGGAAGCTTTACAGAGAGGCAGGAAATCTGGGTGGGCCAGTAGTGGCAGGATGTTTACCACTATGGCAAATAGTCGAAAATGGTGAAAGAAATGTTGGGGAAATTTTGGCAAACCGACATGGTTTTAAGTGGATGATTCTGATGGTTGAGAGGCTGTTTGGTTGGCTGATCATTCAAAAAGAGTTCCTAGGCTACTCTGCAGCAGATCTCAGAGCCTCTCGGGCCACGGTGGCAGCACTTGGAATTCCACAACAACCACCAGCCCAGCTACCTTGGACACCGCCAGCTCATGGGGTGACTAAATTAAATGTGGATGGTTCATCTTTCGGTAATCCAGAGCCGGCTGGCTATGGTGGGATATTCAGATCACATGAAGGCAATCCTATCCTTTCCTTCGCAGGGCCATTGGGAGTCACAGACTCAACTGAGGCTGAAACTATGGGAATTCTCAAGGGATTGCGAATCTTCAATGACAAGTTGGCAGGAGCATTGCAAGTGGAAGGAGACAGTTTGAATGTAATTCGATGGTGCATGATGATATTCACACCCCCTTGGAGACTCATCACTGTTTTTAGAGAAATCTGGGAATTAGGGAGGAAAACAAATTATACTTGGAACCATGTTCCAAGATCTGCGAATTCCGATGTTGATGCATTGGCAAAGGAGGGTGCCTCCCTCCCTCACCTCAAGGTGAGGGAGTCACCCTGAAAGCACTGTAATCTGAGAAGTGTAATTGTCTAAATTTTCAGCCAAATGCAATGAAGAAACACTTACCTCAAAAAAAAAAAAAAAAAAATGGTTGAGAGGTTGCTGGTGAGGACAATCCGCTTCTCTTTCTACAATACAGGATGATATATAGAGAGTGGTTCAATAATACAGATATATATAGAGACTTGTTTGCTCTTGAGAAGTTTATTGTGTCTACATCTGACACTTCCATTGGCCCTTCCACATCGTGGACCTCTCGTGACACAATAGGTACTTTTACATTGCATGTATTTCCTTCTCCATCGTGATTCAGGTGCTTTTTGCATACATGATAGGGAAGCTTTAGAGTTTTTAAACTCCATCTTCAACTGGTACAGTAGTCAGTCTTGCCGATGATTTTCCTTCTCTTATCGTAGGTGAAGGTGTTAATGAAACCAGCCCTTGATTTGTCATTTTTGGCTGTTACGGAATGACCTAAATTAACCAGCAGTTTGCTATCTTTGAGTCATAGGTGAAAATACTGTCAACCCGATTTGTCATAATCGCCTTATCTGGATTTACCTCAACTTTCCTATAGTTTGTTATCTACGAGCAACTCACTAATATTTTTTTTTATCAATTGTGTTTTGTCTTGCATTGTGTATTTTAGGTTTTACAGATGAAGACGAAGGTTGATTTTAGGCAATGATTGTGGAGGCATTGTCCACTTGGATGCTGATTTTCTTGCACAAGCCCCTCTTGCTTGTTTGTGAATTTCCTCCATTTGCTTTAGGTTGTTTTTTTCGTTACGTTTGTGTCAATTTAGGGAAACATCATAATATTTTAGTCCTAGTTTTTGTGTTCTAGTCATCAGTCATAAAACTTATCTTAAGTCACACTTTTAGACTGAAGACCTTGGTATACAAGTATTTTCTTTCCATTGAGGTGGCTAGAAGAAACAAAGTTATAATACCACCACAAAGGAAGTAGTACTCTGCTCATATGCTGAATGTGTATGGGTTGCTTTGTGCAAAGATTGTGGAGACACCTACTGAAGTAGGGATTGATCTATTTGATGACGAGAGCCCACAGGTGAATGATAAGATGAGTTATTAGTAGTTACTTGGCCAGTTGATTTATGCGACGATGACTCGGTCAAATATGACTTTTTTTTGTGTGATTAGCTAGTGTATGGAGAATTCACAGGAACTTCATTTTGAGGTAGCTTTTAGAATTTTAATATACTTGAAAGGTGCTTCTGAAGAAGGTTTGCTCTTTAAGAGAATACAGTTGCTTGGAAATTGAGTACTTTTGATGTGACCATATTAGACAGGGAGTCCACCTTTAGATATTGGAGTTTTGCAGGTGAAAACCAAGGAGTTGGATTAATAAAAACAGATGTTGTATCTAGTTATATTGTAGCGGCTGAGTACAGTGCTATGACTCATACCACAAGTGAGCTTTATGGGTTTAATTGGTTGAAGGAGATAGGCTGGCTAGATGGTAGTGAGGTGTGACAATCATGTTACAAAATATACTTTTAGTAATCTAATGTTCCTTTGAGCGAGCCAAGCACACAGGTGGACTTACATTTTTCTTGTTTGAATATGGTTTGCATTTTGTTTATGATGTGATGATTAGTAGGCGAGTGGTTAGTCCATACGTGCAAACTACTGGACAAGTTGGTAACCTAATTAAGGCACTTGGGAAGAAGGAATTCCATTATAGTAATAAGCTGGGGTTATTTGACTTGTATGCTGCAGCCTAAGGAAGGATACAAAAAGTGGGGTATTACAGTCATTTATCATGCTATGTATTTTGGGAGTTAATTATGATAGACTAATGCCATTCATGTGTTAGTGTTTACTACATATGTGCAGATTACGGAACAAATTGGTAACCTATAGCTCCCTAATATTTGACTTGTTTGCTGCAGCTTGAGAAAGAATACAAAAAAGTGGGATATTTTAGTCATTTGTCATGCTATATATGTAGGGATTTTGTTATGATAGACTAATTACATTCATGTGTTCTCAAGTAGTGAAACTGATTTTTCGCTTCTTTTAGAATTTAATTGTGAGGGTCAATTCTTTATATTGTAACTTTCTAAGGACGGTCTTACTTTTTCTTCCCTAATGAAGGCTGCCTCACTATCCTTGTTTCCCTTTCTTCCTATCTCAACTCTCATCTCTGAGTTACAAACAAATTCAAAACTGTTATGACAGACTTCATCTCTGTTTATAAGCTAATGCAGTAAATAGCTATTTATTTGTCCGGCTTGATCTACTCTTGCTTTTCTAATACCTTAACCGAGGAGGAATATTGCAGGTTTAAATGATATGCCAGGCCTCTGTATTGCGAGCAATCCACTTTCTCCTATTATCTTTCTCCAACTAAAGAAGACCACTGGATCCTTCGAGAGTGACTTAAAGCTCCTTGAAGAAATTACTAGTCGTGTAAGACATTTAATAGTGTGTAGTAATACTCTATACTATGGTGGAAAATTAACATACAACCATTTCAGTGGCATGTTTATCGTAAACTTATTTTATTCGGATGCAGGTTTTGGAAGAAGATTCAGTGCTCCTGGTGACCTCGAAAAAATCCTTCGTGGACAAGTGCAGGCTTCCAGCTGGTATCCGCATGTTTGTTTCTGCTGCTCATTCAGAGTCTGATCTACTCAAGGCTTCGGAGGCATTGAAGAGAGTTGCAGCTTTCGTGCTGTCAGATCTCATGTAGGATTGTCTTTGGGATTTTTTTTTCTGCTGGATCTTCTAGCAAAAAGAGGACAGGGCTCAAGGGATATTGTTAAAAAAATTTGTATAATCAATTTAGTTATTGACCCGGCAGAAATTTTTCTATCTGATTAGGGTTTTGATTTTGTACGATTTTATTCAGCCAGGTCCCTTTCAGCATTGTGAGGCTTTCAAGAATTTGCTCACAATATGTTGTTTATAGTTCATACCGTCTTGATTTGAAAGAAGTTTATACAATGTTAGGAGGTTGATACATTCTTTTGTTCTTTGAGTCTGCCAAAAAGTAAAGGAAGAGTATTTGGATTTCTCGCTGAAATATCTGTACGTTGAGTTTCTTTTTCTTCTCAATGTAGGTTCACCAACAAGATACAAACGATAACCATTTCTTAATTTAGTAGTCAATTGCTAGTCTTTTAGAATATCCGTCTAACAGTATAATTGTAAATGGAATTGAGATCGTCAGCGCATCTAACTTTTCGAAAATAATGTCATAATTTTCGTTCGTTTTGCTTTCTGATAATAGAATCTTTGAAATAACTCTCGTCTTTTAGAAAAGTTTCATTTTGGAGTTTGTGTGGAGTACTAAAATCTGTTTTTTTTTACTAAAATAAAGATTTATCCAAAATAGGATTAAACATGTAACCGATCACAAGACAGAGTCAAAGAAAACAGTGAAAATTTAATATTATTTCAGCTTTAAATGGTTAACGCTGTTGTTTTCCTCGTGCTCTGGTCAGAGGTCGCTTAATCTCTCCGAACTTTTTTTTGATAATTTTTTTTAATATTTTTATTTCAGCGTCTACTGCCTTTGCACCTCTGTCACCTCTACCGATTGCTTCCAACGAATCGTTCTCTGAAGTAAGGTATCACTTTTGTGCTTGGATATTCTTCTCGCTTCTCTGATTTACTTTTCTGTTTTTCTAATTCTTGTGTTCTGATTTTCTTCTTGGCATCTCTGCTTCTCTGATTGTATTCTCCGATCAATCACATACGGCTTTAAAGTTGCGTCCTCTAATCTGCTATAATCTCTGTTTCTAGTACGGTTCCTTCAATGGTCTTTATCATGGCGAATGTGACTTCTTCTTCTTCTTCTTATTATTATTATTATTATTATTATTATTATTATTATTATTATTTTTCCTTTTCTGCCTTGTTTCCCTTATATAGGTATCGGTTGCCGTTATACTACTTATCTTTTTCCTAATTTAATGAATGGATCTAGGGTCAACTTTTGTGTCATAAAGAAGTGGAGAAGGTGGCGGAGTAGTACTGAATGATATTGGCCGTGGAGAGTAGTCTACATTGGCTATTTCAAAGTGTGCTCTTTTTCTTGAGTGGCTTAGTATGTCTAGGCATCCCTGCATGAGAGTCGGTATTGGGGCAATAGATAAATAAGATAGCTAATATCCAAAAATGTGACATAAACTAAAGTAGAGGTTTTATATTATTATAAATACAACCTTTTTGATTCATGAGCATCCTGGAAAAATGCACTTAATTGCTCTTGGATCCAACTTCTTTTTTCCTAGAGATAGGTTGTAAACAAACCATGTAAAACCAAAAAATCAAGCTGGTAGGGGAAAGACTGCATGGTGCTGAAAAAGATTAGGAAAGGGAGATTTGCCAAGTAAAGAGGAAGACATTTTATCATCTAGTAACAAACAGTCAAAAGCAAAGGGCCAACAAAACTGAGGAACATTTATTGGTAAAGTCCTGATGTTGCAACCTCAAGGGATTGTATATATTTTTTTTTTCTTACTGCAACATCACTCTTTTGAGGGGTGTAAGCACTGTGTTTTGGTATATGATGCCTTCTTGTGAACAAAACAATTATAACTGTGAAGAAATTACAAAGTACTTTATATTTGTAATACTGAAAAGAATTACATTGTAAAGTTGACTTGGTTATGAAGGGGTTAGTGACTGCAATGAGGACAAAGAGGAAGGTCTCCACCTGTTGGACCACTGGAAAGCTTCTTCAATGCTCGTAATCATGACTGAGATGATTGTAGCATCCAAGATACATATATCTCTCTCATGGCCTCCAGGGAGCAGTTGCTTGATATGTCTGTCTTGAAAAATACAGTAAGCAGGATAAAAGGTCATAAAATAGTTCAGGTTTTTAGAAGTTTGACTGACAGGAAGAAGACTTAAAAGAAATGGAATGAATAAAACACTGCCCATAGGAAGACTAGGAGAGAAGAATTCAAACCGATTCGTAGAATTTTAGTTTGAGGCTCATCAGCTATTGATAACAATTGAGTTACATCACATGAAGACAAAGATGTCGAAGTTGTCAATATCTCTAGTTAAATGTTTAGAAATGATATGTAAGTTGTTCAATCTAAGATGGTAGATTCTATAATTTCTATTGATTGAATGGTTTTCGAGAGATACTTGAGTAATATCTCTCTTTTTTTTTTTTTTTTCTTTGGAGCTAAGGGTGGTGTCTATAATGAAGAGAGGCCAATTTTAGCCTCTAATGAAACCTTTATTGAGGGTTTGATTTGCGCCAACCTATTCTCTTCTTCTGTGTCTCTTTTACTCTTCTCTCGTTTTTATATTTGTTCTCATAGAAATTCAGATTTGTGGAACCTCCGAACAACAGATTCACTTGTATTGAAGCAGAATTGGTTTGATCGAACTAAATTTACAACCTTCTATCTGCTATCTGCCTCTCAGGTGGTTGGATGGCTTGAATATGGGCTGGTCCTGAGAGTGTCCAACTGGGGTTTCTCTCTATAGAGAAACCAGGTTTCAAGATTCTTTTTTCTGTTGAAAATTAGACCCAAGTAATTTTCTAAAGAAGGATATACAAAAGAAGCAGGGGTGAGGATTCAACTTTTTGAAGCAGTATTGGTGTTGGGTCATGAAAAATACTGGATAATGAAATTAAACTTTTTTTTTCTTCTTTTTCTTCATTATCTTCTTTTCCATCTTCTTTTACTTCTCCATCTACCTGCCCTAATTCCATGTTGAAATTTCTTGGAATATAGGAGTGGAGGCGATTAGATTTTCTAACCATTCTTCTTCATTTTAAAACTTATATTTCTCAAAATGAGAATCTTACCTCTAAAATATTATAATTCATAAGAATGTTTTTTGCTAGAATTAGCTCCTAGGAAAGTATTGAGTTTTATTAACCACCTTAAGATTTTATGAATATTTTCATAGAAGATAAAAAGAGTTTTAATGTTATTATCACAATTTTTGAAGTTTCAATTTGAGATGAAAATGTTTTCAAATTTTAAAAGTTTTTAGAAACTGTCTCATTCTTTTGTCCGGTCTTGTTTACAATCCAAAGGCGTGTCTCAATCATAATTTTTATGTTGGGCTTTTTTTCTGTCATAGAATGTCAAAAATTGATGAGGTATCTGCTTTTAGTAAATCCTACGAGCCAGGGCCAGGGTCTGAACCATATGGTGCAGTTGTGCTTGGAGGAACTTTTGATCGGCTTCATGATGGCCACCGTAAACTTTTAGAGGTTTTCCCTTTATGGTTCTTGGTTTTATTTTTTATATTCCAGAAGTCTTTTTTTACATTCAAATGAGATCATCATGCTCTTTGATTTATCTATTCGTATGATTCATAAGTCTTATCATCAATATCTGTTGAGTTTTAGGCTTCCACAAAGTTGGCTAGAGACAAGATTGTGGTTGGTGTATGCACAGGACCAATGTTGGCAAAGAAAGAGGTACAGTATCATATATTTGCCTCTCATAATTTTGCTCTCTCTCATAATCTCTCTCTTTCATAATCTCTCTCTCTCATAATCTCTCTCTCTCATAATCTCTCTCTCTCTCATAATCTCTCTCTCTCTCTCCTCTCTCTCTCTCCTCTCTCTCTCTCTCTCTCTCTCTCTCTCTCTCTCTCACCTCACAATATTTGCATGTGGAATTTAATGAGATCAAAATTTCTGCAGCTAGCTGATTTAATTCAGCCTATTGAGACGAGGATGAAAGCTGTTGAAGACTACATCAAGGTCTCTCTCTCTCTCTCTCTCTCTCTCTTATTATTATTATTATTATTATTATTACTTTTCTGTAGATATAGTTGATTCGACCGAGTGTAAAGTACCCAAAGAACAAAGGATAGTATAACCTGCCATGCCAAAAAGATGGAATAGTGTGAGCGGTCCTAGAGAAGCTCACTTTGCATACCTTCTATTATATTTCACTTTGAACATTATTTTAGTTTTCGTCACGGTGATCTTAGGGTCGGCAATCTATAAACCGACTCATAATTCTCATGGAAAATGAGATATCTGGTTGGGTAACAGTTGTTTAAGTTTTCTGACTATTCTCTGAAAAACCATCTCATCTTTTAGTTCCACACTATCATGCAGATTATGATTAACCTCCTTTTTTGTATTTGCGATTTTACATTTCATTTAGCATGTACCATACTATTGCTTCTTGCCACTTCTGTACTCAAGAAAACTTCAGCAAACCTAAGTCCTTTGTTTAGAAGTGTTTTTGAAGGCGGCTCTTGATCTTTTTAATCCCTTTTGTAATCACTCACCAGAGTATTTTTTTGAACTGGAAAAACCTAAACAAGTACATCTCAGGAGAGTATAATACCATCTACATGCACAAGTATTTCAATTCTTGAAGTGTTACTCCTCGTGAACAGTGATGGCTATGTTGACTTCTTACAGACCTAAAAGTAATCACTTTACTGAATTTTGTCAAACCGGTATCTATTGCCTTTTTAAAAAATATACCTTACCAGTCTTTCATGGAGTGACATACCCCAGAGTTTGCTCCTTGTTCATCTTTTTAAGCAAATCACCACACCAAAAGCACATTCTCTACATCTAATTGAATAAGGGCCACACTTTATTTTTTTTTTTTTTGCCACAGAGAGAGAAACTTATTTAGTTTGGCTACTGGAGAAAACTCTCAAAGACATCCACTCTATCTATTATATATAGCCCTTAGCCACCAACTTGAGCCTTATAGAATTTCCAAAAAACCATTTGCATTATAATACTGTATACCCAGCAATACTGAACAATAGGAGCATTTGGAGGATGACCAATGTCCAAGTGCCCCTGTATCTTTAATTGGGATAGGAGACCCTATTACCAACATTGGAGAAGAAGAAGGCAACTCAGATTGCTTTGAGAAAAATATGGAGCATTCTCAAAGTAACATCTGCACATATATATCATTTTTTTTGGTGGTAGTAACGTTTATAAGCTTCTCAAAATCGATAATACCCTAGAAACAAACACTTGACAGATGAAGGCAACAGTTTATCTCAAGAAACATCCAGTAAAAGAACAAGTAGAACCATATACTCACGAAGGCACCTTCAACAGATCATTCCTTGACTTAAGAACATGTAAAGGGACTCCACCATTCAGCGCAATAAGAATTCCAATTAATAAGGTAACATGCAGTAAGTTCGACATCTTCCTAGTATGACATAGGAACAAGCATGTGAACCATCATAGTACATGTAACCTCCAGAAGGTATCTGCTCTCTTGTTCTGCAACGTGGTATATGTACTTGAGGCATGATGAATAATATTGTTCTTTTGAAAGAACTTTGACAATTCATATATTCAAGGCTGTCATTGGTAATAAAGGTGGAAACACTAACTTCAGATTCTCCCAGAGGAGATAGATCAACTATCCTTTTTTTACTTTAAATTTTAAATTAGTACATCTACTTATCCTCACCAAAATCATCAGTAAGTGACTCAAAATATTGAAACTTAAATCTACTTGGTGATCAACAAGGTCGCCATACATCACTATGAATTCACTTTGACTCATATAGAGATTTTTGCAGACGCTTGCTTTATTGGCATGACCAACACTTGAAAAAAAAAGGAAACAACGGCGATAGATATAGTGGGGATGGCTGTCCAAGTTGTAGATGCCATTTGAAGAGAGGTGTCTCAGTATGGGAGGCCAATGATGTAGTGGGTAAGTTAAAGTCATACAGGTCTGGGTGTTCATGCACCCAACCACTGTCCTCCTTGTTTGAAGGGCCAGAAAGACACAATAAGTAGGAAAAATGATTACAAAGAGTTCAAATCCTATCCTTTGTGACTGACTCACAAACACAAAATTAATGGCAAATTTAGGAACATGTAATATATAAGCTGCAAGGATGAAACAAGATGGACTCTAGCCATTCCTTGAACAGAATATAGGGATCAATCTACTAAAGTGACTAGATGGATAGTAGTTGTAGGTCAATGGACTAGAATAAGGAAGACATACCTGACAAATGTAATGATGCCTTGTAGTCAATGACCATCGATGTTAACATATCTAAATGAGCTACGGAGGGTGCAACTGATTGAATAATATTGAAGATACTGTGGACCAAGTGGATCTGGATGTTGCTTGCTGGGCTTACTGTTAAAGTTCATCCCATGTAAACCATGCCAGGCTCCAGCCATTATAAGCCATGTGGCTCTTTGGAGAGGTCAAATTAGCCAATGTTGGCTTGCCAACATTCTTCCAACATATATTAGAAGCATGACTATTACGCCTACAGTGAATGCACCTGGGTAAAGGCCTTAGGAAGCTTGCCTGTGCTCTCTGTGTGTCAACCACCCGTTTTGTTCTTTAATTTATGTGCTGCCATTTTTTGTTTATCGCTACTTCCGCTCTCAGCATTAGTGTAAAGGCCTTACGAAGATTTGGGGTTCTGCTATCAGCCAAAATCTGACCCTGGATTGCATCTTATTCAGGGCCCAAATTGTCCAAAATTTTTGCAACAAAGAGCTGCCTGATCTGTACTCTAAGTTTCTTCTCATCAGTAGTTAAAGGGAGAATGCTGTCAATCTCATTCAGCACACTTTTGAGTTCACAAAACGGTTAATTACTATCTATTATCTCTCTTAATGTTAAATTATTTAGTATGCAGATACACCTTTGGGAGGTTACTCTCCTGGTCATAAAGATGGGCTAGAGTAGTCCAAGTATGCCTTGTAGTTTCATAATTCAGCACCTGCTTTTTCATCTGCGTAGGCAATCTATTCAACAACCAAGTCATCACTTATGCATCTTCTGCTTATGTACTTTTCCTCTTGGCGTTCAGGTAGACTCTCATGGACCAACTTAATTAATACAATCCAGTTACTTTCACTTGGTGGTACAAATCTCAGGGAAAAACTGGCTATATCAGCAGCTAATATGCATGCACAGGCATAAACTTGGTAGGTGACATATTCAGCTTAAAATTGGGATCTAGTAGCAGCAGGTAGAAACCTCAATGTGCACATAGGAATCAATCAGCAGCAAGGGCTATATACCCTTCGGTAATGGCAGTAGAAGAGAAAAAGGCTTGTCTTCAAACACCAACCTGCAGCATGAAGGATGTCGCAGAATATAGGAAGGAATAATAACCGTGTTGCAAACTTTCAAACTTCAATTTCCTGTTCTGATACCATGAAGAAACTTGAAGCAAAAAGAGCATTAGAAAAAGAAATTTGAGAGAGGACGAATGGAGGGAAGAAAGCTGTAGCCATGAATTGGTTTCATACACCTTATCAGTTTGGGACGAAAATTTATCCCATAACTTATATTTTTTCCACTTAAGTGAAAAATACTAGTATACAGAAATGCCTTGCCTCTAATATACTTCTATATACCTCCACATATCAGAATTGAAAGTTATCTTAGTGTCTCTATTGAAGTTACTCTGTTCCATATGGGTAGTGTGCTTTATTTGAAAGGGAGTTCCCTATCCATCTTTGTGGATTGAAAGTTTTCCCCAGTCTCCATTTTGATAATCAGATGGTTTTCTTTCTGAGAAGAGAAGGTTTACTTTGTTTATATGATGAACTTTCAGATGTATTCACATTTCCATGATGCTTTCCCCCCAAAGTGCAAATTACATTGCAGATCAGTTGCCTAGCATGGGTTTCTTTTCTAATGGCAATCCTCTTTGGCGCTCTTCTTTTTTCAATTTCTGGCAGCTTTCTGCTGGTTTTTATGTTTTTCTTGCCACTCCGTATTGGCTCCTTGTGTAATTCCACATTCTTTCTCTACTTCAATGCAATTCTCACCATTTTATATGACAAATTCTTATGGAGATGAAACACACAAATGTTTTGATCTAAAGAAATTCCTCCTGAATCCTATGCCTTGCTTTCTCTTTTGACATCTAGTTATATAATTTGATGGCTTCATGATCACTTAAAGATCAACTTTTGTCAATTGACTGGACAATACTGAACTTCTTGTGAAAGTTGTCTAATAAATAGGGATCCTTTCTGCATGAGCCTATTTTGGATATATTTTTACTTGTACGAAGAAACTTCAAGGGTTTTTTGGTTTCACTCACTCGAAAACATCCTTGAATAGTTTTAAAGTTGTTTTTTTGAATCTTGTATGAGATAGCTTTATACATTTTTCATGTTGTTTTATCTTTGGAATATATGATATTTAAAATTTGAATAGTTCTTCCTGTTGCATATATTGCTTACAGTGTATTATACAATTTGTATAAAGATTTGCACGCATAAAGCAAGAACTTTTATTTTTTCACATTTTGTCATTTATGGTTTTTCCATTGGGCTGTCTCTAGTCCATCAAGCCAGGACTTACTGTGCATGTGGAGCCTATTACTGATCCTTATGGCCCTTCGATTGTTGACGACAAGTTGGATGCTATTGTTGTCAGGTAGTATTGTACTTCTCATCAAGCTTGAGGGCCTCATTTAAGATAATTATTTTCCTTGAATGGAGATCGTACTGATGAGATACACTTAAGGATGAAAGTTGGAGTAAAGTTTTTCTCTTGAAATCTGTATTATTTATGTATTTCTCAGTGAAAATGCTACTCAAAATTAAAGTAAATTTTTATTAATAGTTTGATGGGAATGTGGAAAATATGAATTTATGATTCATCTAGTCTTTGAGCAGCAAATTTTCCATGCAAAAGAAGAGACAACTTGTTCTCTTGCCATGTGTTCTTGCTTCCTCCTGATGGCAAGTTTAATTTGTCTCTGTGACTTGTCTCTCCAAATAGATGGGCAAGGTTATTTTTTATTTGGATACTGGCTGATTCTGAAGCATACATTGGGCCCTACTGCAGCATTGCAGTGGGAGCATGTGCTCAAATCCACAAAGATCAGCACACTAATTTTATGGATAAAAATAAATGTTTTCATTCTACAATATAATTCGGGTGCTTCAAGTGTTAGTAACAAAAACTTTAAAAAGTGACAGTGACAATATAAGAAGTCTTTTTCGTTTGGTATGCATTTATTTGAGAGCTATGCCATATTCTGGTGGGCTTCAATGTATCCATGAAACATGCCTGTGTTAGATGCATTGATTACTATTCATATTTTTGTCCACTGCAGTGTGCATGTTTGATTAGCCTTTGGTTATTTTTTCTAGAATATATTCATAGTTTTAGACATGTGATCATTCGACTAATAAACCCTTTTGTTGTCTGCTGAAGTTCTTTTGTTCTTGGCTGAAAGGCTCAAGTTAGTAGTTACTGGTGGTTTATGTTATACTTTTCCTCCAAATGATGTGGCATTTACCCCCTACGTTGCAGTAAAGAAACTTTTGGTGGTGGATTGTCTGTCAACAAGAAGAGAGCTGAAAGAGGTCTTCCACAACTGCAGGTTCAATATTGCTTATGTTCTTTTGTTTCGTCATCAGATTTAAACTTTCTGAAATTATTTTTCTGTAATTTACATTTTTTGCACCTGTAACAAAGTTATTTATGCAAGCATTACAGTTCCAAATATGGGAGGTTCATACTTTGAGCTCGATTTTGGTTATTGCCACACTAAACAAATTCTTATTTTGGAAGGGATTTTGTTTTCTGTTCATGCAATTTTAACTCAACTACGAATATGTCAGGGTGGAAGTTATAATGTCAACTTACTTTATAGTAACAAAATATCAGATCACTATCCTATAATAAAGTTAGTGGTGAAGGCAAATTATGCATGAGATACTAAATAGGCATGTAGCTTTTAGGATATGGATGTACTAGTAGGGAAACAAAGGATGTCCTCACGGGAGTTGAGAAATTTGATGTGTGAATAGTTGTGAAGTGGGAGTAGACAGTTGACAGGTAAGTCATGCAAAGTCTTTTTGACATTTTGAGGCATGAGATCTATTATGAGGAACTTGCTGTAAACGATGTCCAAGTGGGAGGAATATCTTTTGAGTCTTTCTCTAACTACTTGTTGGATTACTTCTTAGACTATAATTATTACGAGTAACTTCTGTTTTACTACCATCTGCCTCGTTCCTGTAGAATATAAAATAGACGGAAAAAATTGATTTCTGTCATTATATTTTCCTGTAACCTGCAAATCTACTGCTAGAACTGTTATGAACTCACTATCTTTTCTCCTGTCGAAGTTTGGGTTTAAATTTGTGCTTATCTTTCCGTTATGTTGGAGCTCCCAGGTTGAGGTGGTTGATCTTATATTAGAAGGGGCCAATCATGAAAAGCTAAGTTCATCTGTTCTCAGAAGAGCTGAGGCTGAAAAAGAGCAATTGCTACTGCAGAGCGCTGTGCAGCTAAGTTTCCAAGTTGAGCGGAATCTTCTGTAGCAATTTTTAGCAATTCATTGCAAGTGTGTGTAGATCAGACTGCTGGTTGAGTCGCTTCCCTCAAGTGAGGCAAAGAAGTAAACTGATTGACTACCCAAGACACAATAAAAGATGATAAGGGTAACGTGTTTCATTTTTATGAGAACATCAAGCTGTTGAGTTAATTTTTTTAAAAATCAAGCTGTTGAGTTGGGATTCTGGGATAATTATTGTAGAATAAAATCAGATACCTTAAGGAGCCCACAAGGTCGGACTTGCAAGTATCTTGGATAATTCTCTGATAATTCTTGGATATACATATCTGATTCGAAATTTCATTTCTAAGCTACACATACAACAGCAAATATTTCGTTACAAGTAAATCTTTAACTAAACTCTGTATGCATTCTTTTGATCACTTTTCTTTTATTTGGTTTACAAACAGGAACTTGTATTTTAAGAGAATTTTCTATGGGTTAAATATGTATTCAAATTGGCATAAATATTTGATGGACAAGTAACTGGATTATTGGTTTCTCTACGCTCCATTCTTTTGATCACTTTTCCTTGCATATTCCACTTTTATAGCCATTACAAGAGAAACGAAGAGAAGCTTTGGTTGCTGTTTTATCTACCTTACCTGAATCCAACCTCTAAAGTGGCCTAGTCTCAAGTCTTGAGACCTAAAGTCAGTTCTTTTTTACGATGTTTTTACTATCAAGTCTTGAGACCTGTACAATTGGAAAGTTCAACCATTTTTTCTCAAGGTATGAGAATGATTAAACAGATTGCAGCACAACTGCAGTACTTTCACCCATGTAGTTGAAAGTCGCTGGATGCTACATGGGAAATTTGGGATTTTTACTCTAGCTTGGGCTGTTTCTGTTGAAGGATTTCTCATGTTGCATTCTGCTTTGAGTGGAACTCAAATTCCTTCCCTCCTTTCTCCTTCATTTTGAATGGGGCACGCCGCACTCCCAACTTCTATGAACCATAAGTCTTGACCTGAGGTTTTACCTACCCTTTTGGACTTGGAGAGGTGACATATTGGGTACTCTTCGTTCTTTAGAGCCCCAAAAGAAAAAAGTGAAATGTGAAAAGGGGGATCCTGTCTGCTGCATAATTAAATATGTCTGGGGAGTCGTGGCGGCGGTTTGCTTTCCATCAGTCAAGGAGGATTTTGGTGAGTTAAAGGCGCATTAACTTCAGTATGATACATGTCTCTCTCACTTCCTCTGTTGCTGCCGGTCAAATATTCTGCTGCATTTTTTCTACCTTTGGTGGCCTTCTTTTCTTTCTCTTCCTTGAAAATCTGTTCGTAATATAAGCAGAACAAGCTTCTTAATTTCAGGGGAAAGGCCCCGGATTTTCTGTTGATTTGCACGAAAATGTGCCTATGTGCTTTTAATATAATGAAAATTGCTTATATACTTCTTATGTTGAGTAACTCTAGTTTTAGTATTTGTACTAGGATGAGTTAACTAAATATTTCTTATTTTCCTGGTTGAGACGGGGGTGGACTTGTCTGACTCATTCTGTGTCCTGCTACAAACCATGTTCGACTCAACCCAACTCATCCGATTCAGACTTTAGATTTTCAAGAATCAGTTTCTGATCCTAGTTCCATGTTGGAGTTTAAACTGTGGCTTTTAATTTAAACTAAGGAATCAACTTGATTACTTGAAAATCTGGGTTGATTGTCAAGTTAAGTAACCGTCTAACTTGGTCGGACTCGATCTGTGTCCAAGGGGACTTATCCCTATATAGAAGAGACTAATCTGAGCCTTTGTCTCTCCAACCTCAGCAGTGCCAAAGTTCTGAATCTAAGTCGGCTAGTTGTTTCTCACTAAATTGTAAAAACTGTCTTAATTTTGATGATATTAGAACTAATGTGCACGCTCAGGTACACTATACTCTCTATATATAAAAAAATAATGCTAGCTGCACCTACGGCGTAGTACTTATCTGACCAATTGAAAAACTTAAAAAACATAAAAAAATACTTATTATTTTATAAAAACTTAAATTCTAGAGGATAAACTTTAGGGAATCGTGTTCTAATTGGCTGGTGCGTTAATAAGTACTGTGTATAGGCTCAGCTAGTACTTTCCTACAAATAAAGAATGGGTATTTTTTTTTTCCAAATTTTTTAAATGATTTAATTGATTTTCTTTGTAAATGCTTGTAAATTGAAGTTTTCTGTTATATATATATATATATAGAGAGAGAGAGAAAAAAAAAAAAGAAAAGGGTTTTCTAACTAGGAGTTTGATAATCCAACCATAAGGCCCCTTTCGCCCGTTAACGTCCCAATTGGGAAGTCAAATACTCAAGCTCACGGATACACTATCTCACATGGAAACTGGGTCCCTCTCTCCATATTTTCCTCCACCACGCCTCCTTCAATCTCGCCGTCTTCCTTCCCCCTCCTCCCTTTATATAAAGACAGAGAAAAAGAAGAGCAAAAGCAAGAGACAGGAAGAAGAAAGAAACATGGCCATGGAGGTCGACGACTCCTTCAAGAGACCAGGCGCAGTCCCCTTCAAATGGGAAATCAGTCCCGGAATTCCCAAACCCACTTCCCCCACTCCCTCCTCCACCTCCTCCGCCGGCCAGAAGCTCAACCCGCCGCCCCTCCGCCCCGCTTTCTCGCCTCCGGTGGCCTCCCCTCTCTTCCTCCCAAAAGTCCGTGTTCGTCGCCGGAGCGTCGAACACTCCTCCGCCGGCTGCTTCCCCGTGCCTCCCCTGAATCGGAAGGTCCTCAAGACCCAGAATCAGAAGATACTGCTCGACCGAATTGGGGGCACTGAGGATGAAGACGACGACTGCTCGGACATGATCGCGGATCTACAGACGCTCGCGCGGTGGTCCATGTCTTCCAGGAAGTCTCTCTCCCCTGACTCTCCGCCCCTGGTTTCTTCTCTCAGCCGGTCACGACGCCGAGCTCACGACGACCCCGATTGGGCGGCTTATGGCCTCTTCTAGTCATCGTCCTTCTCCACACTCACCAACCCATGAACTCGAGTTATTTTATATAAACATCCAGATTTCATAACTACTGCGAAAAAAATCTACTTGTGGAAAGATAGTTCGCACTGCTCTGTTGCAGCAGAAAATCAAGCCTCGTGGGTTCTGAATTTCTTCTGTTTAGAGTTTTCGCGTGTAATTAATGATATATAAATGGGGATAATAGTGAGGTAGCCGATATGTAGCTCTAGTTTTTAGTAGAATTGTGTAAAGAGGCAGGCCCTTGTAATTTGTTCCCACCCTGTACAGCAATAGCTACTGCAAAGCAACCCAAAATCTTGCTCCGACCAATGTAAAAAGAAAATAAACATTACAAAACCAGTGAAATGATATAACACTCACTCGTCCGCTAGAGGTTGCACTCCCTAGTTCTTGCCTAGCCTGCCGCAGTCTAACCTTCCTCGGACACAACTCGTATCGGATGACTGTATATTTCTGACCTTCCTTTAACTCCTATATAATATACTGCTTTGTTTCGGATATATACCGGCAAACACAATTTCGTTAGAATTTCCTTATACAGATACAATTCTTTCTCACTTTGTACAAAAGAGGTCGGTGAATTTCAGAATTCTAGACATGCTAGGATTTATCTGTTTGTAAAGGTTTTTGTTTTCTTCGCGGCTAAGTCAAAGCACCCTTTTAACATCTTCACAGCTTCTTTATTAAACCGGTGCTTTTCAGTAACATCTCTTAGGGTTTATTAGAGCCCCGGAGGGAAGGAACTAACTGAGATTAACGATGGAAGCTGAGCCGGGGACGCCGGCGTTCGCGAAGGCCGATCCCGTCGAAGTGCGCAGCGACGTGCCGGGCTTCGTCAGCGCCGGGTTCAAAGCCTCCGTCCCACGCAAGGACAGCAAAAGGAAACGACTCTCCGTGGAGTTCCAGGACCTCATTGACGACGACGACGACGATGTCAGACCTCGCCCCCCTCCCCGCGGCGCCGCTCCACAATTCGCCGTTCCCGAATCCCTACAGCTCCAACCCTTGGTTTTCGACAACACGATGGAAAATCCGGTGATCCCAAAATCCGAGAACCCAACTCCGGCGGCGATGGAAAATCCGGTGATCCCAAAACTTGAGAACCCAAATCCGGCGGCGATGGGTAATCCCCTTCCGTTACGATTCAAATTCGTAAGGGCTGGAAATCTGGACCTTCCTTCCCGGGGTGATCTACCGTTAATAAGAAAAAATTTGGAGGAAGCTACTTTGAGTTTGATGAGGGAAGTCAACTTCGCAAAAGACATGTGGGACTACGACGATCTTTCAAAAGGACTCAAATTGCTGCAGTTTGAGCAACTCAGGAAGCTGTATGAAGCTCTGTACAAGGCTAAGAAGAGCACAGAAAAACCGCTATCCAAATTGGCTCGGTTTCTGGGAATTCCTAATGGGGCTGCGATTCCTAATGGGGCGGCGATACCGCGGAAACCGTTAGTACCACATATCGTCAGGCTCATCCGCGAATTTAACTTCGTCCCCGTAGAGGTCGGCGACGCCACTCTTATTGAAGGAATCCAAAGGATGGAGTCCCACGTACTGAAGGAGGTGTTTCTAAAACTATCAAAGGCTTGGAGAACCATAGAGAATGAGAGAGGCAAATTCGTTGAGATGATTACTCGAAATTTTTGCGCATCGAGGGGTGCTGAGCCGGGCATAAATGCTGATATTCGGATACTGCGGAATAAATTATTTTCTAGGAATAGAATTTAATTTTGTTCTTCGGAACTGTTTTTTGTTTTTAGTTGTTGGTTATCTACGTCCTCTAAATTTTTAGTTGTGACTGTCTTCCTTTTACCTTTTGTCATACTATCAAGCTTCTGAATCATTCGAGCCTATGGGCTCTTGTTATGGGAATTTAAAAGTTTAACACTGTAGCTTGTGCCGGGGCGTTTACATTAATCTATGTTCATGAGTTCACGGTTGGTGATTCAGCATACAAACCTTAACTAACGTGTGGCGCTTGCACATTTGTGAATATCCTAAGAAATTTGGACGAGTCCTTGATTAAGAACTTTTAACTGTTCAAGTACTTGCTTATGGTGTGTTGTTTTTATCTTTGGTGGGAGGAATTGTTTGTATTATGGGAAAGTGTAAGTAAGGCCAGAGTTTATTCGGATTATTAACTAAAAAATCTGCTGTACTGATGGTTTAGGTGCGAAAGATGTTGTCGCTGAGTACTACCAACAGCAGGCGGAAATGTTGGAAGAGATGGATACCTTAACTGAACGTGGTTTTCTTCCTAGAATGTCAAAAGCATGTGCTTGTGCTATTCTGTTATCTGAGCGTTTGTCATATATTTTGATCTGATGTAGTGCATTGACATTTTGTTACGGCAACCATGGGTCTACAGATAATTTTGGAGTCGGTTCGCACACTTATTTCTGATGCAAGTGAGTATTGTCTTTATCAAATGAACTTCACTGTGGTAGGATTTGTGAAACACATTCAGGGGGTTCATTTATGACTGATGATATGAAAAAAACAGTACGTGTTTTTAAATGTGAAGCTAGAAGGTAGACTGCATAACCATTTATTGTCATCGTACATGTCTTTGAAGATGGGGCTGTTAAGTTAAAGTTACTTTTCTGAGAATTTATCCTTCAAGCTACTTCTGATTTTCATATTTAATATAAAAAATAATGAATTAACTTTTTTTTCCAAAAGAAAGGCCAGTCACAAGGAATGGGGTTCGGATTTTCTTGATGGCTTATCTTCATTCCCGTGGCTACTTGGAATGGGTCTTCTTGGTGGCTGATCTTCATTCCCTTGCTACTAGGAATGGGTCTTCTTGGTGTCATTGACATAATGCTCTCTGACCCTTGTAAAACTTACAGTGGTTGTTTATTGGCGCTCTTTCACTAAAGAGATTGTCAAAGCCTATGCTCAAGACCATTTATTTGATGTGTTTAGTAACCTTATTAGACTTGACGTTGTTGCTTTGCTTGCGAATTACGTAAAGGACTCGATCGATGCTGTTGGATAAATCATTGTATGTTATAATGTATTAATTCCCACAAAAATTTTATCTTATTTTTCGTTTCATGTGACACTTTTTATTGCAGTCTGGAGGAAGTCATTCCTGATGTCATGACTTTGTCATTTGTATACCCATTTGGGTTTACTAATAATCAGAAGTTAGCACTTGCATGCAAAACTAATTGGAAGAGCTTTTGTGTGTCATTCCTTGCCATGAACGTCCCAAAATGGAGTACATATTAATGGATTTCTATGAAGATCCGTCATATCAGATTATCAAATAAAGGAGATAAAGACTTACCCGAATCCATTGATTAAATAATCAACTGAGAACAGTAGCTCGTGGCTTGATAGTAGCTCGTGGCTTGACAGTCGCACGTGACTTAGAACAGTGGTTTGTGGCTTTTCTCAACCAAATCCCTTAATGCCCAAAGGCCTGAAGTTCTTTTAACCAGATGGGGAAAACAGAGAGTGAATGATTTGGTGTATTGGGAACCATAACCTTCAACCTTTATATATTGGTTCATCAGGGTACCCATTATCCCCTGATGGGCCAATATGGGTATCCACTCGAAAGCTCATATCAATTTAGAAGTCCATGGGGTTATCAAATTGGATCACATAGTGTAAGCCCATTAATGTAAATAGCTAATACAATTGTAAATAGTGTGATGTCTATATAGGAAATACGAAATTTCTAACAATCTCCCACTGATCATCATACTACTAAAAAAACAATTGCATTTCAAATTCCTTAGGCGCGCATCCATATGCTATTTATTTGTGGATTTTTGTTTTAATACAATCTGGTCCATTTCATATATTAGTAATTAAACCACTGCAGCTTTTGTCATATTAATAATCATGACTAAACCCCAATGATCACTATATCGATATATTGAATGACATAGATCAAATATGGATGAGCAACATGGAAATTACATGTAATGTTAACTCAAATATGTCTATTTCCAACTGGTCCTTTTTTAGTCTTTAATGAGATCAATAAAAAAATCCTTATATGCAATTCAAATATTGCATATACAAGTTCAAAACAGAATCATAAATCATGAACTTTATTCTGCAGATAATCAAACATTACAATGTTTAAAACATTACATAGAACAAAAATTACTCCCACTAAACCAAGGTATAATCGAAAACAACACCCATATGAGCAGTATGCTTATGAAAAACCTTAGGTGTTAAACCCTTGGTTAGTGGATTAGCAAGTATAGAGCTTGTCCCTATATGTTCTATGGAAATCTGTTTCTCCTGAACTCTTTCTTTAACAACTAGAAACTTGAGGTCGATAAACTTCGACTTCGTTGAGCTTCTATTGTTGTTGGAATAAACCACTGCTAAGTTATTGTCACAATATATCTTCAATGGTATTTCAATACCATCTACTACTCGTAAATTTGTGACAAAATTTCGCAGCTATATCCCGTGATTTGATACCTCAAAACAAGCTATGAACTCCGCAGCCATGGTCGAAGAAGCTATAAGAGTCTGTTTATCAGACTTCCAAGGGATAGCTCCTCTGGCCAACATATAGCTGTAACCTGAAGTGGAGCGCCTGCTGTCTTGGCATCCCGTAAAATCGGAGTCAGAGTACCCGATGATCTCTAAAGTGTCAGACCTCCGATAAGTGAGTATGTATTCTGTCGTTCTCTTCAAATAGCGCATCACACACTTTGCTGCCTTCTAATGCTGCATGCCTGGATTACTCATATATCTGCCCAAAACTCCTATAATAAATGCTATGTCAGGACGTGTACAAACTTGAGCATACATTAGACTCCCTACCACTGAAACATAGGGAATCTTTTGCATCTACTTCATTTCAAGATCATTGTATGGACACTGTTTGAGACTAAATTTATCTCCTTTTGTAACAGGAGAGTCACCTGGTTTACTATCTTTCATGCCGAATCTACTTAACACTTTATCGATATAACTCTTTTGTGATAATCCAAGGATACTTAGAGAACGATCTCTTAGTATCTGAATTCCTAATACAAAAGAGGCGTCACCAAGATCTTTCATCTCGAAATTCTTCATTAGAAATCTCTTGGTTTTGTGCAATAAGCCTATATCGCTGCTAGCAAGTAGAATTTTATCAACATATAAAACCAGAAAAATGTATTTACTCCCACTGAACTTGTGATATACACAGTCATCAACAACATTTGCCTCAAAACCAGTTGAGGCGATGATTTGATGAAACTTGTGATACCATTGACGGGAAGATTGTTTGAGACCATAGATTGATTTCTTTAGTTTACAAACCATAGATTTTAGATCACCCGATACAAAATTTTCTGGTTGAGCTATGTAAATAGTTTCTTCAGTGTCTCCATTAAGAAACACAATTTTTACATCCATCTGATGTAGCTCTAAATCAAAATGAGCTACTAGTGCCATTATTATTCTCAAAGAATCTTTGGATGATACTGGAGAGAAAGTTTCTTTGTAATCAATGCCTACCTTTTGAGTAAAACCCTTAGCAACTAGACGAGCCTTATATCTTTCGATATTACCCTTTGAATCCCTTTTGGTTTTAAATATCCATTTACAACTAATGGGTTTCTTTCCTTCAGGCAATTCAACAAGATCACAAACGTCATTGTCTTTCATAGACTTCAACTCATCCTTCATGGCATCAATCCATTTATGAGAGATAGAACTACGCATAGCTTGACAGAAGTTGATTGGATCATCATCTGTTAAACCTATGCCATCCTCATGTTCTTGGAGAAACTCGATATAATCATTAGAAATCGCACTTCTCCTCTCTCTAGTGGATTGCCTTAATGACACTGCTTGAGGTTGTCGTGGCTGTTCTATAAGTGGTGCGTGAGGAGGAATATTAATGTTGTCTTGTATAGGATCAATGCCAGGAACAATGAGAGGTATTAATATCTGATCACCTTCAATAACATTCTTCTTCAAAGACAGCATTCCTTATATTTTCTTCTCCCCCAAACTCAACATCTTCAAAAAATCTCGCATTTCCCGTTTCAAAAAATGATCGTAATGCGGGATCTTAAAATTTAAATCCTCGAGAGCGTTCAACATAACCAACAAAATAACAACTTACCGTTTTGGAGTCCAGTTTTCTTTCATGAGGACGATAAGGTCGTGCCTCAACTGGACAACCCCAAATGTGCAAGTGCCTCGTGCTGGGATTTTTCCCAGTCCAAAGCTCGTAAGAGATTTTGGTAACTGCCTTGTTTGGTACTTTATTGAGGATATAAACTGCAGTCTTTAAAACTTCTCCCCAAAGAGACTCTGGCAAGGAAGAATGACTAATCATACTTCTCACCATATCCTTAAGAGTTTGGTTTCATCGTTCAGCAACACCATTCATGATGGGTTTGCCCGGCATAGTGTACTGCGGAACTATTCCACACTCATTGAGGAAAAGTACGAAGGGTCCTGGACGTTGCTCTCCTGATCCATCATATCATCTATAGTATTCTCTACCACGATTGGATTTGACAGCCTTAATTTTCTTTCCAAGTTGAAGTTCAACTTCAGTTTTGAAAGATTTGAAAATGTCCAAAGATTGAGACTTCTCATGTATAAGATAGAAGTAGCCATATCTAGAGTAGTCGTCTATGAACGTAATAAAATACTGTTGTCCATTCCAAGATGCCGTAGGGAAAGGACCACATATATCAGTATGTATTAGTTCTAAGACTTCCTTAGCTCTATCAGCACCTAATCTTCTTGTATTAGTTTGTTTGCCTTTGATGCATTCAATGCAGATTTGAAAGTCTGACAAATCCAAAGGTTCCAGAATTTCATCCGACACAAGCCTTTGAATTCTCTGTTTAGAGATATGACCTAAACGCTTGTGCAATAAAATGGTGGAATTTGCATTTAATTTTCGATTCATACCACGAGAACTTGTTTGCTGTATAATATTATATGAACTTATAATGTCAAACATATATAGATTATCAATCAAATGACCAGAACATACAATATTTGAATTTAGAGAGAGAGTAACTTTACTATTTTCAAATGAACAAGAAAATCCTGATTTGTCCAAAGTCTTTTTGTGTGGACAGCCAGTAGATGGTCTTAGTAAATAGTTGTTCCCTTAAACAGTTGGGAGCAAGAGAAACACTTTTGAAGATCTGCTTGTTTCTTTCCTCCCACAAGATCCAAGGAATGTGCACGAGCCATGTTGCCAACATGCATTTTCCTTTTTTGGGGAGGGTGGAGTTTCTCCAAAAATCAATCATACCTGCATGATCATGTGGCATTGTTGCATTCAGGAAAAGAGGTTCCAAAAGAAAGACCATACCTTCTGGGCGTATGGGCAGAGCACTAGGACATTCCCCTTCGAGCTAAATTTTCTCTTGTCGGAAGCTTTTGGTGAAGTGCTGTCCATAAGAAGAACCGGGCCTTAGGCGGAGTTGGCAGTTTCCATGCCGAGAGGGCGACGCGATTTTGCTGTGGGCTGTGCTGAGAGAGCATTAGATTGGCTGATTTCATAGAATATTCCCCGCAAGGACTAGGAATCCATAGGAGTTCATCCTCCTTTTGCTGCTCAAAAAAATACTTCGATATCACCTTATTCATTTCAGTTAGTTCGTTTGCCTCCTCAATGTTTATTGTAAACATCTGAATCATATCATATGATCTTCCATTTCTGAGTCTCAAGAGCTCCTCAAATTTTCCATCTTCTGATACAGCAATGCTAAACAATCTGGGAAAAATCCGTTTAAGGGGTATATCGGCTGCCCAGATGTCGTTCCAAATTTCTGTTTTGCTACCATTACCTGGGAGGTACCAGATTAGGGACCGAAACTTTCCCCAATATTTATGGAGCTGTTTCCAAATGGGGGATAACACCCGGTTAGGGTGCCACCTGAGTACCCACTCATGTTTAGAGATCTCGAGTTTCCTTCTGACCAGATTTTCCTAGGCTGGTGGATCTGGCTGATTTAATTTCCAGCACTAGTTCATCAACAAAGCTTGATTGCATAGTTTAATCTTCCTCAAACCAAGCCCACCTGACTATTTTGGCAAATAGACTGTCCCAATTAACTGAGTGATGCTTGAAGGTGTATGTTTCCTCTCCATAGGAAGTTACGCATTAATTTTTCCATATCTTTTGCAGTCTTAGTCCGGCAATAAATGGAGGAGAGAATGTAAGCCGGGATACCGTATAAACATGATTGCAGTAGGGTGAGGCGACCTGCTTTGGAGAGGTGTTTGCCCTTCCACATTGCGAGCCTGGATCTTAATTTTTCCAAAGTTGGCTCCCAAAGTTGCTTGCGTTGTTGGCCTTGGAAGACTGGGAGTCCAAGGTGGGTTATGGGAAGTGATGTTGTGGAACATCCTAGTTTTGAGGCAGCTTGTTGTACTAAACTGCTCGTGGTGTTTATCCCAACTAGTGAGGATTTGGCCCAGTTAATTCTCTGGCCGGTGCTGATTTCCAGCAGCTTCAGTCCGCTTTCAAATTTTTTATCCGGTCTAGGTTGCCCTCGCAGAAGATTACAAAGTCATTTGCGAACTGCACTAGAGGGAAAGACCCTTTGGGAGAGGGTTTATCAACCAGCCACTATCCATTAATTCGTGGAAGAAAGAGGTCATACCTTCACCGACGAGATTGAATAATAAGGGTGGGAAGGGGTCCCCCAGATTGAGTCCCCTTGAGCTGTGAAAGAAGCCAAACTGTCACCCATTGATGGAGATTGAAAAGTTTGCCGAGGACAGGAGTGGATCCATCTTCTCCAATTTATGCTAAAACCCATACTTTCTTGACTAGGTCTAGTTGGCGCCAACTTACTCTATCGAAGGCCTTTTCACTCGTGGACCATCATTGTCGAGTCCAAAATGTGCCTGGATTTTATGAAGGTGTTCTCCATCAAAACTTTCTCCATCTAAACTTTCTCAATCAAAACCTTCAGCCAAGGAAGGAGGGACAGGCGTACCTACTGACAGGGGAGGAGGGAGAGGGCATCTGCTCAGGAATAAACCGTGTACCTACCCAGGGATACATCGGTGCACCTGTCTAGGGATATATAGATTGGCGCACCTGCACTAGGACGGGACGGATTTACCGGCTGATGATCTCCAGAATTTACAGGCGGAAGAGTTGCTGGATTCAGTTGCTGGAAAGGGATTAAGAGATGCGAAGAGTGAAGACAGAGAATTGAAGAGAGAAGAGTAGTGGGCATCTTGACGTATCGATGTGGCATCCATATTGCAGTCCGGTAAGAGATAAACTTGGAGCTAAAATCCGCAAGATTTTTTTTTCATAATAAAATATTATCTTCCTATTCTATGGGTAAACCCTAAACCCAAGATTTTCTCTTACCTAGACCTATGTAGCCACACGATGTAAAACCTCAAAGTAAAATCCAGATATCATTTTTCAATAAATAAATAAGAATGAGAGGTGGTATAAGTATTGCGGGTTTTTACTTTCAAGACTTTACATCTTGACGTGGCATCCACGTTGCAGCTTAGTAAGAAATAAACTTGGAGATAAAATTTGTAACGGTTTAGTTTTTTAATAAAATAGTATCAACCTATTCTATAGGTAAACCCTAAACCCTAGATTTTCCCCTACCTAGACCGCCAACTATGGAGCCATGTCAGGATGTAAAACCTCGAAGTAAAATCAGGAAGTACTGATATTATTTTTCATAAGAATATAATCTCTTGATCACTTGATAAAAAAAAAGTAAATTATTCAGTTAAAACGAAAGAAATTATTTAAATCTTTAGCCCCTTTAAGTTTTTAAAAGGAAGGATTTAAATCAGCCTGCGTGCTAGCATAACCAACTCCCTATATCCAAGTGAAATTACTCTGATGTCTCACTGGCCTGCTCACTTGATTTTAATTACTTAGTGATGTATAAAAAATAGAAGTTGATAGACATTAGACAATTGGTGGGGAGCAATTTTCAAGATTCGGTAAAAAGAAGTAATCAGGAATATATATGCTGAAAATTCTAGAATAGTGATCGATATTGCTGCACAGAACTTAAAAAACAACAACGTAAGAGAGAGCCACTAAAATTTATGAGCTGCAAATACAGTTATATTCTTTTCATCTTATTAAAACAGGAAAAGGAGGAATACAAGAGAAGAAGATCAGGCTTCAAATCAAAGCTCTGCATAAACAACAATGGGGAACCTCACTTCATGTTCCCCATCGCTCAAAATGAGTTGAGAGGTGTGCATATCTCCTTGGGAAACACCAGTTGCATTGATTGTCACCTTAAAATCCAACTTCTGGTTCAGTGCAGTGAACTTGAGATTTTTGGGTGTGGGATATGCTTCAACGACGCTTGAATTCGATGAGTGCTCCACCCTCAGATTGTAGTTAGAATTGGGCTTACCCACGTTTGTCACAGTTCTAGAGGAAGTAGTGCGGAAGCCGCTTCCAGGTGAAACTTTAACAGTCAGTGCAGGATAATTAGGCCGAAAGCCTTTGAAAACATCCGATTCTGGATCAGGGCAAGTAGTATTATGATCTCCTGAAATCTGCCTCACCTCCGTGGTTGAGTAGCCAAGTTGACAAAGCTCAAGAATGTATTCTTCTTTGGAAGTATCAAAAACAAGACCAGGATTTCTAGCTTTCACTGGATTAATATTTCCGGCACCATAGGCAAACTCTTGATCCTTATTCTGGGTTTTGTTCATCCGTGAAGCTGCATAATCAATATTGTACGTACGAGTATCAGCAAGAGAGAAATTTGAGGGGATTAATTTATATGTAGCTGCATATCTTGTGGAAATATTTAAAGATGGAGGAAGAGTACTACTAATTAAATTAAATCTAATTTACCAGTAGTCATAAGAGCGGATTTGATTGCAGCAGGAGACCAATCAGGGTGAAAAGATTTCACGTAAGCAGCAGCAGCTGTTGCATGGGGGCAAGCCATGGATGTTCCAGAGATTATGTTGTACTTGACTGATCTTTTATCAGTTGGTGCATCCGTTAGATGTGCTTCAGGGGACCACGCTGCCAATATATCGACCCCAGGAGCACTTACGTCCGGCTGCATTATTTTATATATATATATATATATATATATACATAAGCATGAACAAAGTTGTGACTAGCTCAATCTCAAACTTTAATTAAAACAAATTTTGAATAGGTTTAATGAATAAATACCTTGAGAACGGTCCAAGTTATGGGGTTTGGTCCTCTAGATGAGAATGAAGCAACAGTAGGGGCCTCCTCGTCTGAAGCAGACTCACTCTTCAAGATATTTGCTTGGGGATTTCTGTGGAGAAATGGGTCATGTAGTAATTTGGAAGATTATTTACTATATTGAACCAGTACTGGATTCAAAAGTATACATAGATCAGATCAAGACAGATTACTTAGTGTTGTTTATGTATGAGATCACGTCTTGTATTCTATCCTCAGACAAGGAAGTCGCAGGCAGGGCGTAAAGGAAGCTAACGTCTGGTCGTCTATTCTCGTCAATGAGTCCAAGAGCCCCCAGAGATCTAGCCGCTAACCCTCCGGAATCTGAACCTTCACATAATAAGATCTTTCCCTTCGACAGTTTTGGATCCAAACATCCCCCAGAACAGGTCCTGAAAGTGCAAGATATAAAATCATGAATTCTTAATGTTATGAATCTTCATAATATAAAAGAATATGGAGAAAAAATCAAACATAAAATTTCTCTACATATATAAACTACCTTGCAGCATCTTCATCACAACCTGATATCCTTGCATCAGTTCCAGTAATCAAAGGAAACCCCGTTCCATTCAAAGAAAAAGTGTTGATTGCCCTACCCTGTGGATCAAATTAGAAATGTGAGGGAGAGAGTTTTCATGAGCAACAAGCTGAAAAGGTGTGATAATAAGTGTACTCATGACTAAATATTCGGTAACTGGATAATCGGGTAAAACTATCCAATTTCTAATCTTAATGAAAAAAATTGAAATGAATTAAAAGAGAAAGTTTGGAAAGTACCAACAGAGTTTTATCATTTCCTAGGACGACTTTGCTTATAATCATTCTATCAATACTCGTTGCTGCCACAGTTAAGATCCAGGGAGCAACACTGCCGACACTCCCCGGATCCGGGCCACTGTTACCAGCAGAATTGGAGGTGAGGATCCCATTAGCCATGGCATGGAAGGACCCAATTGCAATGGGGTCTAGGCCAAATACAGACGCATGTTCAGGCCCGAGCGAGGTAGAGATGATATCGACTCCGTCGGCGATGGCGTCGTCGAAACCGGCCAAGATATCGTCGGAGCTGCACCCAGAGGTGGAGCAGACTTTGTATATGGCAATCCTGGCCGAGGGCACTCCCCCCCTTGCATCACCCTCGGCGATTCCATACAGGCTTGCACCATGGACTGTTCGTCCAGCTATTGTGGAAGCTGTATGAGTTCCATGGCCCTCGAAGTCCCTGGCTGAGTTAGAGCCGGTACTTGGGTAAACCCGGGCTCCGATTACTTTGCTGCAGATCAATTAGACCATATTGCATGTTAAATTTGGAATTGTTCAATTTGTATATCAGAATTGTTCATAACCCGGGCTCCCATTAAACCATACTGTGAAATTTGTATGTATATGATCAGATTCAACCATGCATTTCAAATTTGTATGTATCAGACCGAGCCATGTGAAATTAATTTGTACGTTTCAGACTTTATTTGTTCAGATGGAGAGCAACGGACGCACCCATTAAACAGATATGGAGTTCGTACCCATGCAATATTATTCTATACATTGATGAACTTACTTGTTGCAGGTGAAATTTTCTGAGGCGCAGGTGCCTTTCCATTTCTTTGGAGGAGGACCAAGCCCTTTGTCGTTAAAGCTTTCAGATTCTGGCCAAAGTCCACTGTCGAGCACGCCCACGATCGTATCACTCTCTTTTGTCGGAACCCTTGTAACAGATTCAGGGAAACCTAAGAAATCCCAAGATCTTGTTGTGTGTAGTTGATACTTTACACTTGGGAACACGGAAACTACTCCTTCCAGACCTGAAGAGCATCGAGTTCATATAATTTCATGCTAATATTAGATCGATCTTGGGTGCAATAATAGTACGCACAGATTGAAAAATTAAAGAATGAGATAAGCAGCTGACCGGCAATCCTTCTGCTCTCTTCCTCAGTGAGTTTTGCTGCAAAACCATTGAAACTTCTTTTGTAGCTGTATACCAGAGAGTCTTGCACAGAGCTGCGAAATTCATGAGTACTCTTTGATTAATATAAAAGCTAAGAACGATTAATTGACTTGTAAATTAAGCACAGTGAATGGTGAATATTCTGAATGATCATATTAGTTATAATTACAGCTACAACCTACCCATCATGGATAACATCTTGGAGAATGCTACTATGTTGATTAATCGCAAAAAGATCATTCTCTGGCTTGGCTCCCATATACACAATATAGACCTGCAACAAATCCCAATATTTCACCCTCATGTTCAAGATTGCGGGAGAGATACAGATACATAGATAGAGATAGAAAGAATATGTGAGAGATGAAATAGAGATGAATGGGAAATTACTTGCCTTCCTGTCTGTACTAAGGGCGAGAGAGACATGAGTAAGGATGGCCAAGAGAGAGGAGAGTATCAGCTGGGCAAGGAATGAATAGCACAGAATTTTGTTGGCCATGGTTGCTCTTCGCTGTGTGATCGGGCAAGTACAGCACACGTTGATTTTATAAGCAGAAGGGGTATTAAACTTGATGTTGGAAACGTTGAATTGAACGATCTGTACAAATCATCTTTCCTTAAAAAAGCTTGTCCTGATTTACTTAATTGGAAGGCAAGCATGAATCTACAGAAGAATGCTTGCTGGCAGGCGGCACCTCGTTCAATTTATCCATCAATTCAGAGAATTTAGATGGTAAGGTATAAAGCGTCATTAACACAAATTGGAGCCATATCCATCAATTTCAACGAGTATCCAGGAGGTGCCATATATTCGTCTGTTCAAGTTTAGTACATCAATCAAACGTGCGTAAGGGTGCGAATTTATTTGCCTAGAGACTAGATTACCCATAATTCCTTAAATTAAAGGATCATTAATAGCGGTTTTCTTTATGCCGATTGTGATTTCAGTAATCTGGTCAATTTATCTGTTTACACTTTACAGTTTACCAGGTTTGTTTTAATCCCCAATTTACCAGTTGAAATCAATGTTCTAAAAACCGAACTGGCCTTAACAGGTAATAGGTCTGGTTTAGTCGAGTTGGGTTAGACTGGGTTGAACCAAGGTCAAACCGTTATATATTACATAATAGTATTATTGGATATATTGAGTTACAATTCATGAAAAAACACAAAAAGCTGTTGGAATTACTTGGGTCATGCTGGTTGGACGGATATATATATGGAAAAACGAAAGTTCACATGTTTTAGTCTAGCTTGCCTTTAGCATATGGCGGTTTTGCCTCTTCATTCCCTTTTCAAGAGCTTTAATGTGAACAGGACCGGTTCAACCCGGGTGGGTTCAACTGGTTCTTGTCTCAAATCCAATTGAAAGAGCTTCTGGCAGTTCAACTGCGTTGAATTGACCAATTAGCACAGGTAGAAAAATGAGTTGACCCGGTGGTGAAACACCGTCGGCTAAACAGTCAAAACCGTCGGCACATAATTTCCTGACGTGACACAACCGTCGGGTCATTACTGGGTTGGGCAAACATTTAAACGACGGTAAATACCCGTCGGCACTAAAAATACGTTACGACGGCAAATGACAGTCGGCTATAACAAAAACAGAACACGGCGGTCGAAATAACCAAATCAAAGAAGTCATTGCTGACGGTTCACAACCGTCGCCTCACACGTCTATGGTCGACGGATTCGCACCGTCGGCCCTTTGAAGAATACCCGTCGGTCGTAACCGACGGGTAATACTCGTCGACTGAAGATTTGCCCGACGGATACCAACCGTCACCATTTTTAGAGAAACTCTTAATTAGCCCGACGGGTTCGTAACCGTCGGCATTAAGAAAGCGTCTCCGCCTGACAGGTTCGTAACCGTCGGCATTAAGAAAGCGTCTCCGCCTGACAGGTTCGTAACCGTCGGATTTCGACAAATACCGTTGCGCTAGATAGCCGATGGAATCACACCGTCGGGTATAAAAGATGTGTAATTTAGAAGTATGACCGACGGTTGTGACCCGTCGGGTTTGCGTTTTTGGCCCGACAGTTTATAGTCGTCGGCTTTGTCAGTTAGAGTTCTGCCCGACGTTTATGTGTCGTCGTCGGAAACCTACCTTCGCAGCCGACGGTTTTAAACCGTCGTCGAAAACAATATTAAGCTCGGCGGGATTACGCCGTCGGCCATTCTCAGATTAAATCGCTTTTGGGCCCGACGGGCATCCACCGTCCGCACTTCAATTTTAACTATCATTTAGCCCGACGGACTTCTACCGTCGGGATTAAAATTCTACTCTGCCCGACGGGTTTAAAGCCGTTGGCTATTTGGTAGTGTTTTGTTGCTCATTAGCCGACGGTGTGGCTTTCGTCGTCGGCTTTGAGTGTTTGTCTCAGGACCGACGGTTGTTGGCCGTCGTCGGATTCTTTTTTTCTTGGCCGACTGGTTTATACCGTCGGCCATTTGTACCTTCTATTGCCCGACGGTGATAAACCATCGGGTGAGGCAATTTTATTTAATTTGTGCAACGGGTTATTGTAGTCGGCATCGTTTTTCTTGCTTATCTGTCATCGGTAATGACCTGTCATTTTTTTTCTTTTAATGGCCGACGGTCATTTACCGTCAGCTAATGTGATTGTCTAATTTGCCGACGGGTAGTGGACCGTCGGCTTTTCGTTTTTTTTTTTCTTTTTTGTTTTGTTTTGGTTGTGCTCTATTAATAGACATGATACAATCAACCTGATACAATCAACCTGATACATTCAACCTGATACAATCAACCTGATACATTCAACCTGATACAATCAACCTAATACAATCAACCTGATACATTCATGTCCATTTACATATGTCATCATGAGTTGTATGTCTACGAATTCAATAACAAGCATCAGAATGGAAACACAGTAAACAAAAAAATCAATTATTTAAATAAATTTTAAATAAAACAAATATTAATGTCAGTGCATCCGTACATATAGTTGAACTTAATTATTTAAATAAATCAATTTTTTTGATTTTTTGCTTCAAGATGTACTTCAATATCAATGAACCGCCAAACCTCACAAAAAGCAACAATAATAATTTCTCTATTTATTTCTCTTTTATATGTACCTAAACAAAAAATATATCCTCTAAATATGTTATAAAGATCACCTTGGATCACAAGACACAACATACATTAGTCAAAAAAGGCTTCGGTTTCTGTTTGATGATATAATATAGCTTCCAAATTAAATTATAGGATCAGTCCATAGAGAAGTAAACAAAATCAACTTAGAATTCACAGCCTCTCTCAGTAGAGGTTTTACATTTTTATTCTTTGTTTTGACCTATAGTAATCGTACTATATATGAATGAACACAGGAGATATAAATGCTTTAAAATTTAACAAATGGTAAAAGGCATGCATGGTAGTACACAAAATTGATCGGCTAAATGATAGTGAACCAACTCATAACATGTACTTTTCCAAAACAATTTCAAGTATAAGAAGTAATGCAGCTATAAATTCAAGAATAATATTGATTCAAATACAAACTTATAAACTCCAGAACGAGAAAAAAACATGCATGAAAGAATATGAGGAGTTGAAGATACCTTAAGGAGATTTATATAGCTGTTGAAAGCTCTCTGATGACACCTAGATCAATGTGTGCAAGACCTGTTAAAAATTCATTTAGTAATGTTATATAATTCGGTTTGAATCCGTGCAACATATAAACAGGCCTAATTTATAGCATTACATGAAAAATTAACTGTTTTGGCGACCAACAATAATTATTAACAAAAAATATAGGAACTTTTAATTGCTGTTTATTAATAAATTATATAATCATGTGTTACATTTTATAGTTTTTTTATATAGTTGCCATCATACCCACCTATATTTTGTGAATTCACTACATAGAGTGATTCTTATGGTCCGCCCAGGTACAATGATGTAAATTATCTCAGGATACAATGTTATACTAAAAATTGATTTAATAGTAAATTAAAAATTGGTCTGGTAGAAGAAAGATTTGATTCAAAGAGAATGCAGTTGTGCTTAATTGACCAGCTTGTGAAAAAAAAACCAAAGAAACCGTCCCCCATCATTTAGAGCCGGGGACGGTGAAGAACGAAAAACAGAGGAGAGGAAAATGTCGAAATCGAAGAACGAAAAACAGAGGAGAGGAAAAGGTCGAAATCGAAGAACGAAACCCGCCAAAACCTAGCTAAGAAGAAATTTTTTTACTTCGGAAGAACATAACTGGATCGGGACGCAATCTGGGGCTGTTCCACAAGCGATTCGCACAATTTTTCGGCTGAATTTGGGGTTTGCCGTCGGCCCGTTTTCCGTCAGAATCAGGGATTTTGCCGTCGCACAGAATCAGGGATTTTGCCGTCGCACAGAATCAGGGGTTTGCCGTCGCACCATTTTCCGTCGGAATCACGAGTTCGCCGTCAGAATCCGTTGGCCGTGGTAATCGGGCGTCGGCCGTCAGACACCGCTGTCGGCGAAGACGATGACTGTTTTAGGTTAACCCAGTAATTTTTTGAGTTGACGAAGAACTTAGGTTATGCAATGAAAGAAAATAAACAGAACGATGTAAAACTTTTTCACTAAGTAAAGAACTATGCCCGACTGGCTAAAACCGTTGTCAACTTAAAAATAACATTCCACGACGGACAGATCGTCGAGTGAAACATTTAACTCGATGGTCAGAAAAACCCGTCGAGTAAAGTGATTCCGACGACGGGTTTTCCTTTGTTGCAACCCGGACCAACTAAGTCAGACCGGACCGACATCTATGTACTTCATACCCGACGGTTTTAAACCTAGACCGTCGGGTATGCCCAGTTTTCTACTAGTGTAGGTTCGGTTTCTAAAACACTGGTTGAAATAGACAAAAGCTTTACAACCAAGGTTGTTATTACTTAATCACAACCTTGGACTAAATCAAGGTCATGGAGGTTGTAAAGCTTGGACTAAACCAAGATCAATTCGGTCACAACCAAGGTCATGGAGGTCGCAATGGTGGTCGAGGTAAGGGCTGTAAAGATTATGTATTGTTTTATTCTTTGTTTGTTAGTAGGATAGATTTTTGGTCAAGCCTTTTAAGTCGGTGGTTGGACTGGTCCACACCACGTGATATCCAAGTTATATATATTCTGTAATCTATGTTAAAGGTAAATGAGAAATATTTTATGGGAAGAACTTTAGTCCCTATTTCTCTCCTCTTCTCTTTGCTCTTGTGTTTCTCCAGATTTCGAAAGACCTCAAGGGTTTTCTCATGGTATCAGAGCGGAGTGATCAAAGGACCACTTGTACCTTCATCTACTTAAACTTTTGATCGACACTTCGGAAGTTGAAGAAATGGAAGAAACACAGAATCCAACACAAAGTGAGATGAGAGCTGCCGTAAGAAGAGATTGGACAAATGCTAACGGAGATCCGATGGCGTTGGCGAGTTCCAATCATTCAAGAATGCAAATAATTATGACTCCATTAACAGGTAACAATAATCTGTCTTGGACTAGAGCGATCAGGACTTCTTTTGGAGCTAAGGTGAAGCTCAAATTTATTGATGGGAGATATATGATGCTGGACAAGGAGTCTGCTGATTATGATCAGTGGAGTCATGTAGAATGCAAGATCAGATCTTGGATTCTGAGTTCAATTTTCGACTGAAATAGTAGAATCCCGCTTCAACCGCAAGAGAACTTTTGTTGGAATTAGAAGAGAGACATGGAGATTCAAATGGACCTCAAATTTACCAGATTCAGAAGGAGAAAATTCTCAAGGAAATCTTCTAGTGGTGAAGTATATTACGAAGCTGAAGAAGCTATGGAATGAGTTAATCTGTGTGCAACCAATACCGAAGTGCACTTGCAAGAATTGTACATGTGGTTTCGCAAAGACTAGCAGATCTTGTTCAGTCAACAAGGCTGATGCAATTTTTTATGGGACTTAATGATGGCTTTGAGCTGTGAAAAATCAGATGGTTGATACAGTAAACAAGGCCTATTCTATGGCCTTGCGTGTAGAAAAACAGCGAGAAGTAAACCTTCACATGATTGATACAGTTGAAAACTCAACATTATTTATTAATGCGCCTATGGGAAAAGGAATGAATGTTAGTAGAGGAAATCAGAAGAAGTCAGGAGACAATGATAAAAGGAATGGAAAACATGAGAAATTCTTCTGTGATCATTGCAATATGAGTGGACACACAAGGGATACATGTTTTAAGCTGCACAGGTATCCAGATTGGTATAAAGAACTGAGAGAGCAACAAAAAAATCCCATTGGGGATAGAATTGTGGCGAATATGGCAGATAATCCTCTTGATTTCAATGTGGAGCATACAACAAGCAAATTGAATGACCACCAGAAGTTCTAACCTGAATTGATCCAGCAGGAACTGTTAAAGATGATGAAAGGAAAGACTATTATGGAAATAGGCATGTTAATCTTGCACACATGGAGGATTTTGCAAGTAAAAATTCTGGAACATTCTTTCACTTTGCTTTGAGCACATTCGATAATATGAAATGCAGTACATGGATCATAGACACAGGAGCTTCAAATCACATTGTATTAATCATGATTTGTTGCAAAAGCTAAAATCGGTCAAACATATTACCCTGATATTTCTTGAGATGGTTTTGCTAAGTTAGTTCATGAAGTTGGTGACGTCACTTTAAGTTTTCCTTTGACAATATTAGATGCACTTTATGTTCCAAGTTTCAAGTTTAATCTTCTTTCAGTGAGAAAACTATCCCAAGATGCTGGAATTAGATTTGTATTCTACGCTGATAAGTGTTTTTTGCAAGACCAACAGACTGAAACAATTCTTGTAGTTGGTAAAGTTGTTGGAAATCTATACATTCTAGATGAATCTTCATTTCAAACTTTTGGTTATCAAGTCCTAGTAATAAACAAATAGATTCAATTGATTCTTCTTTTGTTCCATTTGTAACTTAGTCAATTTTCCTTGTAATCATGTTCGTGTTTTGAATATAGAGACTCATGCTTTGTGTCACAATAGGCTTGGCCATGCCTCATTGAAGGCTTTGCAACACATAAATTTTTTGAATGATATGGATACATCATTTTCATCACCTTGTGATATTTGTCATAAGTCAAAGCAACATAGATTGAGTCTCCCACTTAGTACTAGTAGATCAAATGCAATTTTTGATTAACTGCATATAGACATATGTGGTCCCTCTCAGAAAACATCTATTACAGATGCTAATTATATGCTTACTGTGGTGGACGATTGTAGAAGAGCTACTTGGCATTTTTACTTTAAGCACAAGTACCAAACTTTGTCCACTTTAAAGGTTTTCTTTCGATAGATTCAAAATCAGTTTCAGAAGTTGGTGAAGAGTATTAGAACAAATAATGGTGTTGAGTTTACCAGTAAAGAGTGTCAGAGTTTCTTGCTTAGTATGAGAATTATGCATCAGAAAAGTTGTGTTTATATTCCTCAACAAAATGGAGTTGTTGAGTAAAAGCACATGTTTGATTATGTACTTTATTTGGGCTTTTTTTGTATTTTTACCCTTCAAGGGTATTTTGGCCTTTTACAATTGTAAGCATGTGTATTATAATTATAGATACCTTAATTTTTTATAAGAAAATAACCCATTTTTTATAGACATTGTCACTTTAACATGGTATCAGAGCCACTTCCTTGCGTGGGCCAGAACCTCCCTATCTGTTTATGGGCATTACCCAATTTATTATGGGCTCCAAAAATGTGAGACCAAATTCGTTTGTTGGCTTCTTGAGATGAAGCCCAGTTTGTTCGCGTCTCACGCCAGTTGTGTAAGTTTGGCCTGGACTTCAGGGGGAGTGTTAAGAGAATTAGTCCCATATTAAATAAAAGTGGATGAATTATGGGCATAAAAGAAGGAACCCACATTTCCATTGTAATAAGGCATTTTGGGGTAAAACCCATTAGAAAAACTGTGTGGGCTTGGGCCCAAAGCGGACAATATCATTACAATGTGAAGTTAAGGTTCCTACGGGGCCATTAAGAATTTTGACAGCACAAACATTTGTTATAGATAGTTAAAGTATTAATGTTTCAGGCTAACATGCCTATCCAATTTTGGGGACATTCTCTTTTGATGGCAGAAGACTTAATCAATAAGTTACCAACCAAAGTCTTGGGCTGGAAAACACTTTACAAGTACCTTTGTAGGTCAAGTACTAGGACAAAAATCTTTCAGAGTTTATGAAAATCATTTTCTTTATGCGGATTTTGGTTTTGATAGAAGTGAGGTGTACCTGTTCCTTTCCACGATTATTATACTTTTGGTTCTGTTTCTCCATCACCGCTTGTGCCTGATGATCAGAATTTGGAAAGTGTAGCTGAGCCTTCTACACTTGATATTCAAAATGGTGTTATTGAACGCATTGACCCAGTGCATACAGATATTACTTCAGTTCCTATTTTAAGACGGACTACTCGACCCAAAGGTACACCAGCATGGATGAATGACTTTGTTTCTAATGTAATAGTTCCCATCCAATTTCCTATTGTTCGTACCACACCAATTTCCTTTTTTTTGTACATCTTATACACCACCAACTTTTCCATATCATAAGTCTCCTTTGTTTACTGAGGATTACATGTCTTTTGTTGCTAATATAACTTCTATTTCTGAGCCAACTTATTATCAAGCAAGTAAAAATGACAAGTAGATTGAGGCTATGAACTGAAAATTATGGGATCTTGAATCCAACAATAAATGGAAGCTTGATACTTTACCACCTAGAAAGAAAGCCATAAGATCGAAGTTTACAAAGTCAAATATTTTCCAAATGGTCCTATTGACTGGTATAAAGCAAGCCTAGTAGCTAAGGGCCACAATCAGATTGAAGGTGTTGTTTTAAGGATAGTTTTTCACTAGTAACTAAGCTTGTGACGGTGAGGATATTTTTGGCAATTGCAACAACATAGAATTGGGCTCTCTATCAACTAGACAATAATAATGCTTTTGTGCATGGTTACCTTGATGAAGAAGTTTTCATGCAACCTTCACTGGGTTATACCAAAGCAAAGAATACTGAAGTTTGCTTTCTGAAACGATCTTTGTATGGCTTGTGGCAAGTTCTCGTTAGTGGAACGGAGAATTCCACAGTAAACTTCAGGAATATGGTTTTGTGCAAAGTCCACATGATCATTGTCTCTTTACAAAGACTACACCAGGTACTTTTCTGCATTTGCTTGTTTATTTTGATGATGTCTTGGTGATTGGTACTCATGCCTCTGAGATCAACAAGGTCAAACATTTTTTACATATTATGTTTACAATTAAAAGATATGGGGTTTGCAGAGTACTTTCTTGGGCTGGAAATTACTAGAGGATCAGATGGTACTTATGTCAATCAGCGTAAGTATGTCCTTGATATATTGACTGATGCTGGCCTTCTTGGTGCTAATCCTACTATTACACCGTTGCCCTATGGTTTGTATTTGGTCTCTACTGGTTCTTTGTTAGCAGAACCAGAAAAATATAGGCCGGTTGTGGTAGATAGCTATACCTTAAATTGATAAGACGCAACATTTCTCATGTTGTTCAGCAACTTAGTCAATATGTTCAGTGTCCTACAAGAGCACATTGGGAGGCAGCTCTTCATGTACAGAGATATTTCAAGGGAATTCCTTCAAGAGGTTTATTTTTCCCTTCCCACAATGATTTTACTCTCCACGCTTACTGCAATGCAGATTGGGTTGCATGCCAAGAAACTTGCAGGTCTCTCACCGTTTTCTGCATTTCATTAGGTTCTTCGCTAACTTCACGGACAACTAAGAAGCAGTCCAATGTTAATTGTTCCTCAGCAGAGGCAGAGTAACACAGCCTTGCAACTACAGTTTGTGATTGCAATGGCTTAGTTATATGTTGGGGGAATTTCATATCGATTTTCTTTTGCCCATCCCACTTTGGTGTGACATAAATTTGGCAGCTTTACATATTACTGCCAACCCTGTTTTTCTTGAGAGAACTAAGCACCTAGAGATCAATTGCTGTTTGGTGTGTGACAAATATAAGCTGGTTTTGTTCTTCCTCAATATATCTCCACCAAATTTCATCTTGCAAACGTGTTTACTAAGAGTATTGCAGGTCCACAGTTTCATTTTATTGTTTACAAGTTGGGCTTGGTTGATTTTCATCATTCCCACACTCAACTTGAGGGGGGATGTAAAGATTATGTATTATTTTATTCTTTGTTTGTTAGTAGGATAGAATTTTGGTCAAACCTTTTAATTCGGTGGTTGGACTGGTCCGCACCACGTGATATCCAAGTTGAATAAATATTGTAATCTAGGTTAAAGGTAAATGATAAATATTTGACGGGAAGAACTTTAGTCCCAATTTCTTTCCTCTTCTCTCTGCTCTAGCGTTTCTCTAAATTTCCAAAACCTCAAGGGTTTTCTCAAGGGCAGCTAACGCAATGACTCCAACAACTCAAATCACCCATGCCAGATGTGTGGCTGTTGTGGCCAAAATGCTCTTCTTTTTCACAATTGATTCAATGAAACCTACCAAGTTCTGTTTCCCTTTCAATCAACTTGGCTCAACTAACAACACATCATGTGACTCATGATTCCTTGGTGTTCTATGATCCCATCTCTTCCATTGGGCATGACAAAGTTCTTCTCCATGATGGTATAGGTTTGTCAATTCGGTCCACTAGAACTCATGCCATGAGCCATCACCAAATCATAATCAATTTCTCCATGTCCCTACTCTAATCAAAATCTTATTTCCGTTTCTATATTAACTTCGATAATAGTTATATTGTCACATTCTTATCTAATGGTCTTTTAAGTACTCATAGATCAAGATGCAACTTTGAGTATCTACTTTTGTCTAGGTCACCTATCTCATTTTGGAATAAAAATTAGGCCATCTTGGTTTTTATTTTTTTGGAAGTTCTCTATGCTCTCTACACACCAATGATCTCCTTCAGACCTATCTGAATATAGATGGAGCAATGGTGTTCTCCAACATCTCAAATCGAGACACCAAGACATCCAATATGCAGTCAACCTAGTATATCAGTTTTAGCAAGCTCCTATTGATATGCACTAGTCCATGGTGAGTGAATATTGTACGTCTCACTAGTAGAAAAACGGGTTTGGGCGACGGACCAACTGACCGGGCGGCCCAATGAGCGACGGGCCAAGCCGACCCGTTGATCGTATTGACGGGTCGGGCAACGACCATCACTCTCACTTTCATCGCCCATCGAAACCCCTTTTCCCAAAAATTTATTCCTCCCCTCTCTTGCTTTCGCTTTCTGAAGTTCATCCCGTGCCCTAGAGTTGAAGCCGAGAGAGACGCCAAAAAGGTCGCCAGAACCCTCCTCGCCGAGAAGCCTTAACGTTATTCCATCAAGTTCTCAAACTATCGCTTCCTCCAATATTATTTCTTCCTCCATCGACTTCTCCATCGATTCCTCTCACTCTTTGAAATCGAAAGGCAGTGTTAGGTTTTCTCTCTCTCTCGCTTTGTGTCTCTACACCTCTCAATCTCTCTCTTGATAGAGTTTATGAAACCGGATCATTGTATTAATGAGAATGAGTGTATATATATACACCTAAGTTACAAGGAAAAGACAAATATACCCCTGAAGGGTAGAAAGACCTAAATGCCCCTATATACATATATTAACATCCCCGTGTCAAACTCAAGATGGGGTGAGAGAGCCCAGCTGGAGTTTGGAACACAAATACCGAAATCGCGACGAAGTAAGCGATTTGGTAAATAGATCTGCAGTCTGATGTTCAGAGGGAAGATACAATAAGGTGAGAGTGCCGACAGTGATGTCGCACAAAGTGACAATCCACTTCAATATGTTTGGTTCTCTCATTAAACACATCATTGTGACCAATCTGAAGAGCACTTTTATTGTCACAATGAAGGGGAGTAGCAGAATCCAGAGAGATGCCCATATCCTGGAGTAACCAACGAAGCTAGACAAGCTCAGAAGTAGTGTCAGCAATATCTCTATATTCAGCCTCAGTACTAGAACGCGAAACAGTAGATTGCTTCTTGCTATGCCAGGAAATCAAAGAGTCACCTAAGAAAATGGTATAGCCTGTGGTAGACCGACGATCGGTAACATCCCCAGCACAATCAGCATCAGAATAGGCAGATAAAGTAAGATTGGAAGCAGAGGAAAAGATCAAACCCCGATACAAGCTGCCACGAACATAGCACAGTATACGTAACACTGCGGCATAATGAACAGAGTGAGGAGCAGGCATGAACTGACTGACTATATGAACAACACAACTGACGTCAGGACGTGTAATAGTTAAATAGATAAATCCACCTTCTAACTGACGATAGAGACTAGGATCAGAAAGTAACTCTCCATTAGTGCCTCGAAGCTTAACATTAAGTTCTAAAGGAGTATCACAAATCTTATGATCAGTGAGACCAGCACGGTTGAGCAAATCAGCTGCATACTTGGCCTGAGAAAGGCCATAACCACCAGAGAGAGAGAGAACCTCGAGACCAAGAAAATAACGTAGTCGACCAAGATCCTTCAATTCAAAAAAAGTACTCAAGTATGCCTTAAGATCAGAGATGCCTTGCATATCATCACCAGTGATAACCATATCATCCACATATAACAACAAGAGCACAACACCATGAGAGGTCTGGCGAGTAAACAATGCAGAATTATGAAAACTATGACGATAACCAAATTGAACAATCTTCAAACATAAGGTGGAGAACCAAGCACAGGGTGCTTGCTTAAGACCATATAAAGCATGACGAAGCTTACATACTTGCCCCGATTGATGAGGAAATCCTGGTGGGGGTAACAGATAAACGTCCTCGGCTAAGTCACCATGTAGAAATGCATTTTTCACATCCATCTGAAATAAAGCCCAACTCCGAACATAAGCAATGGCAAGCAATAAACGAACAGAAGTCAAGCAAGCAACAGGAGCAAAGGTCTCCTCATAATCAAAACCATACTCCTGTGTATAACCCTTAGCCACAAGACGGGCTTTATATCGATCAACAGTTCCATCCGCCTTAGTCTTGATTTTATAAATCCACTTGCAGGCAATTGGGGACTTACTAGGAGGAAGATTAACAAGATCCCAAGTATGAGTCCGGGCCAGAGCGTGTAACTCCTCAGACATAGCTTGCTGCCAAAGAGGGTTAGAGGAAGCCTCTCGATAGGAAGAGGGTTCATGATCAGAGGAAAGAGTAAAGGAATAACAATGATAATCATTTAAACGTACCGGAGGCTGACGAGTGCGAGATAGATAGGGAGACGGGCCAGCAGGATCCTCAGGGGAGGAAGGGGTGGACGAGCTGAGAGATGAATCCGAGGATGATTCAGGGGCACTGCATGAAGGGGGAGACGTCGGATCCAAGGAAGGTACAGGAACATCAGGCAGAGAAGGCGCTGGGGACGGGGAGTCGGCTGACCGTGAACCTGCAACAGAATTAGGCATAGCAGACACAGAAGATGGAAATGGATCTGGGAAAAGATCAAATGCAACCGTAGGCGATACATCACAAAGCGATTTATGTGAAGGCAATGAGTAAAAAGGAACTTTTTCCCAGAAGGTAACATGTCGTGAAATACGTAATTTCTTAGTCTGAGGATCATACCACCGAAAACTTTTTGTTGGATACCATATCCCAAGAAAACACACATGACAGATTTGGCAGATAATTTATCACATTCACGAGCAGGAAGCAAAACAAAACAAGTGCAACCAAAGATATGAAGAGAAGAGTAATCCGGAGACGTGCCATAGAGACGAGTTAAGGGGGTAGAGCCGTGCAAAGCCACAGAAGGTAACTGATTAAACAGAAGTGAAAACAGCCTCACCCCAGAAGTGAAAACAGCCTCACCCCAGAAGTGCTTGGGGGACAGAAGAAGACAAAAGAAGAGTACGGGCTATTTCGACAATGTGACGGTGTTTGCGCTCAGCAACTCCATTTTGTTGTGGAGTATAGGGAGAAAAAGTTGTTGCAATGAACCATGGGATTTCAGCAACAACTGAAACATGTCAGAGATATATTCTACCTCTGAATCATATCGAAAAATTTTTATTTTTCGAGAAAATTGAGTATGAATCATCGTGGAGAACTCAACATAAATATTGTAAAACTCAGATCGAGATCGCATCAGATAAACCCATACAAAACGTGAATAATCATCAATGAAGACAACATAGTAGCGAGATCCACCTATAGTTGGAACCGGAGATGGTCCCCAAACATCAGAGTGAACAATATCAAAGGAGCTAAAGAGCTTACAACACGGATATTAAATGGTAAAGCAGTAGGTTTGCCAAGTTTACAACTCACACAATGCAATAATTCAGGAGAAACATGTCATAATTGACCAATACCAATTAATTTATTCAAATTAGAAATAGATACATGACCCAAACGACTATGCCTCAGTACAAACTCAGAACTAGCTATCAAACTGCAAGTGCGAAGAGAACTAGTACTCCTGGAAAGATGCAAAGTATCAAACTCAAAGAGTCGGCCAACTTTACGCCGTCCCAAGAACCTTCCCTGTCGATGGATCCTGTACCTGACAACCAGAGGAAGAAAATGAAACATGGACGCCAAGATCACACAGTTGTCCAACAAACAACAAATTCATAGACAGACATGGTACATAAAGAACATCAGGAAAACAGATTCCAGAAGATGTACGAATAGAACCAGAATATTGAACAGGTAGTTGAGAGCCATCCCCAGTATAAATAGGTGAAAAAGGCAAATGAGAGGAAGATGACATAGAAGTAAAAATAGAAGAATCAAAGAATATATGATGAGATGCACTGGAATCAATAATCCAAGAACTCTTACCTGAATTGGCAGACAATGCAGAGATTGAGGAATTACCATGACCAAGACCACCAAGAGCCTTATTAATCACATCCTGGATATCAGAGATATTCAGTGAAGGAGTGGGGGTCGGAAGCAGACCAGATGAATCATCGGTGGAGACAGAAGCGGCCGTATTGCGTCGGATAGAATGATTAGGCGGACGCCGCTTCATAAGAGCTGGACACTGATATTTCGTATGCCCATATTCTTTACAATAACGACACTATCAATGAGTCATATCACGATGAGGGCCAGGTTTACTGGCTGTAGAAGGAGGACGGCGGGTAGCTGCAAGAACAGTGTCAGTAGCTCTGAGCGGCGAAGGAATGGGTCCCCCAGTACGACGACGTGTTTCCTCTGCTAGTAACTCTGATAAGGCAGCTTCAACAGAGGGCAAAGGATTCCTATGAAGCATAGAGGACCGAACAAACTCACAATCATCACTGAGGGCCATCAAAAACTGAACCAAGTGCTCTTCATCCACATATGTCTGAAAAATAACGGCATCAACATTGCATACAAACTTCGGAGCTATAACACCTAACTGATCCCACAACATGGACATCTGAGCATAAAAATCTGAAATGGACTGATCAAGGGTCTGCCGAAGAGATCGGATGTCCATCTCTAACTTGTACTTCTGAGCAAAGTTCGTGCCCTTATGTCTGTGTTCTAAGAATAACCATGCATCTCTGGCATTTTCATATTTCCGAACCTGTAGGTTAAGAGAAGGAGATACAACACTAGCTAACCATGTAATCACGTGGGAATTATTAACTTCCCATTCCTCTATTGCTTTAAAATTGGAACCATTTGCAGTACTGACTGGCATTTTGCAATCACCAGAAGCATATTTCCACAAATTACTGCCTCGCAAAAAAATTACACATGAGAGATGCCCAATGAACATAGTTCGTATTATCCAATTTCACAGGCATAAGTGGAGCATGGTCGGATGAAGAAGCCATTTAAAGAATAATAGTCACGCAAGCAAGAATGAAGGCACTGTCAGTTACCTCGTGCTCCGCAAAGTATATATGAAATCGAGACAGCTCAAAAAATCTGTTGTAACACAAGATGCAGTCCAATCGCCAAAGAAAAATATGTCCAGCTAGGTGGTCTGGTCCAGTCTAGGTGGATCTGGGCTGGTTCAATCCTGTCCGGTCCGGTCGAGTATATGTAATTTTGATTCAGTCCGACCCAGTCTAGTTCAGCGTCAAGTCAGTCTAGTCCGGTTAAGATATAACTGATGCTGGTTCAGCCCGGTCCGGTCTGGATATAATTGATGCTGATCCGGCAGGTCGGACCAATAGTGCCCGAAACCCTAATGAAGGGAAGGGGGAAGAAGAACAGGAAGCTAGGGATTTCGTACGGCGGCGCCCGACAAATTACACGGTGACAGCGACGGCGACGAGAGCAGAGGCAACGGCGATGGCGACGGCGACGGCGACGGCGAGGAGAGCAGAGGCAACGACGACGGCGACGGCAACGAGAGCAGAGGCAACGACAACTGTGACGGCCGGCAAATCGGAAGGCGACGGCGACAATAATATGAGCAACGGCGACGAAGAAGAGGCGATGGCAGCGGCAAAAATCAGGGAGTTCCGGCACAAATTGGGTCTCCGAAATTAGAATCGGAGATTGAATCGAAGATTTGGAGAGATTTTCAGGTGATTGAGGGCGAAAACAAGGGGATTTCGAGGAGTTTCGGCACAAATTGGGTCGCTGATTTCAGATATGAGAAAGGGGGGAAAACTCAGGGAAGAAAACGAGTCACGATGAGTTGACTCGTCCTGTAGTGACTCGTTCTTCTAATCCGAGTCAGATCCGGGTGAGGCCGAGTTACAGAGACAGAAACATCAACTGAGTCTAAAACGAGTTTGCCAAGTCTAAACCGAGTCGGCTCTGATACCATGATAGAGTTTATGAAAACCAGATCATTGTATTAATGAGAATGAGTGTATATTACACCTAAGTTACAAGGAAAAGAAAAATATACCCCTGAAGGGTAGAAAGACCTAAATGCCCCTATATACATATATTAATATCATTCATTAAAGTTTCCCTCTCACTCCCCCTCTCACTCTCTATCTCTCTTCTCCAAGCTCTCTCTTTACATATTTTTGGGTTCGGTTGGCGCAGGTTTACTTTGAAGCTTTTCTCTTCGTGTTTCTTTGTTTATCTCTCTGTAGCTTTCTCTGTACTCTAGGGTAGGGTTTAATTTTTTTTGCTTGTTTCTCTAGGTATGCAAATGTCATCTTTGTTTCTCCTTCAGCTCTAATACAAGGTTCGAATTGGGCATTCATCAATTTTTTAATTGGCTAGTAGCTGGTTGGAAATTGTTATAGGAATGGGGTTTTTTTTTTTTGCTAATTTAGGTTTCCTCTTTATAAATTTGTGAATGATGTTTTACTTCATATTGTGTTTTTCTTCTTGATTTTAGCTGTTCAATTGGGCTTCTGAGGGTTTGGCTGAACTAGTTTAATGACTTATGAGGTTTTGCACATTATTCTTTATTACTTAAAATGTGTTAGTACTTAATTAGAGCACGCAATGTGGTATTGGACTTGCAGATGTGTGGGAGAGCAGGCTGTCTTCCATTCGATGATACTGGCACAGTTATAATCATGACAAGAAAAGAAACAGTGAGCTTCTTTGACATGATACAAGCTCAATGTTATTTAATCCATCTTTTCACTACAATGATCCTTCATTGCACAATATATTTATCTTGGTCTTGAAAAGTTGTCGTGTTCTCCAAATGTTTGTAGGTTCATTTGTATGAGATTATTTTGAATGGTTGTGAGATGGTGGAGTCTCAAATTTTAGTATCTTTTGTCATTTTCATTTTATCATCAAAGTTGTCTTTGCTATTGGGTTGAAGATAAGCAAAATTGGTTGTTTCGTTATGGAGACTGCTTTCCTGTATATTAGAGCTCCTTAATGCAGAACTAGTTCAGCTAAGTGTACCAGATATAAGTTTGGCAATTGAGTGGCTAAAGCGTTTGTGTCTGGACCAAGGTTTGCAGTATCGGAAATACGCAAAGTATCGGACATGAGGGAAACATATATGTTTCGTGCATACGCATAGATACGCTAAGAAACGCATGTAAACTATGGAAACATACAAAAAATAAGAAGAGACATTAAAACTATTTATATATAGTAATTTCATTAAATAGTAAAAATTAATATCTATACCAATAATTCTAATTTAATAATTAAATCATTAAAACAATAATTTGTGATACATTGGTTCAAAACAAGTTATTCTAACTTAGTTTATGATAACTTGTATCAAAGACAGAATAAACAAACGAATAGTAGCCTAAATTATACCAAGGATAGAATATTTCATTTATATATGGTCGTGAAATATATTTCTATCGATAAAAATATTAAATTTAATAGGAATGGGGAAAAGAGTGAATGAAATAGGTATAAAGTTCTAGATGTTTTTAATATTCAAATATTCAAAATAATTACAATTAAAAGACTGAGTCAATTCATTATTTCTATTGTAGATTTACCTTACAAGGTGACGTTGTTAACACTAGAAAAGAGTTTCATGGGTTCCTTACTTTGATTTATATTTCTAGTTGTTCAAATCTGTATCTGTATAGTATCGTACGTATCAACCTCTGTATCAACCTCTGTTTCCACGATTCATCAATAAAGTAGTGGAAACAAACAGATACATAAGGATACAGACAATGAAGTTATTGACATGTGGAATGATCTGGACAGATGAAGGTTTAATGGTTATCTCGCTTTTTTTTCTGTAAGTAACAGTATCAAAATTTTGATATTCTTCTTGATTTGGATGTCTATTCCGATGGATATTGAGATAGTTACCCCTATGATACATAATCAGTCTCTAGTTTTTGCGTTTTTTTCTTGGAGGCGCCTTGATCAAAGAAACAGGCCATAGTTACATTGCTCGATCCTGGCCTATAACAAAATATGAGGCACTCGCTATTGTTGCGTTGGAAGTAGGTTGGTTACCACAAGTCTTCAAATAATAACTATGAATCTAATTTTTAAAGGAGATACCTGCCATATGGTGTGATAACATTTCAACCACATTCATAAACAGACAATTTTTCATGGGCACATTAAGTATGCAGAGTTTAATTACCATTTTGTTTAAAATTAGAATCAACAAAAGACACTCTACATGCATGTCCGATATGTCCCCATTCGAGACCAAGTGGTAGATTCGTCCACTAAAGTCTCTCCCAGGATCAATTCACACAGCTAACAACCAATTAGCTGTATGTATTCACCAACACGACAATTGTGGGTCGGGGAATGATAAAGAAGAATATTTTATATCAAGCAATCCATACACGTCTCCTACAAGTGAGGAATTCTATGTATTATAATTTGATAGTAATTAGAGTTCTTTGTATGCAAAATTTCCCGGACCTATGCCACCCTACACTAGTAAAAATGACCCATCCGCCGACGGTTGGGACATTAAAAGTCGGCGGAGAGGCATTCAGCCGACGGGTTTTTTGACACATCGGCGGAACAACACTGAATCCAGTCCACCCGTCGGCGGAACATCTACTGACTTCCGCCGACGCATCATAACACGCGTCGGCTGACACTGAACTGAAGCACCGACGCACCCATGTCCGAACCCGTCGGGGGAACCAATGTGTTCGTCCGCCGACGCCCCTTTACGCGCGTCGGCGGACACAAAACTGGTGCGCCGACGCACTCCAGTTCTAACTCGTCGGGGGAACCTCCTGCAACGCACCTTGACGCGCATCGGCGGACTCTGTATTGAAGCGCCGACGCACCCCAGATCTTCCCGTCGGGGGAACCTTCGATCTCGTCCGCCAACGCACCCTTGCTTGCGTCAGCGGCTATTACTCTTGTGGTCTTTTTTGCTCCGCTGACGGGTTGAAATATTCCGACCCAACTTCCCGCGCAGCGTTACGCGCGTAACAGGAAGACAGTGTAGGGTAGAAATTTAAACCCTTTCCTTCGACGAAAGGCGTCGAAGCGCGTCGACGGAAGCGAGCGCGTGAAATCAAAGCTCCCGGTGTTCCCCCGGCCTTCCCCGGCGTTTCCCGGCGTTCCCCCGGCGTGCCCCCGGCATTCCGCCGGAAAGTTCTTGAATTTCTTCTTCTCAGCGTCGCGCATAGTCCTCCGGCCGAAGACCCTACTTCGACGTCGCGCGCGGGCTTCAAACCCCCGTTCTTTCGAAGCCAAAAAACACGTTTTTCGGGGGCGTCCTCGGTGTTCCGGCCAGCCACTGTGCGTCGAACCTCTCACTTCCTGTCCCGCCGGCAAGAGTCTCTTCTCCTTCGCCGCAGGTAAGTTTATTTTGGTTCTATTAATTTTCAGTTGCTTCCCCGTTTTAGCTTCTCCCCTTTTCCTCCTTTGTCATTATTCTCACAACTTTCTCTTATTTTATCTCCTTGCCTCCCTCTGAGCTACAGTTTCGCCTTCCTCAAACCCTCTGTTGACAACCAGCGAGAGAAGGCAATCGTCGGGCGAAAATCAGAGATTGGTAACTGTCCCGAAAGCCGCTGCAGAACAGTAAGTGTTGTTTTAATTACTGAGAAGCATCTATTAGAATTAATTCTTCGTTTAGGTTTTTATCTTCACGTATTTGATAAAAACTTGTGGATTGTATTAAAGCATTTTTGTTTTTGTTGAATGATTTTTCCATGGTATTGCAATTATGGGTTGAATGATGATGGGATTATTTTACTAGTGCGTTTCCTTGTTGAATCTATGGTGAATGTGAACCGGTGTGTTTCTCTCAATATCAATGGTGGATGTGTCTTTGTCTCTCTTTGGTTGCTCCCTCAATTCCCTCTCCTTATGTCTTCCTCTCTCTCTCTCTCTCTGGTTTTACCTCTTTCTTATTCTCTCTGATTTTGCCATTGTTATATATTTCTCTCTCTCAGTTTATTCTCACAATCTTTCTCAAATTTCAATCTCTCTCACCCTCTATCTCTCCAATCTTTCTCTCTATCTCCCTCCTGCTCTCTCTCTCTCTCTCTCTCTCTCTCTCTCTCTCTCTCTCTCTCTCTCTCTCTCTCTCTCTCTCTCTCTGAGTTAAAATTCTGATTTAAACTCTTAGACCCCTCTCTTATTTTCTCTCTCTCTCTCTCTGATTTAGAAATCTGTTTTAAACTCTTCCAATCACTCTCTTATTTTCTCTCTCTCTCTTTCTCTCTGAATTTAAATTCTGTTTTAAACTCTTAAATCTCTCTCTTATTTTCTCTCTCTCCCACTCTCTTTTTCCTCTCTCTGAATTCTGTTTTAAACTCTTAAACCTCTCTCTTATTTTCTCTCTCTCTCTCTCTCTCTCAGTTAAAATTCTGTAAGAAACTCTTAAATCTCTCTCTTATTCTCTCTCTCTCTCCTCCTCTCTTTTTCTCTCTCTCTGAATTAAAATTCTGTTTTAAACTCTTAAACCTCTCTCTTATTTTCTCTCTCTCTCTCTCTGAGTTAAAATTCTGTTTGAAACTTTTAAATCTCTCTTATTCTCTCTCTATCTCTCCCTCCTCTCTCTCTCTCTGATTTAGAATTCTGTTTTAAAGTCTTCCAATCTCTCTCTTATTTTCTCTCTCTCTCTCTTTCTCTCTCTCTCTCTGAATTAAGATTCTATTTTAAACTCTTACATCTCTCTCTTATTTTCTCTCTCTCTTGCTCTCTGAATTTAAGATCTGTTTTAAACTCTTAAGTCTCTCTCTTAAGTCTCTCACTTACTTCAGAATTCTGGAAGAAGCCACTGTTGCTAGATTCTGTAGTGATTGGAAACGCATAGTCGAGAATTGCAAACTCTTGTTTTTTTTGTAGACATTGTAGATCTTTTGATCAGATGTAAAATAGCAATTGTAAATATAGACACTGTAGATCTTTTATGTATATAGTACATTTTTTGCATACGTGTTCTTCATTAAATTCTGTTTCTCTTTTCATTATTGGAAAATTGTATATTGATGAAGAAAACAGGTCAAAGAAAACAAAACAGGAAAAAAAACATTAAAAAATAAAACTTCCGCCGATGGGTGCAGCCGTAGGCGGAAGCTACGCGCGAATGTGCATCCTGGGACCTTCTCCGCCCACACTTCTTCAACGTGTCGGCTATATACGTACGCCGACGGGTACGGAAGCGTCGGCTGAAATTAGACGACGCGCTTCGGCGCGTCGGGTGAACAAACTACGCCGACGCACAAAGACGCGTCGGCTGAACTCCGCCGATGCTCGTGAAGGCGTCGGCTAATAAGACTCCCCCGACGCCTCCACAAGCGTCGGCGGAATGAATTACACCGACGCGTGGGGAGCGTCGTCCAAGCTCGTTCTACCAATGCACTGATGGGTGCCGGGGTACCTATTCCGCCGACGCACCTATGGGCGTCGGGGGAATTTCTTCCACCGATGCGTTTGTATCCGTCGGCGGATTTTGTTTCTCCGCCGACGGACTCACGCGTCGGGCAAACTTTTCTTTTCGCGCGACGGGTGTTTTATCCTACGACGGGTTTTTAGGTCGGTAGAGTAGTCCGCCTACGCCAGTTCGGACGGCACTTGCCCACCCGTCGTCGGATATTCCTTGTTCAAGGGAAATTCTATGGTGATTTTATGTAGATAATAGTTTGTTTAATGCAGTGTTTTAAAAATAGAACAAAACCAATCTGTTTTAACCTGAGTAAATCTGAACCGGTAGCAATTCTTGTTGGTTTTGAGCCGAAGAACCCGATGTGTTAAAAAACTGTTTGAACCGACCAATTCGACCTTAGAACGGTCCGGTCTGATGGGTCTAGCTCAAGGTGATGAGAGGGAAAACTCAGAAATTTCTAGAAATTTCTAGGGGCAAGGATTTGAACCCATGACCTCCAATGGTTGTACCAAGCGCTCTAAAAATTATCAAAGTATGTGATACCCTGCTACAGTCCAACCACTGGTCTAATCTGGTGTAACACGGTTTAACCAAAATCGGCCTTGCTTCCAATGACCGGTGCGGTTTTTAGAACACCAGTATAATGAGTATATTTTTATAAATTTATTCATCATGTACGTTAAAGTTAAACTACACGGCTTTGTCTACTGTTATATATTTACAGGAACTTGGGTAACTAGCATGCATTGATTAACTTCAGGTGCCACAGAGGTAGCGCATAACATGACTAAACTTATTCTTGTCATTGTTGCCCTCATAAAGATCAGGTGACAAGGTGAGACCAATACTTTTCATTTGGGAATCACAGGCTGATAGAATTCTGGGATGTGATACCCCACCTGATTTTGATATTCCGTTTGATAAAAGTTAGTCAGGTAAGTTTTTCTGTCGTGTTACATCATCGCGTTAGTGTTTTCTAGATGACGAGGTATCTGATCAGTTAGTAGCAAGCATTTTTGGACTTGGTAAGATTTATAATAATTCATTAGGTAGTGTACTTGGGGGGCAAATTTTATCTAATTGTTTTTGTTGTCAGATTTTCATGTAACACGAGAATACTCTTTAAGGCGGAACTATTTTTGCTTTTTTATATGGGAACAAAAATGGAAAAAATGTTTGAATGTCTTATACTCTTAATTCATTAGAAATCAACTTCATTACCTTTGGAAATTACTGTGATCCGTTGAACATTGGTGAATTTATCAATGATCATCTTGGATGCTAAAAATTTGAATGAGTGAAGCCGACAGAACATGATATATATGCAACGACAGCATTAAAGCCAGTAGAAATTACTACCGAGCTTCAAACACAATAGTACTCTTTTCATCTTATTAATCATCAGAAGGAATATAAACAACAACAGGGAATCTCATATCATGTTCCCCATCGGTCCATATGGCTTGATAGGACCATATAGTCCCTGGAGGAATATAATCAGGAACAAAGATTCTCACCGTAATTTGTTTTTTCTGGTTCAGTGCTGTGAAGTTGAGATGCCTGGGTGCTAAATATATATCGATGTCGATCGTGTAGGGAAGATCATGACTAAAAGTGTAGTTAGAATTGGGGTTACCAACGTTCGTCACAGTTCTATGGACCTCAGCACTATACTCGTTGCCCGGCGCAACGATGAAAACCGCTGCAGGGTAGTTAAACTCAAAGTATGGCAAAACCTTTACGAAATCTGAGCAAGTAGTATTATCTCCCGTAATCAGCCTCACCTTCTCTTGTGGGTACGTTTGGCATAGAAGCCAAATGTAATCTTCCTTGGAAGCATCAAAGACGAGACCGGGATTTACAGCTTTCAACGGATTAATATTTCCGGCACCATATGCAAACTCTTGCTCCTTGTTCCTGGGATACCAGGACTCCGTCAAATTCATCTGAAAAGCTGCACTATGTAATTAACAGCATTAGAGAGATGTACAGGGAGAGAAGGGAGGGATAATTTATACACTTAGTAGAGAAAAATAATTCAAGGCGTCGATCGCCATTAAAAAACAATATGGCGACGTTGGACACCCTCAGCACTAGTACTGCCTATCTTTGTACTAGTGTATATGTATGGCTGCATAGTTGTGGAAATATTAATTAAAAACGTTCAAGTAATGGAGGAAGAGTATTTAATCTTTAATTACCTGTAGTCATAAGAGCGGATTTGATTGCAGAAGGGGACCAATCTGGGTGGAAGGATTTCACATATGCAGCAGCAGCTGTTGCATGGGGGCACGCCATGGATGTTCCAGAGATTATGTTGTACTTCACTGATCTTTCATCATCTTTTACATTCGTTAGATGTCCTAGAGGGGACCAAGCGGCCAAGATACCTACCCCAGGAGCACTTATATCCGGCTGTAATTATATAGATGGTCATTGTAAGTTTAATAAACAAAATCATGTAAATAAATTAGAAAAAGAAACTAGCTACAAGGGTGCATTAAATAATCTATATTTATATTTACCTTGAGAATCGTCGAAACTATTGTGTTTGGTCCTCTGGATGAGAATGAAACAACAGTAGGAGCGGCCTTGTCTAGTGCAGATTCACTCTTCAAGATACTTGCTTGAGGATCTCTGTGGGAAAAAAATCATATAGTAATTAAAGAAGTCTTAATTATTTGGAAGATTAATATTGATGGAATTGCACTAGTGGGTCTCAAGGTATATATTGGATTAATCAAGACTATACTCGGTTTCCTTTATGTATGAGATGACGTCTCGTATTCCATCATCAGACAATGTAGTAGCAGGCAGGGCAAAAGGAGGCACCGTCTGGTTGTTCAATATTATCAGCAATGAGTCCAAGAGCCCCCACAGATTTAGCTACTGCTCCTTCATCATTGACTGGACTTTCACATAGTAAGATCTTTCCCTTCACTAATTTTTCATCCAGACATCCTATCGAACATAAACTGAAGAACCACGAAATCATATGATCATTAATATTAAACAGCTTTCTTCATAAATTAAAGAAATAATAATCACTTGGTTATCTTCTCTAAATTATCACCTGCTGTTTGCTTCACAACCTCGGGCCTTCGCATCACCTCCAGT
>CM039666.1:15065426-15087926 GCA_022405105.1 Aristolochia contorta
CATAAACATAAGCTCACGTGCAACCTTCAAGATCTCAAATCCAGTACAATTCTCTAGCTTTGACCTGGATCATTTCTAGCCTCTCCATGCGCGGCGTGGCTTGTACCTGCTGGGACAATGCCTCCTTATCCCGCCTCTCTCTCCTCTCCAACTGCTCAGCCAATGCCACATAACTACGAGAGCTGGAAGAGGCACCTTAATGAATTAAAACCCCTCTCTCGTAGCCACACCTTGTGGCCCCAACACTATATCATGCTTCAGGGATGGGTTAGGATGGACTCTTGATAGCCTCCATAGTCACAAAGTTATACTTTGAGCTCACAATCATGGGGGATAGTCGGCTCTCTTCTGTTTGTTAGAACACAATTCATATAACACACTACAAAAATATCATTACACGTCAAGTTTACCTAAAGAATAGCTCTCAGGTGATTCGTATTCTGAAAGAACTCCCTAAACTTACGATTACACTCATCTATTGCATGAAAGAGCTAAAATTAGAACACAAACTTTCCAAAACAAAAAAAACTGGTTTATGTTAGTACCCATGTCTGCATCTGTGAGGATGATGCTCTTTTCATCAGCCTCTAATCTCAATGTGGAGTAAAAAATTTATCACCTAAACAATTTGATGATTAGGTGTTAACAGAGCGAATTAGGCCACCCAGGTTTTCTGTTTAATTCATCTAATGAAGATATCCAACTTTTCCAAGCATCAAATTACTCTCTATTTGATTTGTCTACATAGATGGACATATGAGTGGTCTCCAATATCTCATTATGACATAAAAGACATCCAATGTGCAACCAATCAAGTGTATCAATTTTAGCAGGCTCCTACTAATTTATGTTGGTCCTTGGTGAAGAGAATATTTTCGCTATACCAAAGGAACCCTTACATATGGTCTTCGAATTACATCATCTCTATAGCTTGTCTTGGACGTCGATTTAGAAGCTTATTGGGGGTAGCTGCTCAGATGGTTGGGTGCAATGGGTGGAACATCTGACCCGTTAGGCATGGAAAATCATTGGTCCTCCTCAAGCCAAATTTTTCCTTAGACTGCTCTACACCTGAGACTGATAACTAGAAGAGGAATGACCTTGCTATTAACCCTCTACCCCCTCTGTAACAATGGATTATAATCTTGTGACCATGTTATAATCCATTGCCCATATGCTCAGCAAATTTGGACCTTCTAGTGAAGCGGAAGTCAAACAGAATAAGAAATAAAATAATGAAGAAGAAGAAAGGAAGATGACGATAGTCAACACAATTTTTCCATATTCTCTTTCATACTACTATATTATTTAAATACATTAGTTCCCATAGCTGAAATTCTAACTAGCTATCGTGCTAAAATCGACTGTTGTTCATGTAACTCCCATTAACCATCCTTGTATTTTGGATTGGGTTTAGGAGTTATAACTGATCGTCTAACTCCTGGTTCTTCACGTTTTGTATCAATGTTTCCCCCGCCGAAATGAGCATTGTCCTTATGGTTGGAAAAGCTTGTTTCCAACTGCTTTTTGTTTTCCCACGTGGCATCTTCAAGAGGTAGTCCTTGCCATTGCATCTATGCTTCTTCTTCGAATTGATCTCCACATCAAATAAATTGATTGAGAACTGCATCAGGAGTTCAAATGGGTAGGCCTTCATTAGTGAAGTTGGGAAGGTCTGTTGTTGTCGAGATATCGGGTTCCAGCTTCTTTCATAATAGAGATACATTAAATACTGGATGAACTTTGAAATGATCAGGAAGTTTTCATTTGTAAGCGATTTCACCCATCCATTGTTCGACTTGAAAAGGGCCGTAAAATTTATGAGATAATTTTTAGGAAGCACGGCTGGAAGACGGATTGTTGTCGGTATGGGTGAAGTTTAAGAAAAACACATTCACCTACATCAAATATGACCTCTTGGTGTTTGTGATCTGCCCTGGTTTTCATTCTGTTGTTTGTGGCTTGCAATGTGACTTTGAGCTGGTCCAAAAGGGTATCACGCTCTTGTAATTGTTGTGTGAGTTCTGGAACTTGAGTAGTACCTTCTTCATAATGGGGAATTGTTGGAGGTGGTATGCTATACAAAGCTTGAAAAGGAGACATGTTGATGGAAGAATGGTATGTTGTATTGTCCAATATTCTGCCCATGGCTGGTAAGAACTCCACGGTTGTGGGCAATGATGGACATAACAATGCAAATATAGTTCCAAACTTCGATTTGTGACTTCAATTTGGTCTTTTTTAGGGCGATGATATGCAGAGCTCATTCTTAATTTTGTCCCTGAGAGGTTCCAAAATGTGCTGAGAAAGATAGGGTTTCAATCACTTACAACTGAACATGGAACACCATGAAATTTGATAACAAACTTTGTAAATCGTTCTGCTATTGTTTTGGCCGTGTATGGGTGAGTCAGAACAACAAAGTGGGCGGATTTGCTGAGTCGATCGACGAAGACCATAATAGAATTTTTGCCACTGAACGTGGAAGTCCATCTATGAAGTCCATGGAAAGATCCTCCTAGATTTGGCAAGGAATAGATAATGGCTGAAGGAGACCAGCAGGAGACAGAGTATCTACTTTCATCCGTTGACACACATTGCATTATGCGACATAAGACCGAATAGTGGCATATATTGAAGACCAATAAAACTGTTGTCGAATGCATTTATAAGTGTGTAGAACTCTTGAATGCCCACCTATCGGAGAGTCGTGAAATTGTTGTAAAATCTGTTTGATGAGGATTGTGTCTTTAAAAAAGATTAATCCATGTCTCTTTGAAGATAAAGACTACTTGGCTGAGTTGTTGCCAGTTCGGCTGCTTTTTGGCAAAATGGATTCTGACTATACTCAGATTTTATGGAATCCCATAAGCAGGCGTTGGAAAGCAAAAAGAATTTAGGATTGATATGTTGGATCTTCTGGATAAGGCTTCAACTACTTGATTGACTTTTCCTAGATGGTATACGATATTGTAATCGTAACCGATCAATTTAGAAATCCATTTTTGCTGCTCGGTTGTAAAAATTCTTTGGCCCAGGTGATATTTCAGGCTTCTCTGGTCTATCTGTATGATAAAACGTCTTCCCAATGAATAAGGATGCCACATTTGAATTGCTATCATAATAGCAAGCATTTCTTTGGCATACATTGATCAAGATTTTTAGATTCGTCTAAAAGCTAGTGGTATACGACTCACAAAAGCTAGTGGCCGACCATTTTGTGTTTACACGGCTCCGATTCCAGCAATTGAAGCATCAAGTCTATATGAGGAATGGAATAGAGAAATCAGGGAGAGCCAGTATGGGTGTATTAGTCAATGCTTGCTTCTTCTGACCAACAGAAATTCCCTTTTTTAAATAAATTAGTCAGAAGGCGAGCTATCCAACCGTAGTGTTGAAAAAAATTTCGGTTGTAACTGGAGAGGCCCAAGAACCCTCGTAATTCCATCATCATAGTAGGGCGGGGACAATGCAAAATAGATGAAATCTTTTCAGGATTGACTTTGACTCTGTCTGTAGTGATGAAGTGTCCCAGATATTCTAATTCATGCCTGGCAAACTCACACTTTTTGAGTTTAACATAGAATTTATGCTGACGTAAAATAGTGAATACCTCTATGAAGTGGAAGAGATGATCTAGCCATGACTTGTATATTAAAATTTCATCGAAAAATACGAGAATGAATTTTCTTAGGTGTTGTCTGTAGTGGAATTCATGTTTGCCTAGAAAGTAGAGTGAGCGTTGCAGAGATCAAAGGGCATTACAAGACACTCGTAATGGTTATTTTGTGTTCCAAAGCCCGTCTTGTGAATGTCGGCTTGATGAATTTAAATTTGGTGGAAAACGATCGTGAATCGTGACCTTGTTAAGTGCTCTGTAGTCAGTACAAAACCTCCAGGTGCCATCTTACTTTTTTACTAGTAAGACCAAGAGAAAAAAAAGGGCTATTGCTTGGTCGGATCTGACCTGTGTGGAGCATTTGTTGTACTTGTTTCTCGATCTCATCCTTCTGAAAATAAGTGTAGCGGTATAAACATACATTGATCGGTTCAGTACCTTCTTGGAGAATAATTCTGTGATCAATTTCTTTGTTGGGTGGAAGAGTCATGGGTTCAAAATAATGTCTGAAAATTTGTCAAGTAATTCTTGGATGGCAGGGGCTGTGACTTTGGTTTTGTCCTCCAGTTGAATGCAGAGAGCGAACAAAGTGTGGTGATGTCGTGGCTGTTTCAAGAGAACGGAAGCGGAAGTTGCTTGCTTGATGCCTTGTGATTGGCGGAGGCAATTTTCCCATTTAAATTTCGTTGTAAGATTTTTCCAATCTGAAGTGACAGGTCCCAAGGTGGAAAGTCTTTGGATGTCGAGCACTAGGTCAAGTCCAACAAGGGGAAGAGCAAAAAAATGTGATGGACAACTTGATGTTTTGGAGGAATACTTGGACAAAGGTGTATTTGCCTTTACATTGTAATGGCTCTCTGTTTGCAACCTTCACGGAAAAATATCTCTATAGAAGTGACAGCCGCAGAGAAGCATTTGTGATCGGGCGTGAATTTTTCATCATAGGAGAAGCAAAGTCTCTGTCACCATTTCCTTCGCATCTCTACATAGGTGATGCGCTTCGTCGTTCCGATATTATTGATATCCTTTGGCATAATGTTAGAAATAATGGTTCGGACTGGTTCTTTGAAATAGGAGAGGTGTTTGTGCTTATAAATTGGTGTGCTCATCTTACGTCCGCACTAAATTAATAACTTCTTTCAGAGTTTGGGGTTGGAACATATAGATTCCATCTTGAAATAGATATAATCCACCCATGAAAGCTCCAACCAGAGCTTTTTGGCTCCAACCTCGTACATGTTTTCCCTAATGCTCAAACTTTGTCTAATATTCACATAACGAACCCATCTGTTTTGATTCGGGTAAGTTGCTCATCAAAAATTTCAGATTCCGTAGGTCCAAACGTGCCCACAGCTCTTCCTCAAATTACGTCCATGTTAATTCTTTTTGCTCTTCGGCATAGATTCGCTGAACCCATTGCCACCACTGATTCAATTCACCGTGACAATGAAATGCAGCCAGTGGAATCTTTTGTGACTGGTATTTTTTATAAGCGAAAAATTGGAAAACTTTGTTTAGCAGATTGTCAAATCTCCTCCCGAGAATTTCGGAAGTCCAATTTGGCAAACTTTAACGTAAAGTATGGTTGATCTTCATTTGAGTGCTCGCCGATGTCATGAGGTTGTCTGTGAGGCTGTTGAAGATTGTTGCCCCATTGTTGCCGCTTTCTAATAGTTTTTGGATAGATTCGATGAGGCGTTGCATATTTTCGGTGATTGTTTGGATACCCACTTTTTCTCGCTCCACACTGTTGTGTAACAAGTCCATTTCTTGCTCAATGCATTCAATTCATTCTCTATTTGAAGCCATGCTTTGATACTAGTTGATATGGTCTCGATCAGAGGAAGCGAAGTCATACAGAATAAGAAATAAAAAAAAAAAAGAAGAAGAAGAAAGGAAGACAAGGATAGTCAATACATTTTTTCCATATTCTCTTTCATACTACCGTATTATTTAAATACATTAGTTCGCATAACCGAAATTCTAACTAGCTATCATGCTAAAACTGATTGTTGTTCATATAACTCCCGTTAACCATCTTTGTATTTAGAATTGGGTTTAGGAGTTCTAAATGATCGTCTAACTCCTGGTTCTTCACATATCGTATCGTTCCCCCACTTTTCAAATATCGTCATCATTGATGCCCCAACACTTTTCAAAAAGGCAACCTTGTATTATATGTTGGGTTTGGGAAGAATACTTTGTTGGCTGAATGCTATTCAAGAATGGTCAAATGATTTTAGCCCTGGCTTTTAGCAGGTCCCCTCAACGTGAACACTGATTTGGTGGAGGTCGAGATCCTCCAAAGGCAACCTACCGCCTGTTGGTTTGGGAGAGCATTCAAGGACCACAATGGTCAGATTTTGCCCTCTTTACAGGTCCCTTACGTAACACTGATTTGGTGGAGGTAGAGACTATGCCATGCTAGATGGCTTAAAACTCTTCCTTGAAATGCTTGATGGTAACTTAGAAGTTGAAGGGTATTGCTTGAATGTGGTTAACTAGTGTAAAATATGGTTTCCACCCCCGTGGAGACTCATTCTGTACAAATCTGGTCTCTATGCAATGGTATTAATTGTCAATCGAGTCATGTCTTTAGGTCAGCAAATTCTCTCCGTGACAACCTAGCTAGAGGTGTCTCTTCCTCAAATAGAAGTGAGAGACCCACCTTAGATTTTGACGATGTAATAACATTTCGTAATCTGAATTCTGATAATCATGAAAAAGAATCAATCTCTTCAAAAGAAAAAAAAAATGGTAGTGTCACAGGGCTCTCTTCTTGTCTACTTTTTTTGTGTTCAAAGATTTAATTGAACAGGACGACATTTTGGCAAGATCTACATTAACTTTTTGTATAGAGAAATAAAATAACGTGGCTGTTTTACTCTTTCAGAACCTGAAGTAATTTTGCCATCAAACTGATCAATTCTGGTTAAGCCCAGAATCGGATTTTTCCCTCAAAAGCGTTTGCCCTGGCAGGTTGATCCAGTCTGATCGCATGTATAAGTCCAGCTGGCCCAGCCTGGTTACTGCAATCCACTTAAAGAGAATAGGGCGGCAAAATTTCACAAACATTTTATTCTGAATAATTTAATCAACGGATCTCAAGGACTTATTATGATTTACTTTGTATATTAATTTAAGAGTAGTGATTCGGGACTCGGACATTGCGCTGTGCATGAATCATTATTCTTAATTTAAACATACTAGGTATAACTTATCCGGGTCGGATGAATCATTATTCTTAATTTAAACATACTAGTATGGTATTACTTTCAAAGGTTGAACCATTGGTTTAACCTGGTCTAATCAGATTCGACCAAAACCTGGACTTAATACCGGTTCGATGGCCATTCCTGTTTTTAACTTCCTCTGTTTTCTAGTTGTGTGATCTGGAACACTTTTACAAATCAAGTCCATTCACAATGTCTACAAATCTCCGTATCAACCTAATGAGAGGAAACAATGATAACTAATCAAGGCTTTATATCGAATATATGCTTTTTTCTAATTTATCAAAGTTTATATGAGTTATTTGCGTTTCCCGCGGCATCTTTTATAAGAAGCATTTTGGTTTTGTTCGCCCTCACAAAGATGAAAGTGAGCCATTTGTTTCCAAAGTGGTTACCTGTCAGGAAGACTTCAGTAGCAGAATGAAGAAGTCCAAGAAAACAACAATATGTAACCCAAATAACTTTTCAGTAAAACAAGAACAAGATAGAAAGAAGTAAACTACACCAACAAAGATGAAGAAATCACCATAAATCTAAGGCACCTACAGCACTAGCTCTTGGGGATGTTCTTGCCCACAATCTTGGCCGGGGCAATGCGTAACAGATTTCCAGGCTTGCCAGGAACAGCGCCTTTTATCATCATCACCCGGAGCTCTGAATCAATCTTCACAACCTTCAACTTTCGGATCTTCGTTTTTGTTCCTCCCATCCGGCCGGGCATTTTCTTTCCTTTGTATACACGCCCCGGGGTTGTTCCGGCACCGATGGAGCCCAGAGCTCTGTGACTCTTGGAACCGTGACTCATCGGCCCTCTTTTGAAATTGTGCCGTTTAATTCCACCTGCGTCATACAGAAAGTACCAGGGTAGAGTGAGTGAGGCATTGCTCTAGTTCATACAAGCATTTCATCATATAACTATCAGACAGAGTTGAGCTCAGCCGTCTGCAATAGAGGTTGGTTATTATTCTTAGCAAAGAATGGCAAATGGTGAACAAAGAAGGGGTAGTCTTTAAACATCATAAAAGTGGTGTCAATGTGATCTTTATCAATGGAAATCCCCTAGCAAATGAGCTCAAATAGAACCTCAATCGGTTCAGAGGATTAAACGAACAATCAAAAAAGAGGCAACTACATTGCAGCAGCGTTTCATCCACGTATACCTTGAAATCCCTTCCCGATGGTGGTTCCGGAGACATCGACAAGATCCCCTTCCTGAAACATGTCCTCCATGACAAGCTTCTGGTTGGGCTCGAACCCCTCAACCGAAGTAAGACGGAACTCCTGCAGGTGACGCATGGGAATAGCACCAATCTTGCCGAGATGACCGAGCTCCGGCTTCGTGAGCTTCTTGTCCCTCACCCTCCTATACCCCACCTGAACCGCATCGTATCCGTCGGTGGCCTCGGTCTTCACCTGCGTTACGATGTTGCCTTCGCGGAAACCGACGACAGTGACGGGGACGACCTTGCCTTCGGGTTCGAAGTAGGACATCATACCGAGCTTGGTTCCCATGACACCGACGCCGGCTTCAAAGCTCATGAAAATGGAGAGTCCTCTGCGAGAGGATAGTGGGGGTTTCGAAGGGAAAGAGACGGAGAGAGGGGAATCGCCATTTGTTCTGGGTTTTAAGGTTACACGGGCAAGGAAGGAAGAGGATGACGAGGTTAAGGAGGCATTTGCAGGGGAGGAGAGGGGGCACCGGACGTTCAGAGTCACCGCTGCCATGGATGCCGAGTGAGAGAGCTACTCCCCGTGATCCTGCATCCGTTCCTTATCTTCTTTCTTTTATCAAATTAGCCGAGTTATATAGCATATAGCATAGTTATGCGACTCGGCAGGGGCGACTCCGGTTCTTATGATCCAGGTCGAGTCTGTGATGAACTCACTCTACTCGTTGTTGTCCACCTTACAATTGTCTACTGAAGTTGTTGGTGTATAACATAATATTTCATTAGAATGAAAGAATAAAATTTAAAATTTTAAAAATTGAAGAAAATTTTAAAATAAACACATAAATGTATTGTATTTGACTATTTGGATTCTTGGACTAAAGTATTTTTTATTAGATATAAACTCACATTATTTTAAAACTAGGCCGGACTGACCGGTTCAACCCAAATAACCGGAATGGGAGACAATCCCAATTCTCGTAGAGACTGATTTTATTCTGTATTGCGAAAAAAACAATTGTGAAAGTCCTCCCCAACTTGCAAAATTTAGTTGTAAGAGTTTGAATTAGAGTGAAACATTCCCATCCAAATAGCAACATCTACATCTAATGACTCTTGACCACAAATGTAAGGTGTTTGATTGACGAGGGAACCCCATCTATAAGTCTCAGACACCCAAATGAGCAAAATATAGACACATGGGAGTTTCTCTTTCTTCCATGGACATGTTACAGTGTCTACAAAATTGATTGAAATGAAGAAAACGACTAGAACATGTTACAATGTCTACAAAATTTCTGCCATTCCCCTCACATGGTCGGAACTCGGACGCTTCCTTCACAATCCGATCCGACCGAATCGCCCCCTGACTCAACAGGGTCGTAAAATTATGCCTGCCCACGAGGCCACGACTGTCAACAAAATCTGTGCTCCTAAACCCCTCCAATCCTGTCCTGAAAACCCTCTCTGGTTCGTTCAACACTGGAATTCATCTTTTAGCGAGAGGAAGTACAACTGTAGAAGAGAAATGCTCCACGCTACTTCTTTCAAATGGGGTACTCCGTCTACCTTCGGTCCTTCGACCAGGTTTGCTCTTCAATTCGCGCTTCCCTGCAACTCTAGAGCGAGTGTCACCTTTCCATGTTGCCAAGCGGCCGCCAAACAACAAACCAGCTCTGTCAAGAAGAAATCATCTCCCAAGAGAAAAAGGATCCCGGTGGAGCCCATTGTAGTGTCAGAAGACGATGAGGCTACGTCCGCGGGCTATCGCCCATCTCCTTTGCCGAAGCCGCCTGCTGGCTTTGTATTAGATTCCCATGGAAGGGTCCTCATGGCGTCCTCAAAGCGTCTTGTCACCATAGTAAGAGTCTGTTTGGCATTTTTAATGGATAATTTTTTCTTCTTACTTTTGCTTTGTGTTCTTTTTTTTTGTGTCTTTTTTATCTTATTAGAACTTTTGGTGCTAGGTAGTGATTGGAATTTGAATTTTGAAAATTTATATCATGATTGTATCGGTAGTGTGAAATTACTTTGAGGTTAAATAAAACTTACAATATTTCAAAAAAAAATTTTATCACGAAGATAATTTGATAACACCTGTTTATGTATTTGATACCATTTTGTGCCTGGTCTATGTGGATGTCGTTCTGCTGGGTGAGATTTTCCTATATGATGTTAAGGTAGAGCTTATAGTAATGAATGGTGGTAAATGCCTGACGAGAATTGGTGTTTTATACAGGTGGATCCTGCCAATAATTTGCCTTTGGAGTGCGTAATTAGAAGAGTGTTTAGCAGTTCTCAAGGAGACGACTGCATGCTCCTATGTCCTGTAGACGCGTAAGGCTTCTACACTTCTATCGGTGTTTTTTTTTTTTTAAGAAGTGACTCATTTGATTGGATAGGTCTTTCTCTGCAGGCCTGTTCAAATATTGAGGAGTACAAATTTTGAAGGATGGGCAGCTGTATGTTTGTAATATTCTTCATTTTCCAGTTTTTTATTGCTTTAGCATTAACATTTGATTATGAGATCTTTAGGGAGAGGGGGTGCTCGCATAACCAAAATTCCTTCCATTATCTGGTCGGCCTGCTCTCTTTAGTATGAAACCAGAGCTTTAGTAATCAGTGTCAAAGATGAAGAGTAAAAGAGTGCACATGAGGTGGAGAGAAAATTATGTTGGGAGCTTTGAGAACCCCTCCTTCTTAATCCTTTTCCCATTTTAAATTGAGATGTTGATCACCTTTCTCGTGTCCTTCCCCAAATCTTTTCCTCCTTGCTGTAACTTTCTGTCCATGATCCTCATCACTCTCAGCTATCAGATCAATTCCCGTTTGGTTCCACCACCAAATTGAAATTCTGTTGTGGTGCCCTTGTTCCTTGTCCCCTCCTCCTGATTCCTTCTCTTCACATCATGCTGGTTTATTGGATTGCCTTTCCTCCCATTTGTCTTCTCTTTATGCATCATTCATATGAGAGGCAGTATTTCTTACTGTAAATGAAGTAGCTATCCTTACTATCTTACTTTCCAACATTACACAGTGTGATTCTTGTGTTCCTTATTTTATTCAGGAAAGATAAAAAACAATGATTCAGTCCTTTGCGCAACTTGCAAGTAATGTATTTGTCTTGTTTAGGTTAATGATGACGAAGTTGAAAGTATCCTTCCAGCTGCTGCATTTGCACTTGCAAAGATTCACATGCATCTCGTACTCAGTGGGTAAAGATATTTTAAGCTCTGATTCAGTCCTTTGCGCAACTTTTGTGTTTGTTTATTTTGCAGGCTTTGCAACTCATTCACTAAATGCAGAATTTTTCTATCACATTTTTGTTTCTAAAGTATTAGGGAAGTCAAAAGCATACTTGAAGTAGGTTTAGCAGCTGGAAGTTATTGTGAATGAATTAAACAATCATAGCTAATAGAACAATGACAAAGACACTAAAAAGTTAGGCTAAAAGAGCTCTACAATTTATCATCAATATCAAAACCAATCCTACAGCAGTTTTCTTGTTTCACACTTGTATGATCATCTTCTAGAACTGAGTTGCTTTTTTAATATTCAGCCATGAACTTGTTTGTGGAGATAATTTACTAGCACAAAAATTTCCTGGGGATAAATTAATTGATCAAAGTAAACTTTTAAACTTTGTAAAAGAGAGAATAGAAAACAATTTAACTGCTAGTTTAGAATTGATATATAGTGACAATGAACATTCCAAGATGAAAGAAGATAAGAAAGACAAGAAGAGAATAAAAGGAAGGGGAAAAAGTAGAAAATCTTGAGCTCAAGAACTACAGTTTATGGCTGGTTACCAAAAACTGAAATAGTTGTAATAAAAGGTACTAGTAAGAGTGTGCAGTTACATCATACCTTATTGGTTTTCCTTGAGCTCTGTTCTGTCATAATAAAGCATTCACAATTCTCCAAAAAGACTGGGAAATTATGTCCTTGTCCTGTTAATACACAACTTCCAACCATACTCTATCAGTTTTTGCTGACAATTTTATGGTGCTTGTTGTCATAGTACTATTTACCGGAATTATTTCTTTCCATCTGATAACGTTCTTGGAGTATAATTAAGCATCGTATCCCTTTTTTATTAGAATTGTCTTGAAGGTCTGAATTATAATGTCAAAGTCTTGTGAGTTTTGGATTTATCTGACTATTTTTCTCTTTCTTTCCCCTGTATTCTTTTGACTGTTGGTTTGAATGTTATCCATTTCAGATTTTGCTATACTGCTAGAGGAGGATTTTGCTACTCTGAAGAGGACATTCTTGAATTTCGAACAGGCATTACCTTTGTTCCCTTCCTCTTTTTGGTTCTATGGTAGGCTAAACCTTAATTACATATGCCACAGGGTTATTTATCCCTGCACCTGTTATACTCTTTATAACTTGTAAGAACTCCCAGTTGACACAGGTAGAACACCACTTTCCATAATTAATTGTGATATTTCAGTGTAAATTGAGAAAATTTTGAAACCTGAAGTGGGTTTCAAAATAGAGAGAAGAGAGATTTCATTATTTGGTAATTAATGAGAATTGGGCTACATTTGACCCTTTTTGTCCTTTAAGTACAAATTTCCCTGCATAATGTCTAAAATACTCTCATGAAAGCAACTCAAAAACTATTTATGTGACAAAACACCCTCAAAGAAAAATGAGAAAGAAACACTAAAATATTACCCTATCATATCTCTGACACTAGCTGGGTCTAACCTATCAAACGGACCCAGCTTATTCAAAACACTTGGAACTATCTTAGAAAGTAAATAAATCATGAATTTTTTTTATTTTGAGACTAACTAAATCACGATGTTGATCAACAGAACTCACGAGTTGATCGCAGGATTTTCCATTTTAGTGATCTCCCTTTCAAGTGCTTCATAATTCTATACACTGTCATAACATACTATTTTGGTATCCATAATAGGGATGTAATGGATTAGATTCAACCTCGTGTAGCTCTTTTCCATCTGATCCATTAGGTACTCAAACATCCAAAAAGCGATTGTCAGATATGTGATTTAAATCATGTCTGTATTGGATGATTCTAAACTCAAATCAAATTACAAGTCCATGCAAAAATAGTGGTAAGTAAACTTAAAATATCGTCTCATCCCACATATGGAAAGACACAAATTACAGCTAAAATCAGGAGATCACTAAAATGGAAAATCCTGCGATTTTATAGTTCTCTTCTTCAAGCCACACACAACTGTCATAATCCACATAAGTGAGACGCTAGGGAAGTTGAAGTGGAAGAGGCAGGAGGCTGAGGGAGAAAAACACAAAGCTATAGTGAGTAGGAAGATCATAATGTCCTGGTTCAGTTAGCAGATCAAATAGGAGATATCTTCGGGTAAGGGGTTGGTCAAATGGAATTTGTAGCATTTTGCAACAGGTTAGGGTGTTGAATAGAAATGCTGCAGCTTGAGGGGGAGAATTGAATAATATTATCTTGTGGTATTTTAGCTATTTGGTATTTATGGATTTGCTCTTTTATTTTCTTCTTTCTGGACTCGTTCTTTATTTAGGTTACAATATATTGGAGAGGGGTATTTATGTTTGCATAATCAATGATTTGTGAGGAAGACGGTTAAACTCGCCCCTATTTGCAATACTTTAATATTGAATTCTCTACCATTTGTACTGAAATTTCAGTATTAATTACATCTCCAGCAAAGCCATTTCAATGCAAAAATGAGGACTAATTTTTGCAAGATATTTTTCTGTTTTGCATTTTCTTTTTGTGATGATGAATAATGCATTTTGTTTTTTGACAAGTATGCATTATGGTTTCATTTCCTGATCATGCTGTATATGCACCATATATATTGAAACTTCACTAACCACCGAACCAAATTTTTGTATCCAAATTGTTTGTGTATTACAACATTTGAGTCTTAGCCCTTTGTTGGACAACTTGCGGCAAACCAGTCTTCTGATTTTAGTTTTTGGGTAATTCTGATAGTTGTGTTGGCTTCCTATTTTTCAGATGACGGTGAAGACATAGAAGGCTTACCTACGGAGGGGATAGAGATCACTTGCTTCCATTTGGTAATAATGCTGTTTGAATGTCCCTTAAGGGTCTTCATGAAAAGTGTTCCTTATAGGTGTATGTTTCATATATCATTTAAAAATTTAAAAACTAAGTGCACCTAGTTGTTAATTTTTTTGAGGAAATTGGTTTGTTTTATTGCTTAACTGAAAATCATGATGCAAATGGGGGAGAGCCTCACAGAATGTTTTAAAAATTCAACCAATTTGCATCTTGCGAATGCTGAGCAACCGAAAATGGTTACTACTATTGGAACCAACCACGCAAGTTGGTTGTTTAACAGCCATGTCATCAACTTCTTTTTGTGCTCTGCTCTGATCTTTTCCTTTTTATCTTTATTGTGCAGGATGGTTCTCATTTTATGATATATACACCGTCTGATCCACTTCTGTTTGTTGCTGTGAAGGTAAACCTTATACTTCTCCATGTCATTTTGATTTTCGCTGCAGATTCCCATTATTGTTATTCATCATAGTACGTCTCATTTGCATTTCTGAACTGTCTAACTCGAGGCATTCCACATTTGTGTGTGCAGGACAAGAATGGGTCGCTGAATATTGCTGAGGATGTAAGTTGCTTACTTGAAATGTTTAGACTTGCGAGCATTACTTCTACCGATTTTCCCTCTGGACGGTTTTTTCTCTCCCTTGATTCTAATTCGTTTGATCTCATAACTAGTTGGATTAGATCCTAGTTTTGACTCTCCAAATTTCAGTTGTTTTTTCTTTGTCTCGTCCATGGTATTGATCACTTCCAAGAAAAAAAGTAATCCGTTTCTCTTAATTTTTGCTCACAAGTTCTTGTCACTGTTTAATGAATATTGGGGGAAATTAATATGCATTTTCTAATGTCATATTATCTTTGTTCTGGATCACACAGGAGCTCTTGGATGACCATGCAATTGTTGATGCCATCGACGAGGAGACAGAGTTCAATGCACTGGTGGTACGTTTGTGCTCCTCATGCTTTTTAACATAATCAAAACATTTGCGTAAGTATATTTCTTAACCTAATTTCTTGTCCTCGAACAGGAAGAAGAATCTGCTCTACTTGAATCAATGTTGGGCGAAAGATAGCCCTCCTGGTCAAGCATTAGATTTAGATTATGTTTCTCTGCAGGATATCGAAACATACTGTTTTCGTAACTGTGTAAATATGTACATAGTCCTTTATATTCTATTATTTCTTCCTCTTTTCTGGTCCATCCCTTCTATTTTGGCGGGTTTGCCATGGCATGGTTGATGTGTTTAATATGTTTTTGTAATGCTTAGTATTAAATTAAAAAATTTAAATAAAAATTGAATGTATATATATAATGTATCATACAATATAATTAGGAAAAATAACTAATAAAAATGTAATAAATATCAGTAATCACTAATCATTAATATAAATAACATTTAAAATAAGAAATAGCGATTAAATTAAAAATAGAAATAAAATTTGCTTTTTATAAAATGTTAAGTAATAAATAAAAATAACTAATAAATTATCAAACTACTTAAAATACGACTTGTTTAAGATACTATCGTGTGGAATTTTTATTTTATTTTTTATTTTATTTTTTTAAGCTCAACACATAACTTCGAACCCGAGAAGATCAAATATAACAGCTCGCAATAGGAACTAAGAGAAGCAAATAGTCGCACGTAACAGAAAAAGATGTTTATGCTTTTCTTTATTCATCAAATTCCACGAAGATGGAATTTTCTTATTTTCGACATACAGTACTTGCTCCTTATAACACGAAGCATTATTTAACTCTCGCCGTCAAAAGACCGAGGTCTCTCTTCCTCACTTCTCATCTTCTTCAGAAGAAGCCCGAGAAGTCCAAAATGGAGCTGAGGGCTTTGGAGTGCCATGCCAGTATCTCCTCGGACTGTCCATCCTTCCCGTACCTTTCCTCGCACTGACGCTCGCATTGGTGTTGTTGGCTTTGTGGGTACTGGCTACACTCTTGCCTGCACTGATCGAGTTGCCTTTCTTGGTTATCACCCTTTCCACGACCATACTTCTCCTCGCACTGACGCTCGCATTGGCGCTGTTGGCTTTGAGGGTACTGTCTACACTCCTGCCTGCACTGCTCGAGTTGCCTTTCTTGGTTATCACCCTTTCCACGACCATACTTCTCCTCGCACTGATGCTCGCATTGGCGCTGTTGGCTTTGTGGGTACTGTCTACACTCTTGCCTGCACTGCTCGAGTTGCCTTTCTTGGTTATCACCCTTTCCACGACCATACTTCTCCTCGCACTGACGCTCGCATTGGCGCTGTTGGCTTTGTGGGTCCTGTCTACACTCCTGCCTGCACTGCTCGACTTGCCTTTCTTGGTTATCACCCTTTCCACGACCGTACTTCTCCTCGCACTGACGCTCGCATTGGCGCTGTTGGCTTTGTGGGTACTGTCTACACTCTTGCCTGCACTGCTCGAGTTGCCTTTCTTGGTTATCACCCTTTCCACGACCATACTTCTCCTCGCACTGACGCTCGCATTGGCGCTGTTGGCTTTGTGGGTATTGTCTACACTCCTGCCTGCATTGTTCCAATTGCCTCTCTTGGTTATCACCCTTTCCACGACCGTACTTCTCCTCGCACTGACGCTCGCATTGGCGCTGTTGGCTTTGTGGGTACTGTCTACACTCCTGCCTGCACTGCTCGAGTTGCCTTTCTTGGTTATCACCTTTTCCACGACCGTACTTCTCCTCGCACTGACGCTCGCATTGGCGCTGTTGGCTTTGTGGGTACTGTCTACACTCTTGCCTGCACTGCTCGAGTTGTCTTTCTTGGTTATCACCTTTTCCACGACCGTATTTCTCCTCGCACTGACGCTCGCATTGGCGCTGTTGGCTTTGTGGGTATTGTCTACATTCCTGCCTGCATTGTTCCAATTGCCTCTCTTGGTTATCACCACCACGACCGTACCTCTGCTCGCATTCGCGCTCGCAGTCCTGCATCATGCTTCCAGGACCCATGTAACATTCCTGCCTGCATTGTTCGATTGGGGTTCTTGGTTATAATCACCCTTTCTCGACCAACACGACCGTATTTTTCCTCGCATCGACGCTCGCAGTCCTGCATCATGCTTCCAGGGCCCATATAACACTTGAGCTTGCATTGTTCGAGGGGCGCTTCGCTGGTTATAATCACTAGTGCCTCGACCACCACGACCGTATTTTTCCTCGCATCGACGCTCGCAGTCCTGCATTAGGCTTCCGGGGCCCATGTAACACTGGAGCTTGCATTGTTGGAGTTTGCCTCGTTTCTCGTCCTCCTCGTTGATATCGTGCTGCTCGCCGCCGATGGACACGGCGGAGGTGGTTGCAGAGAGGAGAATAACGAAGAGGGCAAACGAGAAAGGAAGGAGAGATGATCTCACGGCCATGATTGATGGGTACTGAGTAGGTAGATGAGAGATCGATCAGAGACTGCGTTGTGGGTTGATGGAAGGAGAAGGGAGTATGAGAGGGATTTTATAGGGGGCGAAGGGGAGGCACAAGTGAAGAACGTGGCGAGCGGGTTTGTGCATGCATTTCAACGTGGTGAGGCTACTGGAGACGACGCGCCGCGTTCAGGCGCGGTGGGTCGGACCCTTGGGTGAATTCTAACACGTCTCTGGTGGCAACAAAACGGTGGGCGGACTGGATCTGTCCTGACATATGACTAGGCGTTTCATGTTGATCTAAAACCATGAAGCAGTAAGACTTGTTTTGATATCCGAAGGCAGGAAGGAGGGACGTGTCCTCTGTTAAAGGACGAGTACCTTTCATTGCTTTTGCGTATTTGTGCTAGAAAAAAAATTGACCTAGATATATAACATGATAGATTCCATGGCTTGTCATCCCAGTCTTTTCAATGGCAATTTTCAGTGTTAATGAAGATTTATAGCAATGTTAGTCTGACAATACCCCGAAAAGCCTATAACCTACGCGACCCTAACAACTCTCTCCTTTACTCCGTTGAGAACTGATAATTGGAAGATTAGACAGTAATTAATTAACATTGCTAATACCTTGACTAGATAACTTTTTTATTAAAAACATTGTAGATGATTGTATTTCATATCGTAATAATGTCATTAAGCCTGTTTATGGTCTTGCGCTACTAGAAAATTGCATTCCGCCGGTGGAGGGTTATTGAACCGCTGGCGGAAAGGTAATCGGCCGACGGATCTGCCCCGTCTTCCCATTTCTCTGATTTTCCCCCAATCGAACGGCTTGTCCGGCGACGAGCTTTGTGGCGACAAGTTTTCAGACGACGACCTTCTCCAGCTTCTCCGTATCTCCAGGCGACAAGCTTCTCCGGCGATGAGTTTCTCCGGTGACGAGCTTCTTCGGTGACGAGCGTTGAGGCATTCCCGCGCCCAAGGTTAGGCATTTTTCTCACAAGCTTCTTTGACATTTGTAGGTTGTTTGAGGTAGAATTTCGAGACGCACTTTCCCCTCCTATTTTTCTCTTCTTCTTCCTCCCTAGCCAACCCTAATTCTTTCTAAGTCAATCTTTAGTCGCCGCTACTATTTCTGTTTTGCAGTGTTTTGTTTGGTTTTTGGGTTGATGGGTTTGTTGTTTCTTGTGGAAGAAGAGTTTGATTCAGTTGAAGTGTGGCCTGTGAAAGTAACATGGAGATGAAGAGTAATAGCTAGGTTGGGGAAGAATAATTTTTGGCCGACAAGGGTGATTGAGGTGGTGGATATTGAGGAAGCTTTTTGGTTTCTTTAGGTTCTAAAGAGGAAGGGGAGGCGAAGGCTTTGGCAAAGACATGAATTGATATGTGGTGGTGGCCAATGTCTAAGGAAGTTGATGGTCTGTGCTGCTCAACAACCCTACCCTACCTGGTGGTATTTTAATTCAGTTTTGGACTTAGGCTTTGGGAAGGGTGTAAGGGAAAGCATCTTGCTGGCAGGAAACACAGGCTCTACCATGGAAAATTCTAGGCGTCATGAGTTGCTGAGTTTATAGAGATCAACCATTACAGCAGCAGTAGTCTTGAGCCATTTCTAATGGGTTTTAAATTTAGTTGAGCATCTTTGGTGAATTTTAAACTTGGGTTGATATCTAATAATTGTTGCTTGTAGAGAGCTCTTAAGATCTGTGTATTAGTACTTTGTATTAGTTTATCCATTACAGCCCCAGTAGGTTGTTAGTTGTTTTCTGGTTCTTAATATGTTCTAAACTCTTAATCTAAATTTGGCTATTATTTTTCTGATGTAGAGTGCTTCCTGCAAATGAAGAGGAAAAAAAGAGCTTGCAGTATGTGTTATTATCTTTTATTTTAGTGCGTACGTCTTTAAGCATTTTTAGTGTTATCAGTTTTTTTGGATTGAAGGCAAATTGGTTCCTTTTTTAATGGTTCAGGAAGAACAGAAAGTTATTGAGGCCCGAATGAGAATACAGAGGCATGAATCTCAGAGTGATCAGAATTTGTTTGATGAACACCTTCTTTTAATGAAGGACTCCAATCATCAGGTTCTTGCTTTGAGCAAAGCTCAATTCTGGGAGAACTTGACAATTAACGGCTTTCGACTTTTTATTTCATCTTCATGAGGTTCAGAATGTGATATAGGATTAATATTTGTTTTGGTATATATGGAAATTTTTTATAATTGAATTCTGAAGGAAAAGGTTCATCATAGGTCCTCTATATGTTTCTTGAGATGTTTCTTTATCGATATAAACTTGTTTATATTGTGGATCATTTGGATTTCTGCAGGTGACTCATATTATGTGGGATACTGTTGTGTGGAGGTGCCAACATAGATTCTAGTCTATCCGTCGCACGAGAGGTTTGTGGAAGATATTTGAGCTTCTTTAAGTAGCATGGAAGGAAATTATATTGTTTCTAGTTGTCCTCAAATTTATGAGGATAGCTTGCAAAAATTCTTGCAAGGTATCAGATAATATATTGCAATCGTCTGTGTATGGTTTCATTCTTGTAATGGTGAACAAAAAGCCAGAGGGTGTGATGAGGCTGATTGGATCATTGGCAACCTGCAATAGTAGTAAGTTCCCTTTTTGTAGAAAGTGTTTTTTATAACTTGAAAACTGAATCCTGTAATGTTGTTGTCTGGGTGTTGGGCAAATTCAAGTGACATTCTTAGGAAGTATCTTTTGTGTTTTAAATAAAAGTGAGCTTTATATCAATGAGGTTGATGTGCACTTTCTACTGCTAGTCGCTTTTATAGCAATTGTATTTTTATGAGCCAGAAAGTCATAAATGTTTTTGATGTTCAGATTTGAAGATCTTTATATTGCATTTTTATGTGTAACTTTTTTATTGTTTATCTTAAATGCTGACGCCGATGAATTTGATTATCTGATGGATGTACTTACCTAACTTGCAGCAATCTTAACACTGCTATTGAGTGCAATACGATAGTGAGCTTGACTAAGATATGCAGTGGAGGTAGGTCATCTATCTACAACATATAGATTTGGTAAGCGCAGATTTGTGCTTTGATAATTTCTGCCTTCTTCAGAGACAGGGTTTGTTTAGAGGACTTTAGAGATATGTTGGAAAGTTAAAACAAGGTGATATTTAAGAGTATCAGCTTTATTTAAAAAAGTTTTAAAAGTTAAGGGCATGAAGCAGGTGCTGCCAGAGACGCTCTCTCTCTCTCTCTCATAATATCTCTCTCTCTCATAATTTCTCTCATAATATCTCTCTCATAATATCTCTCTCATAATATCTCTCTCATAATTTCTCTCTCATAATTTCTCTCTCATAATATCTCTCTCTCTCTCTCTCTCGCATAATATCTCTCTCATAATATCCCTTTCTCTCATTATATCTCTCTCATAATATATCTCTCTCATAATATCCCTCTCTCATTATATCTCTCTCATAATATCTCTCTCATAATCTCTCTCTCATAATATCTCTCTGTCTCTCTCTTTCTCTCTCTCTCTCATAATATCTATTTCTCTCTATCTCTCATAATCTCTCCCTCGCTCTCTCTCCTCTCTCTCTCTCATAATCTCTCTCCCTCTCTCTCTCTCTCATAATCTCTCTCCCTCTCCCTCTCATAATCTCTCTCAGAATCTCTCTCTCTCTCTCATAATCTCTCTCATAATATACATCTCTCTCTCTCATAATCTCTCTCATAATATCTCTCTCATAAAATCTCTCTCTTCTCATAATATCTCTCTCTCATAAAATCTCTCATAATCTCTCTCTCTCTCATAATATCTCTCTCTCATAATTTCTCTCATAATATCTCTTTCTCTCTCTCTCTCTCTCTAACATAATATATCTCTCTCTTATTATATCTCTCTGTCATAATATCTCTCTTTCTCTCTCATTATATCTCTCTATCATAATATCTCTCTTTCTCTCTCATAATATCTCTCTATCATAATCTCTCTTTCTCTCTCTTTCTCTCTCTCTCTCATAATATCTATTTCTCTCTCTCATAATATCTCTCTATCATAATCTCTCTTACACTCTTTCTCTCTCTCTCTCTCTCTCTGTCATAATATCTATTTCTCTCTCATAATCTCTCTATCATAATCTCTCTTACTCTCTCTTTCTCTCTCTCTCTCTCTGTCATAATATCTCTCTCATAAAATCTCTCATAATATCTCTCTCATAATCTCTCTCATAATATCTCTCATAATATCTCTCTCATAATATCTCTCATAATATCTCTCATAATATCTCTCTCATAATATCTCTCTCGTAATCTCTCTCATAATATCTCTCTCATATTATCTCTCTCATAATATCTCTCTCATAATATCTCTCTCTCGCCCTCTCTCTCTCTCTCATGATCTCTCTCTCTCTCTCCTCATAATATCTCTCTCATAATATATCCCTCTCATAATATCTCTCTCATAATTTCTCTCTCATAATTTCTCTCTCGTAATATATATATATCTCTCATATTATCTCTCTCATACTCTCTCATAATATCTCTCTTTCTCTCTGTCTCTCTCCATAGAGAGAGACATAGATTCCATAGAGAGAGAGAGATAGATTCCATAGAGAGAGAGGGAGAGACACAGAGACAGAGAGAGTGAGAGAGAGAAATAGAGAGAGAGAGAGAGGCTCCGTTGAGAGTGAGAAAGACATTTCATAGAGAGAGAGAGAGAGAGAGAGAGAGAGAGAGAGTTAGCAAATGAGTTAGAGAGAGAAGAGAGAGAGAGAGAGAGAGAGAGAAATGAGAGAGAGAGAGAGAGAGAGAGATTCCATAGAGAGAGGCAATTTCATGAGAGAGAGAGAGAGGCGAGAGAGGCGAGATTCCATAGAGATAGAGATAGAGAGAGAGAGATTCCATAGAGAGAGGCGAGATTCAAAGGGCGAGATTCCATAGAGATGAGTTCCATAGAGAGAGAGATTGAGAGAGAGAGATATTGAGTGAGAGAGAGGTGAGAGATCCAGTGAGAGAGCGAGTGATTTTGAAGAGATTTTGAGACAATTTAGAGAGAG